>VZQC01003677.1:773636-958929 GCA_009823505.1 Rhizomys pruinosus | reverse complement strand
CCACCACCATCACCTCCACCATCACGACCACCACCACCGCCACCAGCATCACCAACATCACCACCACCACCACCACCACCATCATCACCACCATCACCACCACCATCACCACCATCACCACCACCTCCTCCATCATCACCACCACCACCACTGCTACCACCAGCATCACAAGCAACACCACCAGCATCACCACCACCATTATCACCATTACCTTTATCACCATTATCTCTACTTCTACCACCATCATCACCATCATTGGTACCATCACCATTGTTATCATTACCTCCACCACCACCGTAACCACTCTCACCATTATCACCATTACCATTATTACCATTTTTACTATCATAATCACCGTCACCTATACCATCACCATCACCACTGTCATTATTACCATATCTCCACCATCATCACCATCATTGGTACCATCACCATTGTTATCATTACCTCCACCATCATCATCACCACTGTCATTACCATATCTCCACCATCATCACCATTATCATCATTACCTCCACCACTACCACCATTACCACATCACCATTATCTTCAGTTCTACCCCCACCATCATCATCAATACCATCACCGTTGTCATCATTATCAACCATTACCTCTACTCCACAATCATCACCACCATCACCATTACCTCTGTCACCACCACCATCTTTAGCACCACCTCGACCCCTCATCACCATCATCACCTCCACTGCCATCACATCTCCACAGCTGCCATCATCACTGTCACCTCTGCTATCATTACATTACCAGTACCATCACTGTTACTTCTCCTACCATCTCCTACTCTCACCATTACCTTCATCACCACCACCACCACCTTCACCATTGCTTCTACCCTTCCACCACTGCTGCCACCAGCACCATCACCATTCACTGTGTCATCACTGCCATGACCATCGTCAACACTCTTATCACACTAAGGCCACCTCTATCACCGCCATCACTGCTACCGCTGTTTTCACTAGTACCATTTTCTGGACACTTGTGTGGCAGTCTTGTTTTACAGTGGAGGGAATGTCTCAGAAAGCTTAAGTAGTTTGCTCAAGCTCATTTAGTAGCAAGCTGGAGAGTCAAGATTTAATCCCAGGTCTATGTGAGGCAAGACATGGCTCACAAATCTGCGTTTCTGGGTGTGGGATATGTGCTGGGCTTGTTTTAGGTGCAGCCAGGCACGCCTCTCTGTTTGGGTGTGAGACGCTCTTAGTGGGCTATGACCAGGACTGACAATCTGTTTCCCTTGCTTTTTCTAACTTTATTTCACACATTCTGGATCATATGGCTTTTTCGGTCAGAACAAATACAAATGTTTTATGTTCCTCCTCCCTGTTTTGGGCTTTGGACATCAGTGTTTACACACAGTTCTGGAAGCAGATGGAGCCTGCTAGAAACCCCACATGACAATTTCACTCTGTGAAAACACTCACATGGCATAAATATCTCTGAGCATGTGAGAGACTGAGAGACCTCTGAGGAGAGAGAGAGATAAAGAGACAAATATACACAGAGTATGCGCCTTAGGATGCCATTCACTCTTTGCGTTTTGGGCTCCAACGCCAGGCCTCCCTGGGTGTTCAGTGGTTGCTTATTTTCCAGTTTATGGTGTGTTACGCTGTATGGATACTGCCTTCTCCCCAGCAGCACACAGCTGCTGACATTGTCCACTGGCCTGGCTTCTCTTCTGGTGAGGAGAACAGGTCTCCTTCCTTGTAGAGTCCATGACTTGATGGCAGAGTCAGATGTATCTACGGGAAGTTACAACAATGCCAGACGCACGTGAACTGTGGCTTGGGTAGAGCACATGCCTGGAGACTGGTATTTCTGGTCAACTCCCCTGCAGTAAATGGAAGCTTGGAGCCCTTTGTTGAAATCAGCAATGGTTAAATTGAATTTGGGCTTGGTTAGGGTTCTGACCCATAATAAATCACCTGGAAGCGGGTTTATGGTAGTGTGTTTGGCCTGAGGGGAACTGGTGGGGCTCAGCTGCATCACATTCCAGATGCCTGTGGCTTGGGGTCTGTGAGAATACTGATGTGGAGACCTGGATGTTAATACCTGACTCCTGGAGGAATCTCAGAGAGGTGAGTTTTTGGTAGTTCTGGCTCTGGATTTTCTCAAGAGCTGCTTTCACCTCCTGTCTAGAGCTCTTTGGGCAGCCCAGGGCCATGCAAAGACGTTGGTGGCAGAATTCAGAATGGGAAGTCCTACTCTGCTTTTACCACCGTCACCATCTTTGTAACTTTCTGAGTGAGATGGGAATCCTGGGAGGAATAAATTGCTATTCAGTGGCCGAAGGTCAGTGTTTCTGTTGTCATTATTTGTGGTTGTTTTTAGAGGTGGTTGTTGGGGAGGAAAGGGGTGTCAGGGAGAAAGGGAGTGTTCGAAGTGGAGAATGCTTCTGTAACACCCACCTTGATTATATGTCAGCCACAAAGTATCTTCTTCTTGGTGACATAAGAAGAGCAAGACCAGATGGATGGGTGCTTTCTGGGTCTTGCTGACCTTTTAAATCCCTGACATAGAAAGTCCCCAAAGTCTAGAAATTTCACTCTCGCTTAAAAAACAACATATCTATATTTCTTGTTGAAAAATAAGTCTTATTTTTTTCATCTGAAATATGACAATATTTTGTTATGAAATAGAAATCCAGCCCCAAGTAGTTGATATGGAGGAGATACAGGGCTTCTCTGCCTTTCTTGGTCAGCTCCTCTAGATTCAGGGCTGGGGTGTGGAAGGGGCAGGCTACTGGTAAGCACAACTCCAGGGTCCCTGGAGCTTCTCTTCCTGGTGAAGCTCAACCTGCTGGTTCACACCCGGAGCAGGGAATTGGAAGAACACTGGCATTGTGATGGGTCAGCAGGCTCAAGCCTCTTCCCAGGCTCAACCTGACAACAACCGCACTAGGGAGGGCTGGGCTCTGTCCTTGTGATCCTCATGTAGTGCTTCCTCACAACCCCCCCCCCCACCCAGAGGAGAAAAGTCAGATGAAATTAAGAAACTATGATATAGGATTTGAACCCAGGCTTCTTGCTTAGGGGCTGGAGAGATGGCTCAGTGGCTAAGAGCACTTCACTGGCTGCTCTCGCAGAGGACTCGGGTTTGATTTTCAGAACCTACATGGTGGCCAACAACCATCTGTAGCTCCAGTTCCAGGGGAATCTGATGCTCTCTTCTGACCTCTGAGGGCATTGCAGGACACGGGTGCACTTACACCCATGCACTCATACATTCATACACAGAAAAATGAAAATAAATAGCCGGGCATGGTGGTGCACACCTTTAATCCTAGCACTTGGCAGGCAGAGGCAGGCAGATCTCTGTGAGTTCAAGGTCAGCCTGGTCTACAGAACAAGCTCCAGGCCAGCTGGGACTTACAGGGAGACACTGTCAAAAAATACCACCCCCCTCCCCAAATATTATATTTAAAAAACTGCTTCGGAATTCTGTATGATCTTCCTACCTTGGGCAGGGCAAGGCAGGAGCCCTCAGGCAGCAGCAGTAGTTAACACAGAGCAAGGCAGAGAGAGATCCATTCCCTCTGACCTCTCTCTGCAGCCCAGCGGGTCAGGCCCACCACAGGCATTTGCCTTTGATTGGAGTAGGCCCCACCAGCAGAGACAGGAAACATACCTGTGGTCCAGAGCCTTTCTCCCACCCTGAGAAATGCCATTTACAGATAGAGAAGAGGTGAAAATATGAGAAGACAGGAAGGAGCAAATTCAACAGACACACAGTAGCGTCCTGGGAGGTAGGGTCACAGCCTGCTGAAAGCAAACAGGCCCTAGCCGCGGCCGGAGTGTAAACACGGAGGCACTGATGCCTGTTTTGCTTGGAGGGACCACAAGAGCTGTGATGGGGGAGAGAAGTTTGCCTGGTGTGCAGTGAGTGGCTGGTGGGGGAGCCCTGTCTGGGAGAACAGGCTTCTGAGCTGAAAGGAAAACGAGTATGCTTTTCAGAGCCGGCCTGCGGCCATTATGGCCATCTGGCTTGGCTTTCAGCAGAGGCAAAGACAAGGGCTCAAGGACAGGGGCCTTAGTGACCTGTCGCAGTGTCTAGGAAGAGCAACATGCTGACTAGGAGTGACCCAAGGAAGAGCTCCCTTAACTAAATTCAGGAGTTTGAGGATGCAGCCACCTTTCCCTCTTTGCCTCTGTAGTTAAAAGTCCATAATGTTGAGCTGTGTTTGGCTGTGGAGGAGGCTTCTAAGTAATCTGTCCAGGATGGAAACTGCTGAGCAACTGGCCCCCAGGCAGTAGGAGTTAAACAGGTTTTTAGGGTGGTCCCTGATCTAGTAGTGTGACTTGTGTCTTTATAAGAAGGGATTGGGACAGAATCACAGGTAGAAGTGGGCCATTTGTATGCATGGGCAGAGGCTCCAAATCGCCAGCCCAGCAGACAACTTGACCTTGGCCTCCTAGGTTCCAGAAGTAGGAGAAGTTACACCTCCTTTGCTCAAGCTATCCTTTTCCCTGGGACTTGGTTAGATAGGTCCAACAAACTAAAACAACACTACATCATGGCTCTGAATTCTTGGGGTTGCTGTGACTACGTGAGGCTCCAGAGTAGTTTGGCCAATGGTAGGAAGGATAGAACTATCAGCTGCAACGGCCAGGAAAGGCTTCACAGAAGAGGCTAGCCTCAGTTTTCAGTTTCTAATCTGTAAAATGGGGAAGAGAGTAGTTCCTCTCTGTTGAGCTGTGAAGAACAGAATGAAGGAATTCACTTAAACCATTGGGCAAAATCATTTGACTCCAGAGGTTCTCTGCAAACCAGCTTCTATCTGTTCCACTGCCAGACGAAGGACTTTTGATTACTCTGTACAGTTTGATTACTTCTGGCAAACACGATTGTTCTATAAAAGGTCTCATCCAGGCAGGCATGGTGGCCCACGCCTTTAATTCCCAGCACTCAGGAGGCAGAAGCAGGCTGATCTCTGTGAGTTCAAGGCCAGCCTGGTCTACAGAGTGAGCTCCAGGACAGCCGGGACTAAAAGGGAGACCCCTGTCTCAAAAAAAAAAAAAAAAAAAAAAAAAAAAAGGTCTCATCCATGATGCTCTGTGTAGTAAACTGTTGCTTTATTGAGAGGTAAGAGGAAGGACTGACAGGCTTCAACAACCCCTCTGCTCAGGATCAAAGCTCGGCCTTGCCTTTTCCTATCTGTGAAACCTTGAGCTTTAGTTCTCTCATCTGTAAAATGGGTCATCATTGTGTTTACCTCATAAAGCTATAGAAGGATTAAATGAACTAGGACATGCTACGTATTCAGAATAGTACCAGCCTAAACCCAAAACTCAGTAAGCACATGCCCTTTGTTTTGTTATCTTTGAGAAGGAAAAGCCTTGTCCTTACAGGTTGTCTTATTTGTTCTCCAACCTTTAGGGAACCTGTAGCTTAGTAGCATGAACTGAAGTTCTGTGGCCAGTACATTTTTATTTATTTCTGATCCAACCTCTTAAAAAAAAATCCTTGGTGACCTGGAAAACAGGTGGACACTGATGTGCTATAAATGCCTGCTTCGGTGAGTCTTACCTAGAAAGGAGTTTGTCTGCTGGGAACATTTGTTCAGGTCCAGAGGGCTTTTGGTTGTCCCAACTGGTAAGTGTTGGGGATGCTACTGACATCTCGAAAATTGGGGTCAAGGATATGTGAACAGCTCAGTTCCCACATCAAAGAATGATCTGACCTCAGTTGTCAAAAGGGCTGTAGCTCTGCCTCTCTGCGACCTCAGCAGCAGACAGTGTTTATGGTGAAAAAAAAATGGGCCGAAAGCCTGAGAAATGGGGTTTGCCTTTGGGCTTTTCAGGGCTCTGCTATGAGGCCAGTCACTACATGGGTGGTGCAGGGCTGCCCTTTGAAAGCATAGCAATTTCTCAGGCCTCCTTGGAAAGGCTGCTGTCAGGTGTACATAAGATCCGAATATAGTACCAAGCACGTAACTAAGAAAAACCAACATTTTATTCTTGCTTTTCATGGAAATGATTTTTTATTCTCCATGTCTGCCTTCAGGAGGGAGATTCCATTGTTGGTCTCATTTTCGTTTATTTAATCTTCATTGTGTTGGTCTGGCAAATCCTGTTCTTTTTCTCTCGGGTCCTTCTTGTCGTGGAACTGGATTCAGAGTTTCCAGAGCCAAGGAATCGGAGAATTCTTGCAAAATTCCTCCATCGACCCTTCCACTGTATCGAGGCTCCTGTACCCTTGAAATGGTGAGCTCATCCTGCCCACACCTAGGACAGCTGGCTGCGCCTTGGACTTTCTTTACACACATACGCATCTCTCTCCTGGTGAGGCAAGTTCTTTTGTCTCCCAGTTTTCATATGGACCAGTCGCCAATGACAACTAATAAAGAGATACAAATTTTAAAAGGAACAAAAGACAAATTCCAAACAAATAGGTACACAGAAGCTATGGTTAAAAATGAAACAGAACTGGCCAGGCACGGTGGTGCACGCCTTTAATCCCAGCACTCAGGAGGCAGAGGCAGGCAGATCTCTGTGAGTTCAAGGCCAGCCTGGTCTATAGAGCAAACTCCAGGCCAGCTGGAGCTAAAAGGGAGGCCCTGTCTCAAAAATACAAAAAAAAAAACAAACAAAAAAAAACCAACAACAACAAAAAAAACAAAACAAAAGAAAGAAAGAAAGAAAAGAAAGAAAGAAACAGAACTAAAGAAAAGCTCAGGGAGAATTTGGTAGGAAAGAAGAGGAAATTGAAAATAAAAAAAGGAATTATATTGTCTCTTGAAGGGCAACTCTGGATGCTACCAGGCAGGCTTCACAGTGCCTCGAAGAAGAGGGATGATAGAGAAGCATGGTCACGTGCTCACCCCAGGGAGCTGCCTTTGTCTCATGGCAGATGTACCTTTTGAATCTGCAGCCATGAGCCCTGAGGGTCTGGTCCAACTCCCTGGCAAGACACAACAGGAAAGAGCAGCCACGAGAGCCTGGATCCTGGAACCAGAGGGGCCTAGATTTAATGATGGCTTCATTATTTACTGTATTGAACAACTGGAAGAAAATGACCTCCTTCTTCCAGACTCCTGTTTTGCAATGTGTCCTAAAATGTATGGGTACTAATCATGCCCCCCTTCTGGGGGGTGGTATAGAGGATGCATGAGAAACACTGAGCACAGCACTGGGTCCATTGTACATGTGATGAATGATGATGAAGATGGAGATGATGATGATGGCATGACATGAACTTGTACTCCTTTTTTAAATTTTATTTTATTTTTATTTATGTGTATGAATGTACTGTCTGCATGCAGGTCTGTGCACCCGTGTCCTGCAATGCCGCGGAGGTCAGAAGAAGGTGTCGGACTCCCCTGGAAGTGGAGTTCTCCTGGAATTGGAGTTACAGACGGTTCCCAGCCGCCATGTGGGTGCTAGGGATCGAACCCGGGTCCCCTGCAAGAGCGGTCGGCGCTCCCAACCGCTAGGCCATCTCTCCAGCCCCAAACTTGTACTCCTAAGTATCTTCTGTCATCATCTTTTTTGAATGAACATATTTATTTACATGCATATACGTATTTGTATACATGTGCATGTGTAATGTACAGACATATACACATTTGTATGCATTTTAGCTTTTCTTATTTATTCAGTTGTGTCTTGGAGCCAATTTTGTGCATCACATCCCAACTCTCGGCTTGGTAACATCAAA
Organism: Rhizomys pruinosus; assembly: GCA_009823505.1. NCBI lineage: Eukaryota > Metazoa > Chordata > Mammalia > Rodentia > Spalacidae > Rhizomys > Rhizomys pruinosus. Next base: position 951,255 of record VZQC01003677.1, on the reverse strand, counting down.
TGGGTGCTTGGTCATGGTGGGAATGTGTCTTAGCATGGAAACTGGCAAATCTATGCATCACGTATTTTTTCCCCTTTCAGACAGCCAATTTAGCAGCACCACTGTGTATATATGTACCTTGCATTTCCAGTTAGACTCTAAATTCCTTTAGCACTCAGGATGTGCCGTAGGCACCCTTTGATCCCCACAGGGCCTCACACGTGTCTTTTGTACAGTAGGCTTCAAAGGATGCTTGAGTCAATAGGACAGAGGCCGGTGGATGAAAGCACCAGAGGAGATCGCAGAAGCGGGTTTAGTGAAAGGGAAAGAAGTTGCTGCAGAAAGGCTGGTAGGTGAGCAGCTGGCAAGGGAGGGAAGGATCAAGGAAGGGGATCATTTGGATGGGCAAAGGGCTTGGTGACAGGCAACAAGGACTTAGAGCCAAAGTCCAGAAGGAGAACAAAACTCAGCATGGCAAAGGATCCCACAGGCCTCTCAGCACTCTGCCACTGCGTTTCCTGAATTCCGTCCTTCCGGATTTCGGCATTAAAACCCCGAGACGGTGAAGTGATCCTGGATGGTTCAGGGGATGGAGAGCCTCAAGTGTGCGGTTTGCTCCCCTTGCAGAGCACGAGCTCCTTCTTGTCTCTCCTTTGGTCTTCTAGTTTGCTTTTCAATTGCTGCAGCAAAACACTCTGACCAATAGCAACTTGGGGAGGAAAGCATTTATTCAGCTTATATCTCCCAAGTTACAGTTCATCACTGAGGGAGCCCAAAGTAGGAACTCAGACCAGGAACCTGGACGCAGGAGCTGGAGCACAGGCCGTGGAAGAATGCTGCTCACTGGCTTGCTCCCCTGGCCCATGCTCAGCCTGCTTTCTTTCTGTACAGAACGACCTGCCCAGGGTGGCACCACCCTCAGTGGGGTGGGAGTGGGAGGCATCACTCAATAGTCAAGAAAATACCCCACAGACATAGCCACATGCCAGTCCAATGGAGGCAGTTTCCTAATTGAGATTCCTTCAACCCAAGTGTGTCAATTAACACTGAAGCTGTCCAGCACATTTGGCTTTGCCCCCTTCTGTATCGCTCTGATCTCTCATAGCCTAAGCATCCTAGATTGCAATTCTCTGCCATTCACAAATCTCTATCATGGTACTGTGCATCTGCACTGTTCACTTCTGGTGTAATCTGTACACAGGATTCACCTTCATGTATAAACTTCTTGCTGTGGCTTGAATATTTATGTGTCCCCTCTCTCTCAAATTTGTTGAAGTCCTCATCCCAATATGACTGTATTCATAGACTGAGCTTGTGAGGAGTGACAAAGTTCAAACAAGGTCATACTATTAGGAATATACTTTAAAATTTCTATTTATTTTATGTGTATGAGTGTTTTGGTTGCATGTATGTAAGTGTGCTTCTGTTGTGCAGAGCCTAAGGAGGCCAGCCAGAAGAGGTTGTAGGATCCAGGAAATGCTGCTTGTTTTGGGTAAGGTCTGTGTGTGGGATTGCCCAGAGAAAATACAAAATAGGATGAATTAGGACAGATCTTTGGGCTTTGGAGGAGGCTCACCCTCATTTTGTCTCTTCTAGTGGGTACCAGGGTGTTGGTTTTCACCTTGAGCTCCATGGCAGGGCTCTGGAGTTTCAGTGATGTGTTTGGAAGTAGGCATTAAGATTTCACATAGCATCCTGTTCTTACTGACATCCAGACAGTTTTCTTGAACAATAGTTCCATGGAATGCTTCAAGCCTTTGGTTCACTCCCCAGTTCTGAGAAGGGTTGACAGTTGAGAGTTTATGCAACTGTTTTCAGTTTATTAGTGGAAGAGAGAAATTTCAAGGGCCCTTACTTCATATTCCCACTGTGTCACTGGTAGGATGTTCTACAATTTGAATGCGTAGCATACACAGGGACACACATACACAGTTACAAATGTTCCTCTGCTTGCAAATTGGTTTTATATGAAGGAGCTTGTACTCAAAAAAAAAAGGAGCTAGATACTGAAAAGTCTTTAAAGCAGGTTTTCATGCCAGGCCTGAAGAAGGCCAAGAGCTTGGAGGAAGATAGTCATTAAAATCCACTCTGTAAGATTTGCAGTTTAAAAGGGTATACTTAAAAATAACATATATTTATATAGAGAGGTATTTCAGTAGAGATTTAATACAGAAATACAAAATAAAAATATAAGTTTAATGGACTGGATTTCTCTGAGTCATAGTCCAGTCATATAACATTAAAGACGCAAAAGTGTTTATTGGGTAAATTTTATTTGGCAGGTACTCAACTCTGCCCAAGCTTTTATCACATATTATAGGATATTTTAAGGCTTAGTGATAAATGTTTAAATTAGTCTTTAAATCTGGTTGTAGGCTTTGTTGTAAAATGGTCATATATGCTGTTGAATTAACTTATTGGGGAATATAAAATGTTAAATGTTTTTAATTTAAAATTTGTATGTGAACTTCCAACAGTAACGTTGGGGTTAATGTACACAAATGGTCTCTATATTTTTCTGCAATATACATCAACATTAGTGTAACACTTCTTTTACTTGTAGGACAATTTAAGGAATTAAGCTTAAATTTTACTTCCAAATAAGTAGCATAGTTCAATAAGAGAACATTTTGGTGTAAATTTACATGAAAACTTATAGCCTTAGCTCCTATTTATGGGTATGAGTTATATACAACATATAGGCATCTATATGTGTGGGCAGAAACTATTAAAAAATTAAAAAAACAAAAAAGAGGGAAGGTGGGAGGTGACGGAATATAGTATCCCTTCTGGGATACAAATGAAAACTCTAGTGTTCAAATCCTATTGATAAATTTTCATATTTCATGATCTGTAAATAACAACTCGGGAGGAGATTCTCATGTTCCCATGGGTAAAAAATCACCATTCTAAATACCTGAAATGTAAATTTTGGCTGTGCAGGAAGGACGTAGGGAAATGCCAGCAGAAATAGCGTTGACCATCTACATTAAAGAAAGAGGAACATTCAGACTGGCCTGAGTCACAGACAACGGCCCCCCCCAATCCCCCTTTCCGCCATTCCCCCCTCTCTGAATTCTATTGGCGGTTAACCTGTTTATAATGGTTTCTAATGAAGTTTACTTCCAGATGCTGAGAAACCTTCCTACGCTTCTCCTCTTTATAGAAAAAATGCAACCAATAGATGGTACATGAGTCATTCCCTAACTGTAAAATTAGAGCCAACTGTTATAGTGAAATATCTTATAAAACAGGTAAACTGTCCTTTTTTTAATTGACTGATAGGCATAAGGAACTTGGGGTGCAATAGGATAATTCTTAATCTAGAGCCAAATTCAATAGTAAAGTTTTATAAGCTGTGATAATTAAGGCAAAATATATTTACTAGGCGAGAGAGAAAGCTCTGACATCAGCACATGATATATTTGCCTAGGAGAATGTTGGCTAGGGGATTTAACCCCCCCCCAAAAATTATAAAGATTACAAAAAAAAAAGTGGGATATATGCAAGGAAGAAAGGCAGTAAGTCCCGTTGTTCAAAGACCCGGTGGAGCACGAAAAATGTTATATGTAGACGTCACTTGTGTCTAACTGTACATGGCCTCTTGAGGGGAGGGTGGGCCAGAGGGTAAGGCAGAGAGGTTAACCAAGCCACGAAAAGCAATCACACCGAAAATATTGGTCTCCTTGAGACAAGCAAGGCTCCCCTGTCAGTATCGGCTACACTTCAACAGCCTGGAGATACTGTGGGCAACAGTGGCAAGCCATACGTGTCTATATATAATCCCAAGATCTAATTGGCTTATTAGCTCTCTCCTTGGAGGAAATAACTCACAGCGATGAAAGTGCCACAATGTTGAGCATATATGTCGCCTCTAGTGGTTAGGGAGGATGTTATAAGCAGCAAATGAGAGCAACCTTGTCACCTTATGAGAAACCCACAGTTTGTGGATTACATACCATCGTGAAGCTTTGTGGTATTATGCTCACAGCTTGAGCTTGCCCATAATAAATTAGTAGGCTTAATCTGCCTGTACATCCTCGTTGCTCTGTGCTTTGTTAGTGTGACTAAAAGTGTATATCCTGGATAAGCTGTCAACGCTGAACAGATCTAAGTCCAAAATGACAACTCAAAGAAAAGTAAGACTGTTTTTTTCTCACCCACTTGTGCCCTTCCCAAAGCAGGCAAATTGGGAAGAGAAGGTGTGGTAGAATGTAAGGGTGCGGGAGAGATAGGGTCGATCATGAGACTACAGCCAAATAGACTGTATTTATATTGATCAACTGCCTGTGCCTATCAAGGCATCCACACCAACACTGGACTAATGGGAACCTTTGTTCTGTTCAAAATTTGGACAAAACATATGTATGTGTCCCAATCCCAAAGTTCTATTGTCTTATACAAGTCGATTTTATGTAACACAAAATGGGAACATACCACCGCAATTTATATCCCATTAACCAGTATAGCCATTATCAGGTTTTTATCAGAGCCTTGTAATGCCAATGATTGGTTTAATATACACATATTTCACTTTTTTTTTAAAATTATTTTTTTAGAGAACACATTTTTTTATTTCTGTATGTGTTAATAAATGTAGCTGTCTGGCATGCAAGTTTGTGGCCCCGAGTCGTGGCAATGCGCGCGGAGGTCGAAGAGGGATCGGATTCCCCTGGAACATAGGAGTTCTCCCTGGAATTGGAGTGTTCAGACGGTTGTTCTCAGAGCGCCTATGTGGGTGCTTGGAGATCTAAACCCGGTTACTTGTAAGAAGCGGTGTTGGTGCTAGCTTGAAACCAACCGCTGAATGCCATTTTCTCCAGCCCTCACATAATCTTACTTTTTACTAAGGTCGCCTAAAATCACAAATGTAACCTGTAGACAGTGTCGAGCAAAACTGGATACTTGTTGAATCATGTTAATTAAATAATGCATTAATCAAATATAGCCTTGTCTCCCTCTCCCGCCCCTCCATCCACTTCCCAGTTCTACCATTTTCCAGCAGTCATTTCTGTGTATTGTTCTTTAATATGCATCCGCTCTCCCAGAGAAATAATTTATATTGCTGGGTTATTGCGCACTAGCATCCACATATGAGGGATCTTACACATCTTGTCATTTGTTTTTATGAGGACTGTGTTACTTGGCACTTCATTGGCAGCATACAAATGTTCTTCACTAATTTTTCTGTTGTTGCAGTATCACCTTTGAGCATTCTCTTTCCTTTCACTCAATAAGGATGATTTAGTAAAAATTAAAGTTTGCTTGCCCATAAGTTATAGTAACATAACAGTCACCCAAATACAGGCATGGGTGAATTTGATGAAAATCTGTGCCTTGATTCCACCACTATAGTGTATATGTAATCAACAGCCTTTGTGAGACTCATGGGTCAAACAAACACGAAAAAACCTATAAATAAAAAGGGGTACAGGATGATATGAAACCTTTTTGTCAAAAACCTTGCAATTCAAATCTTAAAACTAATACAGGAAAATATTTGTAATGTTCCACAGGTCAAAGATGTCACCAACTCAACAGCTTAGAAAAAGAAAGATACAGCTTTGCATTGAGTATATGTACCAGAAAGTCCAACAAAAGGGTTGGCCGTCTGAACATTGAAAAGAGAAGAAAAGCCATACATTGCACATAAGCATCAAACCCTCCTGTGGATTCTACTTGCAACAACTATCTTATAAACTGAGTCCTAATGAAACTTACCTTTCTAGGTGTCCACAAAGTTCTTATGACGAACTTTTTACACCCCTCCCGATAGAGCAGGAAGAAATACTGATGATGATGAGGTTGTTATTCCGTAACTGTAAATTGGAGACAACTTTAAGAACAGGTAATCTCCTTATTAAAACCGGTATAACTACTGCATTCTTCAATTGACTAACTAGACCAATACGGAACTGTGACAAGTATCTATTCTTCTATTCAAGGAAACCAAATATAATGCTAAAGTTCCCTTATAGCTATGCACTTATAGCGCATAAATATATGTAATACATGAGCTCTGACAGTCGGAGCGAATGGATTATTCTACCAAGGAGATGTTTGGCGAGGGGATCCAAGCCCCACAAAGGTTAAAGGCTCCTTGCCTCTAAATGGGATACCTGCAAGAAGAGAGGCAATAAGCCCTACTGTCGAAATACCTGATGTAACAATGGGGAAAGATTGTATTGAGACACAAATGTCAAGTGTACAGAATGGTCTTCTGAATCGCAGGAGTGTTAACAAAAAGGCTAATAAACCAATAAAGCAAAATTGGGTCTCTTGAGTCAGCAAGACTCGCTCCTTCAGCAACCAGCTCACCTACCTGCGACATGCCTGTATATTGTGGCAGCAGAGGAGCCATATGCTGTATATCCCAAAATTCTTATATTGGCTATTTAAGCTCTCTCCTTGGAGGAATGACCCACCGGCTGATGCCACAAGAGCTTACATGTCCTCTAATGTGTTGGAGATGTTATAAGCCACAGTAAGCACCCTGTCATATTTAAACAGAAAAAAAATGTAATTCCATGGAATTAACATACCATGCCAACATACTGTGTCTATACCAAAGTATACAGCTTATATCCATAAAATTAGTACTGTTTAAATACTATATTATTCTAAATTGCTTGTGCTCCATTACACTAGGATTTGAAGGTATATGATCACTGGAGGCAAACTGTCAGCCCATCAAGGAAACACCAGAATTGACCAAGAGTCCAAATACAGCTCCAGAGAAAGTAGAACACTGTTTTTCTTCTTCATCCACTGTCCCCTTTTCTAGCCTAGGGAACAATCCTTAGAAAGGGGGCATGGTAGAAATGTAAGGGCTGTGACTTGGGGTGAATGAGTGAACTACAGCAATATAGTCTGGATAGCTATTTGATCAACTTGATTGAACATATTAGCCCCCCCCTCTCTTGTGCTGGATTGTAGCCATGGGCTGTGTGGAATTTTGGAGTACAACTGCTTGCAAATTGGTTTTTACAGAGGTTATGCTTGTACTCAAATNGAAAACAGGCTAACACTGAAGAAGCTCAAGGCAGTAGGAAATGATGACAGAGTCTCTTGGTGGTGTGCTAGGTCTTTTGGTTCATGGGAATGTTCTGTTGCTGAACTAACAGCATCCCAGACAGAAGAGTCAGAGGAATGGAAGGACAGAAAGGCCATGTAGAAAGCAGAACACATTTGAGGCATCCACATTGACCCTTGATTCTCAAGGTTTGTTGTTATTTCTTCAGTTTGTTCATCTTCAATATGGCTTGACCTTCATCACTTGTGCTTTTGAGACAAAGATTGAGTTAGAAACCTTATGATCATATGGATCACAGGTTAAAAACTCTCATCTGACCCTCTTGACATGCTTTGATTTCTTCTTTAAGACTACAATAGGCCAGCCTGCTCTACATAGGGAGTTCTAGGACAGCTGGGACTGCAGGGAGACCCTGTCTCAAAAGACCAATACACACACAACACTCACATACACCACACACACACACACACACACACACACATATATGTTTTATATATGATATATAAAAAAAAAATATATATATATATATATATGCCAGGCATGGTGGTGCATGCCTTTAATCCTAGCACTTGGAAGGCAGAGGCAGGCAGATATCTGTGAATTCAAGGCCAGCCTGGTCTACAGAGCGAGTGCCAGGACAACCAAAGCCACAGAGAGACCCTGTCTCAAAAAAAAAAAAAGACAAAATAAAGCTGCAATATTAAATCCAGGCCCTCCATTGTTTCTAAATAAATCAGGATTACCAGACTATATTCAGTTGGTTATAAACTCACATTTCAGATAGTGTCTGCAGCCATGGTTGGTCCTCACTCATAATATGTGTTTAGATTACCTGAAAAGGCCAACCATTTGTATTTCAAAAGTGAGTCAGGTGATTCTTCAATATAATCTAGTTTGAGAAGCACTAGTATGGGTATTTCCACCTCAAGGTAGACCTGGGCTACCAACACCATCATTTTCCTTTACCTGACACCCCTTTTCCAGTGCTTTGCTGTCTGATAAGCTTATTTACCAAACCTAGGAAATAGGGTTAGAGCAGATCTTCTGTTTTTATATTTTACACTCCAACACAGTGCTGTCACAATCATGAAACCTATGAAAATAATGCTATAACCCATCTTGAACTAACAAGGTTAATAAGCTATGGAGTTTTCCTCTGCCCTTTCTCCGACATGGACAAAGGTCTTTTACAAACAAGGTGGTAATCTCTCTTACATGCCTTTCATCACTTGCACGGAACCTGAGGTGAGTCACCTGTTGTTAAGTAAAGTGGGGTCAGTACTACTTAATTAAGCTGTTGATAACTCTGAGCTATATGTACACATTATTTCCACGTATGTTTAAAAGCACGTGGAAATACTCAGGCAAACCTTAAGCTATTTCTTCTGTAAATCTCCAAGTAATAATAGATTTAAAACTCTTGGATACCCACAGCAAGTGTTATACATTCTTTAATTGAAAGTCATAAAGCTTGGCCCAGAAAATAGTTAATCCCTTTTAAAGGCTTGTGTGTGTGTGTGTGTGTGTGTGTGTGTGTTCAGACATATAAACCCTCTGCTTTTTTAAAGATAAAATGAAGAGTTAGAAATGTGGTGAAGTGTTGACATGTGAGCTCTCTTCTACAGTTTTCAAGTTGCCTCTACATGGTTTCAGAGGTTACTAGATTAGGATCTGATACTTTGGCAAAGGTATCTTAGCAATAAGGTTACTTCTAGAACTGTTAATTCTTATACCACAGATTCAAAATAGTGGTAGTCAACAAATTCTTCTTTTTGTTAAGAGTTTAAGTGCCATTCCCTCTCTTATGCCTAAATTTAATTCATCAGTGTAAAAGATCACTTCTATCCTTGTAGAAATAAAAGGATATTGGACCCATAATAACAGCAGTTTTGTCACTGTTCCTCTAAGAAATCGACAATGCCAATGCTGAAGCAAGAAAACAGGGCAGTAAACAGTCTTAAGTCTCTGACAACCGGTATCCCATGGTCCACACTGCTTGAGAAACTTAGATATTTGATTTTAAGTGAAGGGATTATATGATTACCAGGATTCTTATTAAAGCTGTTGTGGAAAACAGCTTGAGAATATCTTTAAACACATACACACACACACACACACACACACACAAACATACACCCACAGAGACACATGTATACAGTAACCCAAAATTCTGAAAATTTTCACAGTACATGGGGTATATACAAAGCTCCATTTAAATGTTGCAACTATAAAATGTGCCTTTAATATAAGCTAATAAAATACATTTGTTCTCTACATTTAAATGAGAAAATATTTATTGTCCCTAAAAGAAGGAACAGTGCCAGATACATGACTGTAACCAAAAATACATGAAATATCACAATTCATGAAGTATGAACATATGTGTTCTCCCTTAATCTTCAAGTCATGTGCAGTCTTGCCAGGAGGAAACTGATGATAAAAGAAGCCAAGGAACTTATTACAGGTCATGCTATCAGTACATGGCAGAGCCAAGACTCCAAACCAGGACTGTGGGACTCCAATCCCTCCCCACCACCACCATGTGGCCAAGAACAGCCTACTACGCTGACTGAAGTCTTGCTTGGTACTGGGTGTGTCTTATGCAATATCCTATTTAAAGTGATATCCATACAACAGAAAGACATTAACACCTAATGCCTGATACAAGAGCCTCCTCTCTCCTTTGTATAGCAAGTCCTTGGTTTAAAGTTTATACTTAACACAGCTGTAGTTCTTGGGGCCCTCTATCCTTTATTTGCAACAGAGAATTTCTCCATGTGTCATGGGTAGGTGGAAACCTCCTGCCCTAGCTCAGTACTGTTCATCTGCAATTCACATGGTTCAAAGGCCACAGGGAAGTTAAACTTTAGATGGTGTGAATAGACATCATTGTAACACTATTATATCTACTTTCTACATGTCTAACAATATCCTTCATCCAAAAGGAAACCTAGGAAGATTTAAATATCCAAGCCTTGAATTCTAACAGATGGAGTCCACCATGGCAGAAGAGAATGAGGTTCTAGTTGTCCTAGTAGTAATCAAAATCAGAGAAAGAATTAAATAAAATAGCCATCATTTTGAAGCAAGAATAGTTAGTAGATCAGTATAAAAGATGATGCAAGGCTAGGAGCAGAGGCATGCACTTTTAATCCCAGCACATGAGAGGCGGAGGCAGGGCAATTTCTGTGAGTTCAAAGGCAGTTTGGTCTAAATAGTGAGTTCCAGGGAGCCAGAAATACATAGTGAGACCCTGTAAAACAAAGGGAAAAAAAGGGGGGGGGTGCTAGAGAGATGACTCAGTGGTTAAGAGCACTGGCTTCTCTTGCAAAGGACTCAGGTTCAGTTCCCAGGACCCACAGGGTCCCTAACAACCATCTGTAATCCCAGTTTCAGGGGATCAAATGCCCTCTTCTAATCTCCAAGAGCATTGCATGATCCAGGTGCACTTACATACATGCAGATAATACACATAAATTAATAAATAAAAAAGATTATTTTAAAACAGCTGGAAAGTCCCACTTAAAAATACACATACAATAAATATACAAGTACATTAAAAAAATTGGACAAAGATACTTGCAAAATGCACCAATTACCTAATTTTTTTTTTTTTTTTGGTCTTTTCAAGACAGGGTACAGCAAACTGAGTAACATCAATGTTATCTGAAAACAACTGTGTTATCATATTGTAGAATCCCTTAAAAATAAACAAATAAAAGAAGAAAAAAAACCGCAAATGTTCCTCTGGAACTTTCTTGCCTGTGTTCCCAAGTTTTCCCATATAACATCTTCATTATCACTTGTTTATTAATGTGTTCTAATTTTCTTACCTTTTTCTCTTTGACTTCTGTACATTATCACTTTCCCTGTCTACTTTTGTCCCTTCCCCTGCTCTGATTATCAAGGAGTTTCTTGCCTTGTTTCATTCTCTATAATACGTCTACATTGAATGTTTTATTTGTTAACCATAATTTCTTAACTTCCATATATCTTTATTTCTGTATTGTTTTTGCTTTTCTTATAATTATTGACTAATTCTCCAGTGAGAGTCTAGAGCAAAACACTGCACATGATGAAGAAGGTCTCCATTTTACTGTTGTTAATTTTACTGGAAATAGGATTTTAGATTCAAGACAGTTTCCTCTGTAAATTTGGTGCTCTTTTATTTCTTTTAAAAATTTGAGACAGGGTTTCATGTAGCCCAGGTTGGCTTCAAACCTGCTGTATATACCAGGATGTATCTTGAACTTCTGCTTTGTTTGCCCCTACATTTCCAGTGCTAGGGTAACAAGTGTACACCACTACAACAGGTTTATGCAGTGCTGAGATTGAACCCCGGGCTTCATGCATGTGAGGGGACCTTTCTACCACCTGAGCTGCATCCTCAGCTCTGGCTTGGTGCTCTTGTGTTTTGAAATTTAGTGTTGGTGAGAAGCTTTATGTCAAGTTATTTATTTAAAAACAAGGCACTTTTCTTTGTAGATTAGTTTTAGAAGCTTCAAGGTATCTTAAGTGTCCTAAAAATCTCATTAAGTACCCAGCAATATTAATGACTATTTATAGATACTTGAGGGAATTATTTTAGTCTCTAATCAGCTGTCTCATCTGTATAGGGGAAATTATGATTTTAGAATTCACAGGGTTGTCACAGACGTTAAAATATATATTATGTAGGTACAACTTAGCTCAGTGCCTCTTTGAAATAACATAATTAAAAGTAATATTATTGATTCTGCTCTAGAGTTAGGAAGGCGTTCTAATTTGAATGCTGTTTCTTTTGATGAGCTTTGCTTCTATCAGTTCTCTGACTTTTCTCTACCTTTCTTCTTTCCACTGAATAGAAACTGGACCTCTGGGACAGATTCTTCAAATATCCTAACTTCTCTCTCACATTTAAAATCAGTCTTGTTTTTCTACATACAAGAGACTTTATTTTGATTCTTATCCTCCACATTATTGACTTTCCTTAATTATCCAGGGATCCCATTTCCCTCTCTCCTTCCCTCCTTCCCTCCCCCCTCTCTATTTTGCAGGGGCATATTTTTATTGACACATATTAATTGTGCAAAATTGTTATATTTTACACATGTATATAATGCACTTTTGTGTTTGCTTTCTACACACCAAGAATTTATCATATTTTGTCTTTTTGTTTGTCAAGGTTTTTAAAAAAGTATTCTTTATTAAAATATTTTATTTTTAATTTTTTTCTGTGGGGTGTATGTGTTCTTGTGGGTGTGCTGTTTGCATGCAGGTGTTCGTGTACATATGGACCATAGAGGTAAATGTTGGGACTCTTCCGCAGTGACACACCCCACTTTTTTTTCTTTCCTTAATTTTTTTATTGAACTTTTGTGCATTTCAAACAACATTTCTTCATCAAATTTAGACCCATTTCCCCTTCCATGTCCCCCACTCAACCAGAGCTTTTGCATTCTACCATACATGTCTTGCATCTTTTTCTCAGTATTTAAAAATTTTTTTTGTTGCAGAGTTTACTGTTTTGGTCAGTTCTTTGAACAAGTCTTTGTTTTTGTTGTTGTTCCCTTTAATTTTATATTGTTCCAAAGTATGCATATATACATTTCATACATATACCAAACTTATGTCTGAAAATAAGCTGTAAGTTAATTCCAAAACATGTTTAGGGATTTACATTTTAATGGTAGGGTTTCATGTAGGTAAAAAGAAATATTACTTTATAGGCCGGACATGGTGGTGCACGCCTTTAATCCCAGCACTTGGGAGGCAGAGCCAGGTGGGTCTCTGTGAGTTCAAGGCCAGTCTGGTGTACAGAGCAAGCTCCAGGCCAGCTGGGACCAAAGAGAGACTGTCTCAAAAAAAGACCAAAAGAAAAAAAAGAAATATTACTTTACATTCCTAAATTACATAACCAGTTGATATATGTTTTAATGTACATTTTTTGTAGTAGCATCAGGTATTAAATTTACTAAAAAAAGGAAAAAAAATACTCAGTTTGCCTTACAAATAAGGATTTGCTGCTAGGATCCACAAATGAGGGACACCATACATCTTTTGTTTTTCAGGGACAGTGTTACTTCATTTAGTATAATGACTTCTAGTTCCATCCATTTACCTGCAGATTTCATCTTTCTTTACCACTGCATAGAACTCCATTGTGTAGATGTGCCACATTTTCTCATCCACTCGTCAGGTGAGGGGCATTTGGGTTGCCTCCAGCTCTTCCCTATTGAGAAGAGAGCTGCAGTAAACATGGTTGTGCACATATTTCTGTAATAGGATGAGTCTTGTGGGTACATACCCAGGAGTGGTATGACTGGGTCAGGTGGTAGGCTCCTTTTTAGTCTTTTAAGGGTTCTCCACACTGCATTCCTACCAGCAGTGGATGAGTGTTCCCCTTTCCCCACAACCTCTCCAGCATTTGGTATCTTTTGTTTTCTTGATCATAGCCAGTCTTACTGGGGCAAGATGAAATCTTAAAGTGGTTTTAATTTGCATTCCCTTAATTATTAGTGATGTTGAACACTTTTTCAGATTTTTCTTAGCCATGTTTACTTCTTCATTTTTGAAGTCTCCGTTCAGCTCTTTACTCCATCTTTTGATTGGATCATTTGTTTTCTTGTCCATTTGCTTTTTGAGTAGTTTATATACTCTGGATGTTAATCCTCTCTCAGATGTATCAATGATGAAGTTTTCCTCCCACTCTGTGGGTTTTCTCTTCACTTCTTTGATTGTTTCTTTCACTGTACAGAAGCTTTTAAGTTTAATGAGGTCCCACTTGTTGATTATTGACCTTATTTCTTGCATAGCTGCTGTCTGATTTAGAAAGTCTTTTCCTACTCCTATATCTTGTAGGTTACTGCCAAAATTTTCTCCTATTGTTTTCAGAGTTTCAGGTGTCACATTGAGGTCTTTGATCCATTTGGAGTTGATTTTTGTACAGGGTGAAAGGTAGAGGTTTAGTTTTATTCTTTTACAAGTGGTGATCCAGTTTTGTCAGCATCATTTGCTGAAGATGCTGTCTTTCCTCCATTGAGTCTTCTTGGCCCCTTTGTCAAATATGAGATGGCTGAAATTGCATGTGGTCAAATTTCAATATTCAGTTTTGTTCTATTGATCTTCCAGTCTGTTTTGATGCCAGTACCAGGCCTTTTTTTTTCTTTTTTCTTTTTTTTTAATTTTTTTTTATTAATTTTATTTAGTTCTGTATGTGTATGAATGTACTGTCTGCATGCAAGTTTGTGCACCCGTGTCGTGCAATGCCGCGGAGGTCAGAAGAGGGTCTCGGATTCCCCTGGAACTGGAGTTCTCCTGGAATTGGAGTTTCAGACGGTTCTCGGCCGCCATGTGGGTGCTGGGGATCGAACCCGGGTCCTCTGTAAGAGGGGTCGGCGCTCTTAACCGCTAGGCCATCTCTCCAGCCCCCTCATTTTGAGTCTTTTAAGGATTCTTCACAGTGCTTTCCACAGTGGTTGTATGAGTTTACATCCCCACCAGCAGTGGGTGAGTTTTCCCCTTTCCCCACAACCTCTCCAGCATTTGGTGTCTTTTGTTTTCTTGATCTTGGCTAGTCTTATTGGAGTGAGATGATACCTTAGTGTGGTTTTAATTTGCATTTCCTTAGTTATTAATGATGTTGAACACTTTTTAAGATGTTTCTCAGTCATCTTTACTTCCTTACTGGTGAAGTCTCTGTTTATCTCTTTAGTCCATCTTTTGAGTAGGTCATTTGTTTTCTTAACTTCTTTGTTTTTTAAGTAGTTTATATATTCTGGATATTAATGCTCTGTCAGAGGTATCAGTGGTGAAGGTTTCCTCCCACTCTGTGGGTTTTCTCTTCACTTCAATTGTTTCTTTAGCTTTACAGAAGCTTTTGAATTCGTTGAAGTCCCATTTGTCAACTGTTGACCTTATTTCCTGTGCAGCTGCTGTCTGATTTAGAAAGTCTTTTCCTANATAAAATATTGGGAAAAGAAAACGTCGATGATACATGAAGTCATGTCTAACTGTAATAATTAAGAAACCATGCTAAATTAGTCATTTTTTATAAAACGAAGTAAAGTTTCCTCTCTTTTTTGACTGATAAAGGCATAAGGAATGTGAACTGGATAATTTTCTTTAGCTCGCCGAAAATCATTATTGTACAAGATCATTATATCTACAGATTCTGTGGGATATAAAGGGCACAAGTTACTATTTCAGGTTCAGGAAGGCACTTGAATACGCTAAGTTGAAAATATAATTTGCTAGGCAGTATGTGTTGTTGTCTGAGGCTGTGACTCCACCAACCGCTCTCCATTAAAGGCCTTTTTCACTATAATAAGTGGGATTAATTAATGCAAAGGAGAAGGCAGTAGAGTCCCTGTCGTCAGACCCACCCATCACGTGAGAAGCACCAAGAACAAAAATAGGGGTTGAAAGACGGAATTCCTGGGCTAAACCTGTACACTGTGCCTTGAAGATGCACATGAGTTAGGACTTCCAAAGACCCACTACAGCTAAAAACACCGAAAAAATAAATTGGTACTCCTTGAGACCAAGAAAGGTCCCATGCCAATAATAGCTAGACCTTGCCCAACTGTGCTGGAGATTCGTGAACCAGTGCAGGGAATGTGATCTATCTTATCCTACATAATCCTAGATTGCCTAAAATAGACAGTCAGTCTTGGAGGAGGAGGGTGAAGACTCGACAGGGAATGCCCGGATAGAATAGCTTATAGTCTAAGTAAGCTGGTAGGAAGGCAATAGTTATGGAAAGCACAAATAAGACTTTCGTAACCTTTATAGAAGACCGTTTGTGGATTGCATCACTCACAAAGCAATCTGATAGTTAATGTCAGATTAGCTTGCAGTGACATATTAGATACGTATTAACTGCACTAAGTCATAAATAACACCAGTCATTGTATTGTGCGGTTTGATTAAGTAGAGAAATAAAAAAAGGTTTCAGCTGATCATTATGCCTGATCAGACCTGAACAATAGGTCAAAATGGAACTCACAAAACAAGTGAACTGTTTTTCTATTCTCACCCCACCATTGTGCCCTTATCCCAACAGCTAGCAAACAACATGATTGCGGAAAAAGGAAGGTGTGCGTGGAAAGTAAAAGAGGCATAGGAGCAAGCGAAGTATCGAGGGTGACGTGATATTGAGAAGTGCACGCCATATAGGAACTGTATTATAGTCGCTCAAACCGTGTAGCTGCCCAAAGCATTCCACATGCACCAATGGAGCCATTGAGGTTGTCAGTCAACAAAATTTGGCGGACAGCCCTCATGTTCATCGTAACCTACCCACGTTTGCTTATATACGCTTTTACGTACACACCCAAATGCGGACAACAAGCCAATTTATAGGAACCTCCTCCAATTTCAACGATTCTTATGCGCCGTTTTTATCCACGCGCCCTGATAAAACCCCAACCATGTATGTTTCAAATATACCATCTCTTTTTTTTTCCCCATTTTTTTTTTTTTTCCAAATTTTCATTTATTTCTGTATTGTATCCTATGTCTGTCCTCGTTGTGCCCGAGTGTGCAAACAATGCGCGGAGGGCGAACGGCATACGGCATTCCCCTGGAATGGAGTTTCCTGAATTGGAGATTTAAAGACGGTTCTAGCTGCTATGTGGGCTGGAGATCAAACCAGGTTCCTTGTAGGCGTCGGTGCTAAAT
Organism: Rhizomys pruinosus; assembly: GCA_009823505.1. Classification (NCBI taxonomy): domain Eukaryota; kingdom Metazoa; phylum Chordata; class Mammalia; order Rodentia; family Spalacidae; genus Rhizomys; species Rhizomys pruinosus. Next base: position 934,583 of record VZQC01003677.1, on the reverse strand, counting down.
AACCGTAGCAATTTCTCCACCACAATTTACTTTTACTAATTTCTAAAACACCATGTATCTTGAAGACAGTGTCTGGGCAAAACTGGATGACTGTGAATTCAGGTAATTAATATCATTAACAAATATAGACCCTGTCCTCCCGCTCCCCTTCCCAGTTACCATTTAAGTCGTTTATGTCTGTTGTATTCCTTCTTAATATGCGTCTCTCATAGAGAAATATTTAAGCTAGGCTTCATTAGGCACTACAGCAACCACATATGGCGCGAACACCACAGCACTCCCTTAACTCCGGCTCATTTGTTTTACCCTCTGGCAAAAACGAACTGTATACCCTCAACTGGCACATACCCGTATACCCCTAAATACCACTTTCTCGTCTAGGACGTAACCATAGCCACCCACCCGCACATCTCCTCTTTCACCTATCGATAACTTGAACCCGTCCAACACACTTCACCGATCATTAGATTACAAGTTTTATAAATCCCACGAATCACCCCCAAAAACAGACAGGGTGATTTAGATAAGAATCGTAGCCATTCAGAATCACACTACACATCAGTACGTCATCATCACCAAAACACCACAACAGCCCTTATGGAAGACTCCAACGGGTCAAAAAAACAAAAAACCTAAAAAATACAAAAGGGGAATACCAGATAGATACCAATCGAAAACACATTGTACCTATCTCAAAATTGCCAATTCAAACCTCTCCTAAAATAACTACAGGAAAAGGAATTTGTATGTATCACCAAAAGGCCAATAAAATTCACCCCAACATTCCCAACGCTTTAGCAAGACAAAGATAACAGCTTTCGCATTGAGTAGCACGATTACAAGAAAAGCTACCACCGAACGGGTTGCCCCCGCTCCTCCGAACATATCGAACGCAGAACAGCCCATCACATACTGCCAACAACACACATCAACCCCTCTGTAACTCTCACTACTAGCACCACAACTATTTAATACATCCCACAACCCAAGAGTCTACATGAAACCCTACCTTCATAGCCGACTGCCCACAAAAAAAGGATTTTAAATACGACATCATTTTTACACCCAATCACCTCCACGACCAGGAGAATCAAAATAAGATCACAGATGCAGGATTGATATCTCATAACTGTAAAAAATATGGAAATATATAAGAAGGAATACTTTATCAAAAAGGCTATATACACCAGCTATTTGCAATTGACTAATAGAACATAAGGAAATAGTGACAGTATTATTATCTTATTCGACCAAATATAAATGCTGAAGTCTGCTACTTAAGTCATATAGCATATATTAACACAGGAGCTATGATGTCAGCAATGGATTTTTTTACCAAGGAGATGTTGGCCCAGGGGATCCAAGCCCCACAAAAAGTAAAGGATCCTTGCCCATCTACAAAATGGCGACCACCCCCACTGCAAGACGAGAGCATTAAGAGCTAAGCTCAAGTACCGAAGACACTGAGTTAACAGCTGGAAATAGATGTATTGAGCCACACTCAAATGAACATCACCCCCCACCCGCCCCAGAGTCCTCTCGGATACACCCAGCAAGCAGTGCTACCCCTAAAACCCACAAGACCCCTAACACCAAAACCTAAGCAGATATGGGTCCTCCCCCTTTGATAAGCCAAGTACCATCTAGCCCACACGCTCCCCAACATCCACATGCAATAGTACCTAAAAAATACCCACACACATCTGTCAGCAGCAGGACGACATTGCTGTACTAATACCAATCGATATTGGCTCATTAGAGCTTCTCATCTAACGGGGATGAGACAGCTGATTCCACGAGCTTACATCCTTTAATGGTTTGGAGATGTTATAAACCACAATAAGACCTGTCATTTTTAACAGAAAAAATGTAATTCATTGGATTAACATACCATCCATTTGTTTATACCAAAGTAACTTATCATAACAATTAGTACTGGTTTAAATACCTATATATTATTGCTTGTGTCTTAATTAGGATTGAAAGGTCTTTTCCGACAAACGTCAGCCTGAAAGGAACAGCCAGATTGACAGGTCAAGATAACACTCAGAGAAATGTATGACTGTTTTTCTTCATCCACCTGGTGTCCTTTTTAAGCCTAGGGAACAATCGCTTAGAAGAGGGGCATGGTAGAATGTAAGGGCTGTGACGGGTGTGTGGTGAACTACAGCAATGATATAGTCTGGATCTTTTGGAATCATCTTGATTGACTAAAAGCCCCCCGTGGATGGTGGGAGTTTTGGGCTGTGTGGGTTTGGGAAAAATTGCTTGCAAATTGGTTTTACTTGATGGATGCTTGTACTCATTAAATTATGACTTATTAAGTTAAAAATGAAAAAAAAACTGAGAGAAAATGCAGGACAGTTATGGAGAATGCATGATCTGGGATAGGTTGGGCAGGAGTGGGTGGGGGAGGGAAAGGGATATAAGCCTGAAATGAATTGGAATGACTGTATGGAACCTAGGCATCAATAAAAAAAAAAAAGACACAAAAAGATGAATGCAAGGCTAGGAGCGAGGCAATGCCTTTTAATCCGAAGCACATAGCGGCGGAGGAGGGCAATTTCTGTGAAGATATCAAAAGCGTTTTGGTTAAATGATGGGAGTTTCCAGGAGCAGATCAGTAGTGAGACCTGTTAAACAAAGGAAAAGGGGGTGGGGGTGTTAGAGAGAGAATAGTGGTTGAGGCACTGGCTTTCTTGCAGGATCGAGTTCAAGTTCCCAGGCACCCAGGGGTCACCTACAACCGATCATGTAGAATCCCAGTTTTCAGGGGATAAATTTGCCCTCTTCTAATATCCAAGGCATTGACATGATCCAGGTTTGCATCTACATACATGCAGAGTAATACAACATAAATTTAATAATAAAAAAGATTATTTATACAAACAGCCTGGAAAGTCACTTAAAATCACATATACAAAATATAGAAGTACATTAAAAAATTGGAAAAAGATACTTGGAAAATATGCACCAATTATACCTACATTTTTATTTTTTTTGATCTTTGGTCATTTTCAAGGACAGGGTAAGTCAAACCTGGAGAACATCATGTTAATCCTGGAAACAACTGGTGTTTATATATTGTAGTCACTTAAAATAACACAAATAAAAGAAGAAAAAAAACCGCAAATGTTCCTCTGGAACTTTCTTGCCTGTGTTCCCAAGTTTTCCCATATAACATCTTCATTATCACTTGTTTATTAATGTGTTCTAATTTTCTTACCTTTTTCTCTTTGACTTCTGTACATTATCACTTTCCCTGTCTACTTTTGTCCCTTCCCCTGCTCTGATTATCAAGGAGTTTCTTGCCTTGTTTCATTCTCTATAATACGTCTACATTGAATGTTTTATTTGTTAACCATAATTTCTTAACTTCCATATAATCTTATTTCTGTATTGTTTTTGTTTTCTTAAATATTGACTAATTTCCAGTGAGAGTCTTAGAGCAAACACTGCATCGATGAACATGGTCCTCATTTTAATGTTTTTAATATATATACTGGGAAATAGGATTTTAGATTCAAGACAGTTTCCTCTGTAAATTTGGTAGGTCTTTTATTTCTTTTAAATTTGTGAGACAGGGTTTTCATGGTGCCAGGTTTGGTCAACTCTGTATATACCAGGCTGTATCTTTGACATCTGCTATTGCTCTGGCCCCTAAATTTCCAGTGCTAGGTGTAACAAGTGTAACCCTAATAACAGGTTTATGCAGTGCTGAGATTGAACCCCGGGCTTCATGCATTGTGAGGGGACTTTCTACCACCTTGAGCTGCATCCTCGCTTGGCTTGGTGGCTCTTTTGTTGATTTTGGAAATTTGTGTTTGGTGAGAAGACTTTAATGTAAGTTATTTATTTAAAAACAAGGCACTTTTCTTTGTAGATTAGTTTTAGAAGCTTCAAGGTATCTTAAGTGTCCTAAAAATCTCATTAAGTACCCAGCAATATTAATGACTATTTATAGATACTTGAGGGAATTATTTTAGTCTAATGACAGCTGCCTCATCTTGTAAGGGGAAAATTATGATTTTAGAAATTACAGGTTGTCACAGACTAAAAATATATACTTTGTGGTAACTTGTCTCAGTGCACTTTTGACATACATATTAAAGTAATTTAATTGATTGCTCTAAGTTTAGGAAGGGTTTAATTGAATGGTGTTCTTTTTGATGAGCTTTGCTTACTTAGTTCTCTGCCTTTTCTCATTACTTTCTTTTTCACTGATAGAAATGGAACTCTTGGGACAGATTCTTCAATAATCTACTTCTCTCTCACATTTAAATCAGTCTTGTTCTACATACAAGGAGACATTTATTTTGATTCTTCTCCTCACATATTGACTTTCTTATTTAAGGGACATTTCTCTCTCTTCCATTCCTATCTCCTCTCTATTTTGCAGGGGCATATTTTTATTGACACATATTAATTGTGCAAAATTGTTATATTTTTTCACATGATTATATTAATGGAACTTTTGTGTTTTTGCTTTCTACACCAAGAAGTTATCATATTTTGTCTATTTTGTTTGTCAATGGTTTTTTAAAAGTATTCTTTATTAAATATTTTCTTTTTAATTTTTTTTCTGTGGGTGTATGTGTTCTGTGGTGTGCTGTATTGCATGCAGGTGTTAGTGTAACTTATGGACATAGAGGTAAAATGTTGGGATCTTCGCAGTGCACACCCACTTTTTTTGTTCTTTATTTTTTTTATTGAACATTTGTGCATTTCAAACAATATTTCTTAATAAAATTTAGACCTGTTCCCCCTTCCATGCACCCCTATGGTAGAATGCACAAGCCCTACTGGAGCTTGTGCATTCTACCATATATGTCTTGCATCTTTGTTTCTCAGTATTTAAAATTTTTTTTGTTGCAGGAGTTAGTACTGTTTGCGTCGTTCTTTGACAAGTCTTTGGGTTTTTGTTGTATTGTTCCTTTAATTTTATTTGTCTCAAAGTATGCATATATAATTTCCATACTATACAATTATGTCTGAAATAAGCTGTAAGGATTAATTCCAAACATGTTTATGGATTCACATTTTAATGGTAGGGTTTCATGTAGGTAAAAAGAATTTATTTTATAAGGCCGGACATGGTGGTGCACGCTTTATGCCAGCATTGGGAGGCAGAAGCAAAAGAATATTCTGAGCGAGTTGGCTAGCCAGCCAACCTAGCCTAACAGGTTCAGTGGGAGACCCTGTCTCAAAAAGCCAAAGAAAATAAAAAGAATATGTACTTACTTTACACTTCCTAAACGTTACATAACCAGTTGAATTATATGTTTTAAGTTACATGTTTTGTAGTAGGCATAGGTATTTATTTACTAAAAAGGAAAAAATACTCAGTTTGCCTTACAAATAAGGATTTGCTGCTAGGATCACAAATGAGGGACACATACATCATTTGTTTTTCAGGGACAAGTGTTACTTCATTAGTATAATGATTCTTGTTCTGCCATTTACTAATTTATCCTTTCTTATACACTGCGAGTAGAACTCATTGTGTAGATCTGTGCACATTTTCTTCACGCTCGTCAGGTGGGGCATTTGGGGTTCGCCTCCAGCTCTTCCCTTTCTGTTGAGAAGAGAGCTGCAGTAAACATGGTTGTGCATATTTCATAGTAATAGGATGAGTTTTTTGGGTAATACCCAGGAGTGGTATGAACTGGGTCAGGTGGTAAGCCATTTTGAGTCTTTAAGGTTTCTCAATGCTTCTAACAGCAGATGGAATAGTGTTCCTTTTCACAACTCTCCAGAATTTGTATCTTTTGTTCTTGATCATAGCAGTTTACTGGGGCAAGATGAATTTAAACGTGGTTTAATTGCATTTCCTTAATTAATTAGTGATGTTGACACTTTTTTCAGATTTTTTCTTAGCCATGTTTTACTTCTTATTTTTGAAGTTCCGTTCAGTCTTGACTCTTTTTTTGGTATCATTTGTTTTCTTGTCCATTTGCTTTTTGAGTAGTTTATACTCTGGATGTTAATCCTCAGTCTCAAATGTATCAATGATGAAGTTTTTTCCTCCCTCTCTGTGGTTTTCTCTTCACATTCTTTGATTGTTTCTTTCACTGTAAAGAGCTTTTAAAGTTTGAATGAGGTACACTTGTTGATTATTCGAACTTATTTGTGTAGATGCTGTCTGATTTAGAAAGTCTTTTCCTATCCTATATCTTGTGGTTATGCAATTTTTCTCCTATTTGTTTTCAGAGTTTCAGGTGTCACATTGAGGTCTTTTGATCCTTTGGAGTTGATTTTTGTAACAGGGTGAACTGTAGGGGTTAGTTTCATTCTTCTACAAGGTGGTGATCCAGTTTTTGTCAAGCATGAATTTGCTATAAGAAAGGCTGTCTTTTCCTCCATTGAGTCTTCTTGGCCCCTTTGTCGATATGAGGTGGCTGAAATTTGCATGTGGTTCAATTTTCATATTCGTTTATGTTCTATTGATCTTCTCAGTCTGTTTTTGATGCCAAGTCCAGGCTTTTTTTTCTTTTTCTTTTTTTTTTAAATTTTTTTTATTAAATTTTATTAGTTTGTATGTGTTGAAGTACTCGTTTGCATGAAGTTGTGCCACGTGTCGTGCAATGCCGCGGAGGTGAGAGGTCTCGGGATATCCTGGAACTGGAGTCTTCCTGGAATTGGAGTAGACGGTTCTCGTACCGCCATGTGGGGCTGGGGATCGTACCGGGTCCTCTGCAAGAGCAGTCTGTCGCTCTCAAAGCGCTAGGGCCTCTAGCTGTATATCGTTGAGTTGGTATGGGTAATCCCCACTATAGTTCTCTTTTTGCTGAGAGGTGCTTTGGCTATCTGGGGTCTTTTGTTTTTCCATGTGAATTTTAGGACTTTTTTTTTTTTTATTTTTTTATTTTAATTTTTTTTATTAATTTATTTTTTGTATGTGTATGAATGTATATTTGCATGCAGGTCTGTGCACCCATGACGTGCAATGTCGCGGAGGTCCAGAAGAGGGTCTCAGATTTCCCGGGAAATGGGAGTTTCCCTGGAATTGGAGTTACAGATGGTTTTAGCCACCATGTGGGTGTGGGGAATCGAACCCAGGTCCGTTGCAAGAGCGCCGGTCCTCTTACCGCTAGGCTATCTCTCAAAAGTGTTTTTTTGTTTTTTTTTTCTAAGTCTGTGAAAACTATGGGATTTTAATTGATATTGCATTGAATCTGTATATACCCAATTTGGGTAGGTGCTAGTCATTTTTTACTATAGTATGTTCAACATTCCATGAGCATGGGAGGCATTTCACCTTCTGGTGTTTCTTCAATCTCCTTATTGATGTGTTTATAAAGTTTTCATTGTGTAAGAGGATCTTTGGTGTCTTTGGTCAGATTTGTATTGCAGATGTTTGTTTTTTTTTTTTGAAGCTATTGTGAATAGGAAGGTATATGAGTGTATTGTCTGCATGTGTGTAAGTGCAATGCCCTCAGAGCCAGAAGAGGGTGTTGGATCCTCAGGAACTGAAGTTACTGATGGTTGTTAGCTACCATGTGGGTGTTGGGAATTAAACCTGGGTCTTCTGCAAGAGAAGCAGGTGCTCTTAACTGCTGAGCCATCTCTCCAGCCCCCAGGTTTTTAAAAAATATTTATTTAATAACAGCAATAAAACAATAACATTTTTCTTTATCTTTTTTTTTTTCTTGAGAGAGGGTCTCATTGTGTATCCCAGGCTGGTCTCAAACTCATGATCCTTGTGCTTCAGCCATCCAAGCGCTGGGATTATAGACATGTACCACTAAACTTACTATTTATAATTGTCAATGCTATAGTTAAGATTATATGCATGGGGGCTGGAGAGATGGCCTAGCGGTTAAGAGCGCCGACTGCTCTTGCAGAGGACTCGGGTTTGATCCCCAGCACCCACATGGTGGCTAAGAACCATCTTTAACTCCAGTTCCAGGGGAATCTGACACCCTCTTCTGACCTCCGCGGCACTGCACAACATGAGTGCACAAACCTATGTGCAGACAGTACACTCATACACATAAAAAATAAATTAAATAAAAAAGAAACTTGTTTCTGAAAAAAAAAAGACTTTAAGCATGGGAAAAGGGGTATAATGGGGAGGGAGGCTTATATAGAGGGGAGGGTAAGAGTAGGGTAGAGCAGAGGAGGGAATTGGGAGAGGGATAACTGAAACTAAAGATGTTTGAACAAGCCATATGCATAGAAACCTACTATTTAAAAGCCTATTAAATATATGTATATAGGAATGAGTTTAGTCGGAGTTTCTCTACATGGGATGATGCTCCTCTCAGAAGCTATAGTTGCCAAATAGAAATCCCAGTGCCAGGTGTGGGGTACTTCCCCTCCAGGTTTTTGTCAGGGGTGTCCCAGAGAACCCCAAAGTAATACAAGCTATTGCCATTGCTCTTGGTTACCCTCCAGAACTTGATGGTAAGATTGTATTGCTAAAGACAGCATATACTTTGAAATCAAGGTGGTTCTGAGGGGATAGCTTCCTCCCTGACGGTTAGCTTTCATAGTACTGGAAGGTGCTATGTAGGCTGTTAGGGGAAAGTCATCAATGGTCTAGCTGTGGATTCTGTGAATGATAACAGTAACTGGTGTAACAAGATATGCCCTTGGGTGCAACAGTGGCATAAATGTCATGGAGGTAACCAACCACTTTACAGGAGGAAATACATGCTTGGTACTCTAAAGCTGGCCAAGAACCTGCAGTGGGGACTTATGAGCCCCAGGGGCAAGCCTACTATCATTATTCTGCCAAATTGCCATAATATCCATCTGCTTTCTAAATATGTATCTCTATACACATATATTGGTGCAGGTGTCAGATCTCACCAGAGAAATTTCTTTGTGCAGCAGATGGAAGTTGGGACAGAAACTCACAATTAGTCAAAGTGGAGAGAATGTGGAGTGCTCAGTCACAAAGGTGATATCTTTATCACACTCCTTCCTCCAAGGCTCAATGGCCACGATCGAAGAACAGTTGGGAAGATTGTAAGAGGCAGAGGTTGGGGAGGACTGGAGTGAGTGTGTCTTCTGGACACAACAGGACCACTGCACTCATGAACTCACACAAGACCTGTACAAGATCAAGCCAATCAACATTCCAACTTGAACACAGGAGGGGCTCACAAGCCCCTACCTCTAGCTGAGGAGCTACTGACTATTGGTGGCTTGAGGGAGGGAGGAGGGAGAGTGAGTTTTCTTTAAGTGTATGGCTCCTGATGTGGACCATGGTCCAGTGAATACTACACACCCCTGAGTACATGGGCAGCATAAATTAGACTTGGTCATTTATAGAAAAGGGGTGGGGCTGGAGAGGTAGCTCAGCAGTCAAGAGCACTGGTTGCTCTTGCAGCCACCTGTTAGCCACATGCCGGCTAACAATTATCCATAATGCCAGATCCAGTGGATCTGACACCCTCTTCTGACCTCTGCAGGCATTGAACAGAATGGGTGCCCTTACATACATGCAGGCAATACACTCATACACATAAAGACTATCTAAAAAAAAAAAAAAAGGAAAGAGGATGTGAAGTTGAGAGGGAGTGAGGGAATAGGTGGGTAGATATGGATCAGGAAGGATTAATGGGAGAAGTGGGAAGTATATAAAATTCTTCAAAAATTAATAAAATATGTTTAAATAAAACAGTAACAGATCCCATCATTAGCTGTTTTTCTTCCTCCCAAAGATAGTTGTAACATTTTTTCTGTTTTTCTATTACTTCTTAATTTTTTTCATTTTTTAACAATAAATAATAATTTATGAGTATAAGCATCCTTCATGTAAAACCAATCTGCAAGCAGTTGTGCCCAAACCCACACAGCCCAAGGGTCCCACCATCCAGCTGGGGGGGCTTTATACATTTTTTTTTTATAGACTAAAAATCTATGCTCACTGAAGAAATTTTGGAAAGTGAAAAGAAATATAAGACAATAATACAACTAATCCCACCACCATTTTAGAAATAACATTAATATTTTATTTATCCTTCCAGTTTTTTATGTATTTGAAAGAACAGACTAGACATGCCCATTAGTTCTTTTTTTTTTTTTTTTTTGAGACAGGATCTCCCTGTAGCCCCAGCTGGCCTGGAACTCACTCTGTAGACCAGGCTGGCCTTGAACTCACAGAGATCTGCCTGCCTCTGCCTCCTGAGTGCTAAGATCAAAGGCGTGCGCCACCATGCCTGGCTTAAAGATGGTTCTTAGCTGCCATGTGGGTGCTGGGAATGGAACCTGAGTCCTCTGCAAGAGCAGTGGGCACTCAACTGCTGAGCCATCTCTTCAGCCCCAACCTCTCCCTCCATTAGTTCTTATAATATGCCAAGCTTATTTTTATATATCCTGAACAAATTTGTGTTACTAACTTTATAAGCATGTTTGGGTAAATGTACAGTTTTGCAGCATATTCTAAAATGTAGTGGCTCAGTTCTCCTATTAATGAATGTTTCTTGCTACAGCAAGAGCAGCCTCATGGATGCATGCATTTTGCTCATGTCTTTGGCTATTGTTTTAATAATATCTGAAAGAAAGGTCTTGCAGAGATGGTTTGCTTCTGTAATTTCAAATTAGTATCAGAGAATGTATATAAAATCACAATCTTCCCAGCAACTGAGCCTGTGGTAATGTGAGAACTCCTTAGCTTTGGTTGTTAGATAGGGCTAAAACACACAACTCATTGACTTCAAGGCTTTCCAAAGCCGGATGCACATCAGAATGGTCGGGGGTACTTTTTAAATCATAGACTCTTGGATCTACCCTTGGAAATTCTGATTCACTATGTCTAGTGTGAGACCCAGGAATCTATATTTTTAAATGAGCTTCCAGGTGATTCTAATGACTAGCCAAGTTCCGGAAACAGGATCTAGCAACTAAAGTGCTTGGGGCCTGAGGGATAGGGGGTAGACAGGGAAGAAGGAGGCCCAGGTGTTTCCCAGTAGGGGAGATAGGATGCTGAGAATAGATCTCAGGGCAGGCCGTCCCCTTTTGGGGAGTTCTCAGGGCAGGCTGGCCCCCTTTGGGGTGTGTTGATGTGAATAGTCAAGGTGTAGCTAGAGGTGAAGACCTTGATTTGGAGCTTGAGGGATAGGGTGACTGGTGTCATTATTTGTTTGAAGAAAGCACACAGCCCTGACTAGAAATAGGCCTCTGGATTCCAGGACCTATTGTACCATGGGAAGCTGGGCAGGTCCCTTCATGCTTTGTGACCCCATTGTTCTGTGGCAGCGTTTGGGCTATTGTCAGGGAGTGTCTAAACTGCTGGACTCTGATGCACAATGGTGGAGTAGGTGGGTAGGTGGCTGAGTGGGTGAAAAGCCTTGCTGTAGCTACTCCTACCTGCCCAAGGACCCTAAGTCTGTTTTATATTAGAGTTCTATGCAATATTTTGTTTGTGATTTTTTTTCCATTGCCAAAACCAGTATCATTTCATGAGCTAAGGCCAAAGGAAGGAAGAAGAGCCCAGATAATGGGGCCAATGGATCAGAGGGGCCACCCAGAATGGAAGTTCAAGGCAACAGTTAAGAAATATTTTATTATTTTTTATGTGTATGAGTGTATTGCCTGCATTTATGTAAGTGTACTCGTGTTGTGCAATGCCTGAGGACGTCAGAAAAGGCCGTTGGATCCCCAGGAACGGAAGTCAGGAAGGTTGATAGCTGTCATGTGAAGCTGGGAACTGAACTCAGGTTCTCTGCAAGAGCAGCCAGTGCTCTTAACCACGGAGCCATCTTTCTAGTCCCTTAAGGCCACATTTTTTTTTAAATTTTTTTTTAAATTTTATTTATTTCTATATGTGTATGAATGTATTGTCTGCATGCAAGTCTGTGCACCCGTGACGTGCAATGCCGCGGAGGTCAGAAGAGGGCGTCGGACTCCCCTGGAACTGGAGTTCTCCTGGAATTGGAGTTTCAGACGGCTCTCGGCCACCACGTGGGTGCTGGGGATCGAACCCGGGTCCTCTGCAAGAGCGGTCAGCGCTCTTAACCGCTAGGCCATCGCTCCAGCCCCTTAAGGCCACATTTTAATTTGGTGCCTAATCCTTTGGGTGGCAGCTCCAGCCTCTACCACCTCAGAATCAGTTTATTGCCCAAATTAACTCAGAGTGACCTCCAAGGAGAATTCTGATTGACATCCCATCAGATTCTTGTATTTGACTTGGGGGCGGGGCTGAAGCTCTAAGAGATGGTTGGTCTGTTAATACTTTGGTAGCGTCTTGCTGTGTTCAAGTTTTCCAACAATAGAGTGCTTGACCTTCTTTCAGCCCCCTCTCAGGCTGAGAATTTAAGGTGTTCTGCCGAATGTTGAACAAACAAGCCTTGTGCTTTGATCTCAGAGAATTCATAGGGGCAAGAGAGACGGAGATGAACTGGGGGCCCTGCAGGAATTAACTGTGAAAACCTGGCCAGGCTTTGTTGGACTAGGACACTGGGGTGGAGTGTCGGGTGTCTGGGGAACAGATGTGAGCCTGACTTGATCTTCTGCAGCTGCAGACAGAGGTTTGCCAGAGGTGAATGTGAGTTCCTGCCGTGGCCAGAAGTCCTCTTGGTGTGCACAGCCCACTGGTGGTCTCTTCTCTGACCTGAGCTAGTTTTTGCAATTTGATTCCAGCAACCACGTAACAGGTTGGATAGAGAAAGGATTTCTTTTGAGAAGCCAGGGATTTGATGGTTTTATCTCTGTGTTATTCTATTCATTTCTAAACATTCCAGAGAGGTGATGGAGGGACCAAGCTAGCCTTCCTCAGTAACCTTTTACTGCTTTGTGATCTCAGTTAAAATGATGATAGAGGTGGGTTGCATCAGGGTCTGAGATGTGCTGGGTACCTAGGTCAATCTTGAGGTTCTTCCTAGGAGTACTTGTCTCAAGGGATTCTGGGAAATAGTCTTGGATCACACAGGTTTGGGAAATTCTGTATGCTATGTTTTCCTCTGGAGAGTTCCAACACACATTTGACTACTAAAGTCTCTAGAATTTTTAGTTCAATGGACTCAACTAGGGAAGTATAATCTTTTTGGAGGGAAGGGAAAGAAGTAGAGATTAATATCAAAACAGAGTAGCCGAGCATGGTGGTGCTTATAAATCCCAGGATTTGGGAGGGTAAGACAGGAGGATGGCTTGGACTCAGTAGCTTAAGAGCCTGGGGGCTGGAGAGACTGCTCAGTTGGAAACGTGCATGAGGACCTGAGTTTCAACCCTGTACTCATGGAAAAACTGTGTGTGGCAACACACACCTATAATCCCAGCGCTGGGATTATAGGTGTGTATAGGACCAATAACCTGGGACTTTTCCCTTAGGACCCCATTCCTGTGACTTATTTTAGATAAAGTAGTATTTATTTCAACAGGAGAAAAAGACACAGAGACTGAAAACAAGACTGGGGCCAATTTTCACACAGATGAAAATAAAAAAAGAAAACAAGGTGTCTCAGAATGGGGATGTTTTTAAAATCTTACTGCATGTCTTCTCTCTGCCTGCTATTCTGACGGAGCCACAAGTGGCTACAGTGTGGCATGCTCCTTGCCACAGAAAACATTTCAGGAATGGGAAACGGACTCATAAACATCAAGTACAAATGGAGCTCATCTCAGGACTTTTTCTTAAGGAACTTATAAATAGGCACTGTTATTTCCACTGGTTTTGGTGGGTTGAGGATGGGAGCCCTCTGACCATGAGAGAGCCTGAGCTAGTCTGACCAGCATGCCCTAGATCCTCCTGCTTCTACCTCCCCAGTGCTAGGATTACAAGATTAAGCCTTTACACCCAGCTTTTGTGTGTGTGTGTGTGTGTGTGTGTGTGTGTGTGTGTTTTCTGGGGATTTGAACTCAGGTCTTCAAGTGTGTGCAGCCAGCACTTCACCCGTGGAAGGGTGCTGGAGGAAGCTGCACACACCTCCTCTACACCATACTTTCCAGTTAAGCAGTCAGCCCTCTCTTCAGTTGGTCCTTCGGACCTTAGCCAGGGCTACCTTTGTTTTGTCCTTGATACTGGGGACATCAGAGCAATCCCACAAACACCATACTGTCACAAACTGCAGAGATCCAGGTGGAGCGGATTTGGAGAGACAGCCCCCAGCTATTTGCACTGCTCAAAGGAGTCCTTTTTGGTAGTCTCTAATAAATTTTATGGCTAAAATGTTCTTTTTAAGCATAAAATATGAGTTCTTTTTCTTTAAGTTACTATTCTTTTCGTCTGATCATCAGAATACAATAACATAATAAAATTCTTAATACCAATGAGTTTTTTTCTTATAAAATGCCTTCACATGATTTTAATGATTTCATCAATTCTTAATCAGTGTTTGAGAAGTAAAAAGATTGTTAATTCATTAGCATGTCCCTTTCCCTTAAGGAAACATACTTTTATCCTGTGTAAAACTCTCAAGACTCTCTTGAGGAGTAAGGATACACATACAAATGCACAGCCACACATGTAGTGCATGCTTCCGTGGCTTCTTGCTTGAACACACACTGTATATAGTTCCTCTGGGCTCACTTAATGTTAAAACAAGTATCTTTATTCATACTACAAAGGCAGTCTTTGCTTTTTGTAATGTCTAGTAATGAAAGAAATCCAGTAAGCCACTAATTCCTTGGTGACCCCAAAGGAGAAACAAACATGTACGGATCGTAGGCCCCCAGCCAAAGCTCGAAGCTAGTTTTGGGTAAGCCCAGCCTAAGGCTGGAGGAAGCAGAAAAGGAGGGAAGCAAGAATCTGGAATTTTCTTTTATTGGCTGGCTGCCCTGCAGCCTGATGTTGAGCAATTCCTAAATCTTCTCGCTCTTAGGGCTTTAGACATGAACTTGGAGGCCAGAGCTGATGCCCAGTCTGACTGTGTCCCCCAAACATGCCAGGAGCAACTAGGACCTTCATCCTATAGGCTGCAGCCAAAGCACAGCCTGAGGCTAAATTTACTCCACCTCAGCTTGCCTGTGGATTCTGTTCAATGGGAAGTTCTGAGAAAGGTCTTAGAGTTTGAGAAATGGGATGATGCATTAATGATGACCCTTAGTGCTCAGTGCAAGGGCTCCCCATGGGTGCTCGGTAAAGACCTGCTGCTGATGGATGGGCTGCAACAACCCGTCACATTGAATTTTCTGTTTTGAAACAGCTTTATTAGGCATGTCCAAGATCCTGTCCTTTAGGCTTATTTTCATTGGACTCTAAGAGGCAAACAATGATACTGTCTCATTCTAGCAGCCTAGAAACACAGCTCCCCTAAGCATTCTCACAGGCTATGCTTTCAATGCGTCCTAGGCAAACACAGATGGAGGGGCTCGTCCCATGTTATAGACACTTCCCCAGGGCAACGCGGTAAGCTCTTGGATGTGATGTGTACTCTCAGAACCGGAGAGGGGAGATTTGCTGAGCTCTCTGATTCTCCAAATTGCTAAACTGTTGTGTTCTGAGAAGAAGCTTATAGTTAGGGGAAAATGAGTTTCCAACTAATAGAACTTATTTCACAAAATGACTTGTGGTGAAGAGGGAAGAATCAAAACTGTGGGTTTGGAAATCTGGGTCCCAGTCTTATTATCTCATGTATCAGTCACAGGATGCTGGCTAGACGACTGTGGGTCTTGCTTTGCTCACCTGTCTTAGTAACTTTTCTGCTGTTGTGATAAAACACCCTAACAAAAACAACTAAAGAGAGAAAGGGTTTGTTCCGGCTCCCAGTTTAAGCCACAGTCCATCATGGCTCAGTGAGGAAGCCGAGAAGTGGGCTCAGCTCACTTTCTTCTCTTTATAAAGTGTAGGATTCTATCCCAGAGAAAGGTGTCACCCACAGTAGGCAGGTCTTCCCACCATCATTAT
The DNA here is from genome assembly GCA_009823505.1 of Rhizomys pruinosus. NCBI lineage: Eukaryota > Metazoa > Chordata > Mammalia > Rodentia > Spalacidae > Rhizomys > Rhizomys pruinosus. The sequence continues at coordinate 918,790 of VZQC01003677.1, read as the reverse complement.
CCTGATCAAAATAATCCCCCACAGGCACAGGTAGAGGCTCATCTCCTTGATTCTAGATCTCACCAGGTTGACCATTGAGATTAACCATCACATCTCCCCAAGGACAAGCTGTTATGTGTTTTTCTTCCATAGGCTCCTGTGTTTGAGGACTTGTTCCCTAGAGAGGTGTGCTGTTTTGGGAGATGGGGCCTAGCTGGAGGAAATAGGTCACTGCAGTCTGGCCTTGAGGTTTATAGCCCAGCCCCACTTCCTGTCCTGCCTCTGCTTCCTGTTCTACTGAGCTATGAGGAGTCAAGGAGTCCTAACCTGTGCTTCCGCTGTTACCATGTCTTCCCAGCCACAAAGGACTGGATCCCTCTAATCCTTAAGCCCCAACAGATCCTTCCTTCCTCAAGTTGCTTCTTTCTAGGTATTTGGTTGTAGAGATGAGTGGAATAACCAACACACCAGCATACTAGTGATCATAACTTACAGGGCTGCAGGGAGCCCTGAATATCTGAGCACACACTGTCTGAATTTTAGTGCCTACAAAGGCTTGATAAAGGCTTGATTTTTGCAGGTGGGCATATCCCATTTTCATCCTTCTAATGTGGAGCATCTTGCTGCATGCTAGGATGTGATCAAGCTCAGTAAGTCCCAATTGGATCAAGAAAATTCCAAGTTAATGTAGAAATGTAGAACTGAAATTAAGAGCTGGTCGTCGTCTTCTTTCTCCTCTTCCTCCTCCTCCTCCTCCTCCTCCTCCTCCTCCTCCTCCTCCTCCTCCTCCTCCTCCTCCTCCTCCTCCTTCTTTCTTCTTCTTCTTCTTGTCTTCCTGACACAGGGTCTCTCTTATAGTCCCAGCTAGCCTGGAGATAGCTCTGTAGACCAGGCCCACCTTGAACTCACAGAGATCCTCCTGCTTCTGTCTGGGATTAAAGGCATGTGCCACACTGGGTGTGGTGGCGCATGCCTTTAATCCTAGCACTTGGGAGGCAGAGGCAGGCAGATCTTTGTGAGTTTAAGGCCAGCCTGGTCTACATAGTGAGTTCCAGGACAGCCCAGAGCTACAGGGAGACCCTGTCTCAAAAAAGAACAACAAAAAAGTCACGTGCCACCATGCCCAGCTTGGTTGTTTACTTTTTGAAATGTATTTCATGGTTCTATTTATTTTTAAGACTGAGTCTCATTGTACCACCAATTCATGTTCGTCCTGCTTCAGCCTCCTGAGTACTGGGATTACAGGTATGTGCGGTTAAGCCTAATAATTGAAAGACTAATCAGAAACAGATCAAATCAATTTTGATAGCACAACTTCATTTAACCCCAGTGTATCAAAATACTACCCTTACAATACGGAACCAGTTTAAGAATTATTAAAGAGATATTTATATTTTGGGTATCATGTTTTGTAATTCACTCTCTGTCTGTATCTACTCACATTCCAATTCAGTGTGAGATTATTTTTTTTTTAACCAGATACACTGGACCTGTATATGGAGCTCATGAGATACACTGTTGGAAGCAGGACCTGGTGATGCAAGCCAATAATGCCAAGCTACTCAGAAGGCTGAGGTGGGAGGATTGCAATTGCCAGCCTGGACATAAGGCCAAGCTGGACAACTTAGAGAGACTGTGTCTCAAATTAAAAAGTGAAAAAGATGGTTGGCAGTATAGCTCCGTAGCAGAGCACTTACTTGTTGTGTGTGAGGCTCTGAGCTCATTCCCCTATTGGGGGAAAATTTACTATAGAAATATTCAGATGCCCAAATTCTTTTTTTATTGAAATTTTTAATGTGTTTCATAGATAATTTTTGAGTCAGTCTTAATCGCCATTATACCAGATTCTCCCTTGGCCTCCCGCAGTGGCCCCCCCATTCACACCTTCTGTCATTTGTGCTAGGGTCCATTGCACCAAATTACCATCCCCGCTCACTCCATATATATATATATATATATGGATGGCTGAGCTTGCATGGGTTTTGTGCATGCTGTAGGTTCATATGAGCTGGGTCCCAGGAGCTCGTAGGATTCATTTCCTTGTGGTCTTGCATCACCTCCCTGGTTCTTACAATCTTTCTGCCCCTTCTTCTGCAATGTCTCTGATGGGAACATTGGATACATTGGATGGGTGAAGCTGAACATAGGCAGCCTGTCCATGGACCCACACTCTGTAGACTCCTAATCTTCATGGTTTGGCAGGCCCTTTTGAGTTCCTGGTCTCCTGTTGCAGGGAGGAACCAAATTATTTTCAAATATAACTAAAAGTTTTCTAATAATTAAGTTATATTTTAAGATTTAAATTTATTACAATAAAATTAAACAATTTGTTTCCTCAAGGACACTTGTCACATGTCCAGTTCTCAGATGCCACAGATGGCTCGGGGTGACTGAGTTAGGTGGCATGGCTTAGCACAGCATACATTTCCTGCTGAGGTTCCAGTTCAGATATGCTTTCTAGGGTTTTGTTTCTGGTTGATGTTGAGGTACAGGTTAGAGCTGTAATTCTCGTATTTGGAGAGCTATTAAAATGTACTGAATTTCCTTGGATTTACAGTATTACATTTCAGGGAATGTACTTTAAATAGAGCAGAACTGGTGAAATGATATATATTACAAAGGGGATTTATTAGACTGGCTCCTACGATACAGTCTGGACAGTGCCCCACAATTCTTGTACACTGGAGAGACTGAGAACCTGCTAGGTGCTCAGTTGATAAGATTGGATGCCTCAGCAGGCCCACTCTGACAATAGAAACCTGGGGGACTCACAGAGAGCTGTTGGCATTCAGTCTATGTTGAGAAACTGAAGATGCTGGGCTCTGATGTTAGTGAAAGATTGGCAGCAGCAGCAGCAGCAGAGTCAACAGAGTGGATGCACTGCCATCAAGGAGTAAAGGCAAGCAGGCGAAAGCAGCCCTACTTTCCCTTCAGGTCTCTTTCTGTCTGGACTACTGCTGTAAGATACTGACCAGTCTGGGGTTCCAGGACATACTCTCACAGACCTGTCCACAGTGGTGTTTCTTAGTTGATCCCAGATCCAACAAAGTAAAAATACTCATCACAGTATGAGTATTTTTTAAAAAAAGGATTTCTGGATGATTGTAACACATAGAAAATGATTTCAAGGCTAATAAATTGCAAGATTATAATCCCTACTAGCTGAAGAAATTATGGAAACATAGAAAAAACCAACTGAGATTAAAGATTCCTGGACATTAAAGAGGTAAGTCTCCTATCTCAGCTATAAACTCAAAATGTGGGCTGGAGAGATAGCCTAGCGGTTAAGAGCACCGACTGCTCTTGCAGAGAATCCGGGTTCGATCTCCAGCACCCACAGCGGCTAAGAAACCGCTGTAATCTCAATTCCAGGAAAAACTCCATGTTCCAGGGGAAATCCGAGACCTCTTTCTGACCTCCGCAGCAATTGCACAACATGGGTGAACAAAACCTAGCATGCAGATCATACATTTATACACATACAAAAATAAATAAAAAAATAAAAAAACTCAAAATGTATAATTTACATCTCACACAAGCACCCCTTTGAAGTTTAAAAAAAATTGAGTCTATGAGTGGAAAATTGCGTACCACAAAAATTTATTTTATGTACAAAATTGTTTAAAATGTATAAAATGACCTTCAGTTTGTGTGTATGGGGCTTATATAAAACATACATTACTTATGTTTGAAATTATGAATTGTGTTTAGAACTGAGTCCCATTTTTAAGAATTCTTATTATGTATATAGAAATATTCCAAAGCAAAAAAAAAAGAAATATTAAATAAAAAAAAGAAATTTGTCCTAGCTTCTCGACAAATTACCCCAGGGAAAAATTGGTATTGTGTGTGTGTGTGTGTGTGTGTGTGTGTGTGTGTGCCAGAAACTGACATTGGATGTTTTTCTCCATCACTTTCCACCTTGGTTTTTTGAGATAGGGTCTCTCACTGAACCTGACACTCACCAATTGGCTAGACTTGTGGCCCAGGGAGCCCTGAAATCCTTTTGTCTCCCTTTCCTCCATTGAGATTGCAGATGCACACCACTCTGCCCAGCTTTTTACATCAGTCTTGGGGATCTGAGCTCAGGCCTTCATGCTTCTGTGGCAAGCACTTTACTGTCTGAGCCATCTTTCCAGCCTCTATATTAGTAATCTTATCAAATATGAGAACTATCTCAATATCTTCTCAGCTGCTTTACTATATAAAAAAAAAAAATGCCTTTGGTTAATATTAAGTGGAGTGTTCTTATGCCTCTTCCCATGAACATACTATTTCCTATTTATTTTAAGATGTTCAGAGATGCTTTCAGGATGGTCTTAATGTTTTTGCCTAAACTTACTTGTGAACCTTGTGATCCTAGCAAGATCAGGCATATTAAAATTTCAGCACAGTGCTTCCTGCCAGCACACACTGACAGTGCAGTAGATCAGTATAATTGGTTTTAGTAATGTGTCTGATCTAACTGCAGTTACATCATTGCGGTTGAGCTAGTTTGGGTGAATTCCATGAAGATTTCTTGGTTCTGTGTCTAAATTTGCCAACTGGTTGTTTATATACCTGTCCTAGTTTTCAGCATGTAGGCATTTATATGACTTTATTCGTTTACTGTTCTTGTTTTCAGGAAACCTGACAAAACTCAGCAGATCTCAGGTCAAAACTTCAACGTCTGCCAGGCGTGTGGTGCATGGCTTTAATCCTAGCAACTGGAGGCAGCAAGGCAGGTGGGAATCTTTGTGAGTTCAAGCCAGCCTGGTCTACAGAGTGGAGTTCCAGGACAGATGGGCCTACAGGGAAGAACCGTTGGTCTTTAAAGACCAAAAAAAAAAAAAAAAAAAAAAAAAAGAAACAAAACAAAATAAAACCTTCATGGTCATCCACCAGTCTCCAGGCACTGGGTTAAGTCTGATGGCAATTGGGCTTCATCTTACATTGGCACCAGCGTCCAGTTGTTGATTTTGTTGTGTGTGAAGAACCATTACTGGATTTCATACTTTAACAATCAGTGGGAAAGATTCATCTGATCGATAAGTCATGTCTGCCAAGATCATGGGAGGGAGGCCAGGTGAGTCTCAATTAACAAACTATTGCCACCTGTGTCTCTAGGAGCGGAACATTAGTATAGATAATCATGTTTCATTTTGTTTTCATGCTATTATATTTATTTAGAAAATAAGTGTAGGAAATCACACAATAAGTTCTGTTACACTAATTTGTAGAAAGTTCTTTAGACATGCTCAGTAAAGAGCAATTTATAAGCCCTGCATTGGGGAGGGAATGACGTGAGAAATCAGGAGATTATGAAACAGTTGACATAAAGGTAATATTTCATGGGACTGGGAAGGAACTATAGGAATTCAGCAAAACATGAGAAAGCATTTTTTTATTTGTTCATGGCTTTTGATTTATCTCTCGAGAGTAAATAAATTGGTTAATGCCCATCAGTAATAGTTTAGTACGTAAGTGAGTAAATTATGAAAGTCCTGTGTATTGGTGAGAAATTCAGAGCATCTTGCAAATTCTGGTTCATTTTTGTCTTGTTTCATCTTGTTTCATTTCATGTATCATCTTTGATGAAGAATGAGCTTGTATATTATTAAGTACATATATGTTATATGGATTTTAAGACTGAGTAGGGAGCTGAGGAGCACTGCAGGCAGCATTAGTAGGTAGTAGTATAGTATATAGGTGTTTATATATACTAGTATAGTAGTATATAACTAAATGATATCAACAGAAATTGACCATATATTCGCATAAGTGACGGTGAGTCTAGCCTACGATATCTATTATTTTGTGATACATATGATACATTTATATGACTTGCCCGATCTCTAGGAAGCAGCTTGATTGCCCGAGAGTGGGGTGCATGAGCAGGCAGGATGACCATAGTCAGATTGCATCCATCCTCCAGACCCTGGTGGCTTCCATTTCTTTGAGGTATAGGGTCCTTTACTTTCTACTGGCTTCTTTTTCTGGGTGCTAAGCCCCTGCACTTTTGCCTGCACTCCTGAGCATTCTAGTTCTCAGTAAGACTGATTCTTGCCTTGGGAGAGTGTTACCCTGTATGGAACTCTCTAGCGCGGATGTCCCCATGACCAGTTCCTTACCCTCTGTAGGACAAGGATGCCTCTTTGCAAGTTTAAATTGCTGTCGCCCTCACTTTCCCCTCTCACCTACTTTCTTGATATTTCTACTGGAGATGTGACAGAGGCCCTCTGGGTTTTACTTACATACAATGTTGATTGTCCATCTCTGCTTCCTTCTGAAGCACAGTGGTGTTCTTGGCTGTGTCCCCTCCTTTGAGAAGCACAGAGGTGTCAAGTAGTTTGAGATTAGTGGGTGAGCAGGTCCATATTATTCTAGTGTGGTTGGCATAGTAGACGTGAGTGTCCTCTCTATAGCACACTATTATTTATGTTATATTTTGTTTGAATTTATTTATTGTTCCGTATGTGGTGTAGGAATGTACTGGCTGCATGCAAGGTTGTGCAACCGTGTCGTGCAATGCCGCTAAGAGTCAGAAAAGGGTCTTGGATTCCCCTGGAACTGGAGTTTCTTCTGGAATTGGAGTTCTCCTGGACTGGAGTTATGGTTGGTTTTTAGCCACCGTGTGGGTGTGGGGGATTGAACCTGGGTCCTCTGTAATTTTTTTTTTTTTTTTTCCCAAGTGCTAGGATTAACTGCTAGTCTCTCCAGCCCCCACACACTTTATAGATCTAAGTTTATTTCACGTTTTAATTAAAATTTTTAAATGTTTAAAAATATTTTTTTTTTTTTTTTTTTTTTTTTTTTTTTGGTGGTGGTGGTAGTAGTAGCAGGTGTATGTGTTTGTGTCTGTGTGGTATGTACATATGAGTGCAGGTGCTGGCAGAGGCCTGAAACAGGTACTGGATTCCCTGACACTAAAATTATAGGCAGGTGTTTTGTGGGTGTTGTGAATCAAACTTGGGTCCTCTGGAAGAGCGGTATATCCTGTTAACTGCTATTAACCCATCCCCTTTCTTTATAAATTAAAAAAAATTTTTTAAATTTATTCTTGTATGTGTATGAATGTACTGTCTGCATGTAGGTTTATGCGCCTGTGTCGTGCAATGCCTCGGAGGTCAGAAGAGGGTGTCAGATTCCCCTGGAACTGGAGTCAAAGATGGTTCTCAACCTCCATGTGGGTGCTGGGGATCGAACCCAGGTCCTCTGCAAGAGCAGTCAGTGCTCTTAACCGCTAGGCCATCTCTCCAGCCCCATTCCCATCCCCTTTCTTAAACACAAGTTTAATTTACCTTATCATTTCATCTGTGAGCAGGCATTTAGTTGTATGTGCTGTGGTCTAAATGTTTGTGTCCCTCACCATCCATGTGTTGAAATAGTAACCCTCAATATGATGCTATTAGGGGGTAATCAGTTCCTAAGGGTAGCCCTTGTTACTGGGATTAGAGCCATTATAAAAGAGACCCAAGATGGCTTGTTTGGCTCTTTTACTATGTAAAAGACAAAGGAAATGGAGCCTCACCAGACACTTAACCTACCTGTGACTTGACCTTGGACTTGGCAGTCTCCAGAACTGTGAGAAATATTTTTTGTTGTTTCTAAGCTGTCTAGTCTATGGTATTTTAATATAGTAGCCAAAAGGCCAGACTAACACAATTTACTATATATCCCCCTAGTCCTAGGTGTTTTCAGTTCTTGCAGTTCAAAGTCTGTTATGAATATGTGGTTTGTACGTTTTCTTCTTTTATATTTCTAGAAGTGGTTATTCTAGCTGACAAGGCATGAACAACTGAGTTCACACATCATGGTGATTAATCTTGGTTGTCAACTCGATGGGATCTAAAATCACCATGGAAACAAAGCTCTGGGCGTGTCTGTGAAGAATTTTATACATTAGTTTGGTTGGGCAGAGAAGACCCACCGTAGATGGGGGAGCATTCCATGCACTGGGGTCCTAGACGGAATAAAATAGAGAAAGTGAGCTGAGCAGTAGCATTTATTGCTCTCACAGGGGACGTGGCACACACCCTTAATTCCAGCACTCGGGTGGCAGAGGCAGGCAGATCTCTGTGAGATACATGCCAGGCCACATAGCAAGTTCCAGAGAGATGGGACTACAGGGAGACCCTGTCTCAAAACAACAACAACAACAACAACAGCAACGAATTCTCTGCTCTCTGCTTCCTGACTGCAGGTACAATGGGAGCAGCTGCTTCATGTCCTGCTGCCGTGACCTTTCTGCCATGTTGGACTGTGGGCCAAAATAAACCCTCAAGGCAATCTCGAGAGTGGCTTGCACACAGTATCCTGGCAGGACCAGCAGTGAAAGCTCATTTTGAGGTGGGTTTGCTCTCCTTTGTTATCTAGCTTTTCAGAAAGACAGACCAATGAATGGGACTATATGAAGCCGTTGATATACTTGGCTAGTGGCTGGGTGTGGGCAATGGCCCCAGCCTGTGTCCACATAATATACAACCCAGGGTCTGCCTGTGAATGCAGCCAACTAACCTCCCTGACTGTCAGTATGGCCAGGGTGACTTGTTGATTAAACCAGAAAATTTCTATTCTTAGTGGAAATCTGTCATCTAGCCTTTTGGAAAGAGAACCACTGAGCCAGGATTTACAAATATTCAGGACCGACAGCTAGCTCTGGGCAGAGCTTGGGACTGGACCATAGTTTGGGAAGAAATGAGTAGAATAGGCACAGAGAATCAATGGGGTCTTATGTCAGTACAATGTGGTGTCTTACTCATCATTTATTATAGGTGAAAATGAAAAATTGGGGGATTGGGAGGTGACTAAGAGGTTAAGAGCACTGACTGCTCTTCCAGAGGACCCAGGTTTGGTTCCTAGCACCCATGTGGCAGCTAAAACCCATCCTTAACTCAAGTTCCAGGATCTACTATCATCTTCTAGTCTCTGTGGGCACCAGGCATGCATATGGTATACTTATATACATGCAGACAAAACATTCCTACACATAAAATTAAAATAAATAAAATATTTTTAAAATGAAAAATTGAAAATACTTTGTAATATGAATGACAGAACTTCTGAGAATATTCCTAATGCACTGGGACTTCCTTTCTCTTTCCTTTCCCTCTCTTTCTTTCTTTCTTTCTTTCTTTCTTTCTTTCTTTCTTTCTTTCATTTCTTTCTTGGCACTCTTATTGTAGTTCAGGCTAGCTTTGAACTCACTATATAGCTAGGATAACCTTGAACTTCTGATCCTCCTGACTCTACCTCTCCAGTGCTGAGATTCCAGGTGTGTACCACCATACCTGGTTATGGGCATGCTACCCATTGAACTATACCCCAGCCCCAACTCCTGCTCTAAGCCAGTTTGTACACGATATATGGACCCCACAATATTTCCATAGGTGGCTAATGCTATTAACATTTATGGATGAGGAAGCTGAGTTTTAGAGATGAGGGATTTGAATCTAGTTTGCCAAAGATAGAGCCTAATCATGTGGAATGGTCTTCAGTCCACCTTTGATTTCCACCCCTCTTCTCTGGCTGCTGATCTGCTTGGTGCTGCCTTCCTAGTTGTTAACAAGCTGTTTTCTTTTGACTTCTCCAAGGAATATCTTGATTGCTGGACCTCTCATGAAAATCTCTCAGTGGTGACTTGACTTCGGGTTTCATTTTGAAATGTATGCCTCATTCTCAGCTGGGCGTAATGAGGCCTGTTTGTCCTGCATAGAGTAACTGGTCCCAGCCACTGGCCAGAAAGAAAGACATATGTTGGCCATGTTGCTCACAGATTGGCTTACCTGCAGGACATACGTTACCCTGGGATCATTAGCTCCCAGGGAAGGTTTTTTTATTTTACAATTGTGTTGAATGTGTTTGTAGACTATTTTTATTTGGGCTGACTCATTTCCTCCTCCTGCAGGGTCCTAGCTTGATGCAAGGCTTTATGAATATACTCAATGTGCATTCAATTCAAGCTCACTGGAGCCTTGAGTAACATGGTTACTATGTGTGTGCATTCATATCTGGCCTGCATCAATAGATGTAGAAGGTGAGGGGAGGGTGCTGGATCCATGGCTGCCATCTTGAAGGGAACTGTCTCTATCTCCCAATCCAATTTACAGTTTGGGGGTTATAAAATTTTTTTATTTCCAGTTTTCTATTTTATGCTTTTTGTGTGGTAGACATCTCAAATTTCATGTGGAAGGGCATGGGGCTGTATGAATAAGTAAATACCCGTGAGTACATGTATAACATGATGGTAGTGTTTCTTAGTCTGAGAAAAACCTGCTAGCTAACAGGACTCCTTTCCTGGGAGAGGGGAAGAAGGAATACTTCAGTGAAGCTGGTAACAGCAGGTCAAAGTCTCTGTGCAAGTTCCCTTGAAGTGTCTCAGTGTAAGAGCTGAAGAGGCAGGACACAACAGACGGAGCCGCTGGGGAGGCTTGAGACCTTTTGAACCACCTCCTGTCCCATCTTTCTGCCTTGTGCTGGTTGGTGGAAGTGGCTTCAGCTGGATCCAGCTGTACTCTTGAGTACCTTTTGTCTAGAAAATACTGATGTAACCCAAGTAATCTCGATTGACTCTCAGCAAATAGCCCAGGAGAGGCCTTCAGGACACCCTTTCTTTGCTTGGGATCTCTAACTGGGGTCAGTTAGAGATACCCTCCCCTGAGGGAGGGGCTGGAGATGGGATAAGAGCCCATACGGTTCCTATAGCTCTGTGTGCAAACACTGCCCTGTTTGGGCATATTTCCCCTGAGCTGGAGAAGCCTCCTCACATATAATTGCTCATCTGCTTTGATTCTTCTCTTCTTAAAACCTCACAAATCAACCACTCAGAGGTGGGTGCCATGGGCATGACTCAGCAGAAAAGAACAGATACCAGGTTGGCCTGTTCTAGAAAAAGAAAACAGCACTGGACAGAAAGTCCAAAGCGAGTTCTCCAAAGTGCTGGCTAAACGAGGGGAAGAACGCAGACGCCTTTCATAATCCCAGACACGTCAGCGTCTGTAAAATAAATACTATTTCTGGGTGATTTCTAAGGTTTCTTTCTTGAGAAGTAGGAGCAAATCTCCAAAATAAAACTAGTTTAATCTTCGACAGCTCGTGCATCAGCAGGGCTGTTTCCCTCAGCAACCTGCAGAGCCGGAACACAGAAAGTACAGGTCAGTTCAGGACAGCTGAGTCACTAATAGATAAGCGTGTAGGAAAAGTTGGACACATCCACCAAGCAGTAGTCTGTCACTCAGTGTATCTGTCTCTTGGCATCTTCAAGTGATTTTATCTACTGAGAAAAATGTGTTTTCCACAGAGAGACGTAAGACAAGGCCAATGGGGTAGCAATGAGGCGAGATGCCCACGACCTTGGGAATTCTCATCACAGCCCTGATTTCTCTGTCCCTTTTGCTATTATGCCTTCTGCTCCTTCATCTTTTGAAGAGTCTCTCCCTGCCCCCTTCTCTGTACACAGTGTATACATATGTACCTGTTCATGTGTGGAGGCCAGAAGAAATGTTGGGTGTCTTCTATCTTTCTCTGCTTTGTTTTTGAGACAGGATATTGCACTGAATCAACAGCTCACCTATTCAGCTAGACTAGCAGGCTGCTAAGCTTCGTGGCTCCTCCTGCCTGTGTCTCCCGGTGCCGGGATCACAGCTACACGCCACCACTGGCTTTTCATGTGTGCCGGGATCCGAACTCAGATCCCCATGCTTGCACGGCAAGCACAGTACTGACTGACCCATCTTCCCAGCCCACTTCTCTCGATTTCTTTTTCTTACTTCTGGCCTAAAATACTTTAAAAATCAGATTTAAAGCAAGTAGAGAGTTTGTTTATATTTTGGAGGTTGTTCCTTCCTATGTATGAGGAGACTTGGAAATATAAAATGTCCGGAAAGGGTTTCTGTATGTCAAGTGGCTGCTTCCTCAACTATGTGAATAAGTCAAGTATAGAAGAATCAGAAACACACAGATTAAATTTCACTTAAAACACACACACATGATTCTAAAGTGTTCGGAAAATATGCATGGGGCCAAATCTGATTTGGATTTACGAGAGAAATCAGACATGGTGAGTGATGCTGGAACCATCTAGAAAAGTCTGAGTGTATCTGCTCATCTTTCACCAGGACTTGTGGGGTCAGACCTCCCTTCTGGGAGTCTTGCCGTATTGAAAAGGAACTGTCTGGGACACAGACAGGTAGGACTCAGGCACAGCGCTGTCTAGACACTGTGAGAAGGGGCAGCCAGGCTCTGGGAACATTCTGGTCACACTGGCAGAGGGGCCTCTCAGGAAGACATATTTTAAGTGTTCAGCTTGGTGCCCAAAAATATCTGAGGATGAGAGCCAGTCCCATTATCCTCACAGAATTCTTCTGGTGGTCCAGCCACTTGTGTGTTACCCAGGCCTGGAATGTGGCACCCAAGCCTCCCACCCTGCCCCTCCCTGCCTGTCTCTGTCAATCTACTGGTTCTATTAGTAGATTCCGGTTGACTGTACTTACCAAAGGCCCCAATAATTACTCTGGTTCCCACCATCCCCATTGCCATCCCCTAGTTCAGGCTGCATTATCTATCACTGGATTTCTGAAACTGCATCACCAATCTGAATTGCTGTCAATTCACGTTCCTTTTGGCACATAGCTTGAGCTTTCTGGGTCTCACACTGGCTCCTGGCATCATCTCTGGCTTTTTCGGGGTTTGCTTAAATGCTTGTAAGTTCTAAACATGATGTGTGTGGACTTTCAGAGTCAGGATTCTTCCAGCTTTTGGATCTCTTGACAGCTTTCATCTCTTCATACCCATCGGCCAGTCCCTACAACTTACGAGTGTGGTTGAGGATGAGGCATGGTAACATGCACAAGCAGAGGCAGCTACCAACTGTTCTGGAGGATTCAACTGGTGCCTGCTCTTTTGTTTGCAGCAACTCAGCATCTTGACTTCCTCCAAACTTTCTCTGGTTCATGCCTGTTCATTTAGAAGTCTGAGCTACCCCACCAATGCCACCCTCTTTAGTTCTCACCCAGAAACCTCCTTCTTCATTGAGCCAGCATCCCCTGCTGTGTGCCTGTTGTGTAGTGTGGCAATCACCAGTCTCTCTGGGGTCTTACCTGTCATTGGCCACATGGAGGGTGGGGTTGGGCGATTGTATGAAGATGGCCATTCATAAGACTCTGGCTCCTGGTTAGCAAGCCTGTGATAGTGGACCTCGACCTGATGTAACTTTACTGCATCTAGCCTCCCCTGGATAAATTGAGTGATTTAGTTAATCATGCAGAGTCCAAGGGTAGGAATTAGGAAGAGTATAAGAAGGGGTCCAAACAGAGGGAGGAGGTAGGGCAGGAAGCTGTGCAAGCTGGTCCACAAGGGATTTTCTTGAAGTTCTCTCCTTTTCTTTTCCAGGTCCTCTTAGAGTTCCTTGATTTTGTTTTGGACAATTCCAGATCTAGCCTCTAGGCGTTGTTTGGCTGCATTGGGGTCTCCAGTCCCCGTCACTGGGCGGGATGAGAGCCAGCAGCAGGAGGAGCAACGTCACTTTCATCCTGGGCCGCTCCTGAGGGAAGAGCAGAGGGGCCATCCTCAGGGGTGAAACACTCCCTGGAGGGGTCATTATCATTGTCTCCCTGTTGGGGAAGATATTTAAGGTCTCTTGATGGCACCCAGTGGGCCTTTTTTTATTTTGGGGGAAAATACATCAGTATCCTCTCCCCACTGTGAGGAGTGGGTCTGGTCCCCTCCATGTCCCAGTGAGTGGGTCCCCACATCTGACCTGAACAGAGCTATAGGTGACAGATGAGGACCAGTGTTTCTGAAAAGGGGATGTATGCCTGTCTTCCTTGGAAAAATTTAAAATATTTAGGGTGAATAGTGCTTTCTTTAGTTGATCATGTGGGGGCATGGACTTCCCCTTTTGTTTTTGTAATTGAGCCTTGAGGGTTTGATTGAACCTGTCAACAATAGCCTGTCCCCAAGGTTTATAAGGGTTTGGAGGCTGGACAAATCAGGGCTCCCTAAAATTATATCATCCATATAGATGTAAAAATGCACATCAGGTTGTCTCAGCAAAGAGGTGAAGATGTGTGCCAGATAATATTGGCAGATGGGGGGGGGCTACTAGCCATACCTTGGGGCAGGACAGTCCATTCAAATCTCAAATCTGGTCTCCGGAAATTGGTTGAGGGTATGGAAAAAGCAAACTTCTCCATATCATCAGTATGCAGAGGGATGGAGAAAGAAAACAGTCCTTGATGTCTACAATGGTCAAATGGTATGTCTTGGGGATTGCTGGGATCCAGAGAAGACCCCTCTGAGGGGTCCCCATAGGTATCATTTTTTCATTTATTTTTCTGAGATCCTGTAAGAGTCTCCAGGAGCTGTTGGCCTTTTAAATAATGAACACCAGAGAATTCCATGGGCTTGTGGATGGCTTCAAATGCCCTAGGTCAAGTTGTTGTTTGACTAGCGCGGGAAGGTGTTGGAGCTTTTATGCAGGAAGAGGCCACTGCCCCACCCATACTGGGTCCCCGGGTCTCCAGCGAATCTGGAATACCAGGGGGTGAGCAGTGGCCTTTAGGATTGGGGGTGGACCTGGGAGTGCTTTTGTTTAAGTTGTTCTAAGTAAGGATCATCTCGACAGTTGGGGTGCCTTTCCCGCCCCTGCTCAAACTGTTGCTCATACTCTTCCTGATCCAGGAGGTCATCATAGAAGGCCTTATGGCCGGTGGTGATAAAGGCCTCCACCTCACCTAGAAAGTCCTGGCCCAGGAGCTGTCAGGCCAGGGAGCATGAGAGGGCGCACCTCCCCATGGTTACCACTAGGGTCAACCCAGGGAAGCCAGGCAGTAGTCTCCCATGACATGGATTGACCACCCATGCCCAGTAAGGGTGGCCCGGACATCAACTGCCAAGAGTGGGACACTTCCTCCTTTCTTTTTTTTTTTTTACATAAATTTATTTTTACTTTTTTAACAAATCTAGACCTGGGTGTTCCCACCCATTCCCCGACCCCGCCAGAGCTCATGCATTCTGCCAAACATGTTTTTCATCTCTTTCTCAGTCTTTCTCAATATTCTCCATGAGGAAGAGCAGTTGGGCATGATGCATATTGGATACAACAACAACAACAACAACAACAGAAAGGACTGCATCCAAGAACTGACTGAAACAGTGAACTTCTGCTCAAAACAGTCAACTTCCTCACTTCCTCCTTTCTAATGAACGTATGGTCAGCCCCAGTGTCGATGAGGAGCTTGAATGTTTTACCTCCTATTGTTAGGGTCATTTTTGGCCTCAAGCCAGGAACCAGTGGAATGGTCCAATGAGCCTGGACTGGCCTGTCTGTCTTTCTTAACAGGGCTGGGGGCAGCCCCGTAAGGAGTTTAAAGGCTCACCCTTAAGATTGAATTTGGACTTACAATCACAAGCCCAGTGAAATCCCTTCTTACAACGAGAGCAGGGTGTACGGGGGGTGCCAGGGAAGCAAGGGATTTCTGGGCTGGTTAGGACATTCCCACCGGAAGTGGCCTTCCTTGCCAAAGCATGACTGTCTACCCAACTACCAACATCTCGGGTAGCAATGATCCACTTTTCCATTGCCTGATTCCTTAACCCAGCACAGGCCAGCTTGTGATCAGAGGTTATGCCATCCCATACCAGCGAATGGGTGAACTGGCCATGTAACTCTCCAGCAGGGAACTTTCTCTTAAGGCTCTTTTGGACCCTATCTATAAAGGAGGGGAGGTCTTCTGAGATTTTTTTTGGTTAATTCCCGATGTGTGGGACTCAGTGGGGCCCTCATCCAGTTTTTTCCAGGCAGGCAGACCAATGGCTCTAACTTGATCCTGATAAGGGGTGGGGATGGCTGCCTGTTGGACACCAGTGGAGAATTGGTCAGCTGTACCAGTAAGCATGCCATAGGTGATAGGTATGGGAGGCTGGGCACTTTGATTGCGCTCTCTGTGGACATGGCACTCCTCCTGGAAGTAAGCTATCCATTTGAGGAACATGGGGCCTGGGAGCACCAGTTTGGCCAGTTCTTCCCAGTCCCGTGCCACACAAGCATGATGAGCCAACCCATCAAGAATGGTTTCAGCCCAGGGGGAGCTGAGGCCATCCTCAGCAATTGCCTTCTTTAAGTCTTTAAGGTCCTGAGCCTCCCAAGGATACCAGGCAGCAGGGTGGTTACCCCCCGGGTTAACATTGACTGGAAAAGGTTGGTTGTCTCCCGTCCAGCTGTGTCCTCTCCCCATATGGGGGGGTGCAGTAGGGGCCCAGAAGGGATTGGTTGGAGGTTCTGGCTGGGGTGGACCCTTACAGAGCCAGGGAGCACTCCCAAAAGGGTCAAGGGAAGGGTAGAGGGGCTCAGGTCGATTCGGTGGGCTCAATAAAGTTTGGAGACCTGAGGTCCTGTTTTGGGTCCTGTTTGACTTTTGGGTCTTGTTTTTCCACCTCATTTGGGGCCAAGGTCTCTACCACCTCTTTGGGGGGGGTGGGGAGGGAAAGAGCCCTTCAAGGCTGATACCATAGGGAGCATCCCCAGAGGGGGAATCACCCCTTTCTCTACTTGGGCTCTCCTAATCATGTTTTCAACCCTGTCCCAGGTATCCCAGTCAAAAAGGCTGCTCTCTGGAAGCCAGGGAGCGATTTCAAGTAAACATCCCCAGGCCTGGAGGGTCTGACTATCTGAGAGGTCTAGGCCTCTACTTTTGAGCAAAACTCTCAGGGACTTCAGAGTGGGGTCAAACTTGGAGTTAGACTTTCCCATAATTTATGGGCGTACACTCACCTGCAGACTGATTGGCCCGTCAGCGATTCGCGAAGGAAACTGTCTTCACACGGGGCACCAGC
This sequence comes from Rhizomys pruinosus, assembly GCA_009823505.1. NCBI lineage: Eukaryota > Metazoa > Chordata > Mammalia > Rodentia > Spalacidae > Rhizomys > Rhizomys pruinosus. The sequence goes on along the minus strand of VZQC01003677.1, from coordinate 901,999 downwards.
TTGCCGGCTCCTCCGGCAGGTGAGATGGAGGGGAGAGTTGGGCCAGCCTGTCTCTCCTCCGGGGCTGAGTGGGATGGCGAGTGTCGACGACCCAAAAAGAACCACACGGGGGTTGGAAGTCTCATCAAAGCAAGGACTCACTTTATTGCATTAGGCAGCTGCTTATATTTGCTTGGCGGGAGAGGTGGAGAAAAGAAGGCGGGAGAGGAGATATGTAGAGTGGGGAGATAGCTTTGGGACAATAGTAATTCGCCATATCGGTTGTATCCAGGTAGAGGCGCTTTCAGGTTGGGCTATGCTGAGTCAATCCTATGTGGAAGTGACTGGCGAAAGACAGGTCGCCAAACTCCAGTCAGGCTCAAGGGATTACAGTAGACCACATTCTCTTCCATGCCATGAGTATGGAGGGCCCACAGGGCCCAACAGAAATAATCTAAGTAACTGATGGGAAGCGACTGTCAATCTCCACTACTTGTAGACCCTTGTCCATCATACTGTTTTTCGTAAACAATTATTCTTTTCTAATGAGCCTCAGAAAGAATATTTACCTGTTGCTTTTGACAAAAACCATTTGAACACTTGAAAATGTTCCCTGTTCTGGTACTCAAAATAACCTTGTACTTTAAAGGTTCCTGGGGTAATTAGGTTTGTCTTCGGCTCCGCCTCTTAGCCCCCTCTTCTACCTATTTCCTCTCTCTCCAACTCAGTACCTGGCTCCAACACTCTGTGCTCTTCGTTTAGCCTGCCTCTTTCCTGGGTGCTGAGAGCAGCTTGGAGAAAAACTCCGTTAGGTCTTACGAAGTTGTCTGAATGGTGTGTCGCAGGGAGGAGGCCGTTTCTTCCACCCTGGGCCAGCTATGGCAGCATTTCGTATCTGATGTGGCTGAGGATTCCTTCACTTGAGTTGGCCATTAGTTACTGAAATGCCTGGGGCTTCTGGAGGCTGCGATTTCTAAATCTCTGAAGCTCGTAGGGCTGTGGAAACACATTGGAGTGGGTCTTTTCCAATGGGCCTGGTCTTTCTGTAGCCATGTAAGTTGGAGTGTGGAGGAGATCTGTAAGGCATAGGGGTTTAGAGACCTGCACTTGGAAGTTCCTTTGGAGACCATGTAATCTCTTGCCTTTCCCTATAGTGCAAGAAATAAACAAGACAAAAGAAAACAAACTAAAAACCAACCAAACAAAAACCACAAACCCCAAACAACCAATCAAAACCCCAGCAAAACCCCAGAGAACCCCTCTTTTAGCATTTTGGCATGTTACATGTTATAAAAAATGATTTTAAGAACTTTAAAACATATTTTCCCACCGAGTAATGCATTGCTGAGTGCGGTAAACAGCCACAGATGAATCTTAGGAGCTAATCTTTCCCTCTTTTGAGCTTCATGACCCAAACCCACATCTTGATTGTTACCCATAAGAGACTTTGGGTGACAGAACACAGCTAAGCTGTGCCTAAACTCTTAACCTACTAAAATAGTATAAGGTAATAAGCACAGTCTTAATCCACCAAAGTTTGAGGAATGTATTGCAGTAAATAATTAATATACCTTCTTACTTCCTTGTGGGACTTCAGCAGCGTCACTCACTGTTCCGTATGGTTCTGGTCTTCAACCAGCAGGTGGGTATACACCACGTGGAAATACAACTACATTCACAGTAGCCTGCTGCCTAGCATGAACAGCTGAGCCGCAAAGAACCCAAGCCACAAGTGTGCTCAGCTCTCGGCCAAAAATAATCACAGTAAACACACAAAGAAGTGATCAAGCAACTTTGTTTTAAAGAGAAAACAACATTCTGTCATCTATATTAAGGCCTATCAAGTTGAGTTTCTGTTCCCAGATACCCCTCAGGGCAAAGTCATCTACTGGGGTCTAGTCAGCCTAAGGGGGATATGGCAGGGTGCTGAGGGGGAAGTAGGATGAAGATGATTAAGGAATTGCATATGAAATACACAAAATTCAATTGAAATATACAAAAAATTAATAAGTAAAATAAAAAATTGGATGTTACTGGGAGCAGCCAGAAAACTTTGAATAAGAACTTCTGGTGAGGGCTAGGGCATGCCGGCGGAGCAGCACTAACCCCTGGTTCCAACCCCTGCACCACAGCAATTGGGTGTGGTAATGCGACCAGTGACTACAGAACTGGGGAGGCAGGGGTAGGATTAAGAGTTCAGGTCATTATCTGCTCCACAGTGAGTTCAAGGTCACCCTAGGATACACGACACTCTGTCTCAGAAAAGGGAGAAAGAGAAAGACTTGAGCCTGAAAGTTGGCTCAGTGTTTGAGCTTGCTGTGTGATCATGAAGACCCCAGCATCCATGTAACAAGCAGCATTCCACAAACACAACTCCAGCTCTAAGGGGCCCAGAGGCCCTCTTCTATCATGCGCAGGGCTGCGCTCACCCATAGACACATGATTTAAATAAAATAAAGTTTAAAAAAAGGAGAAAACAAAGTTGAGTGTGGTGGCACATGCCTTTAATCCCAGCACTTGGGAGGCAGAGGCAGGCAGATCTCTGTGAGGTCAAGTCCAGCTTGGTCTACTTAGTGAGTTCCAGGCCAGCTTGGGCTACAGGGAGACCCTATCTCAAAAAAAAAAAAAAAAAAAGGGAAAACAGGTTCTTGTCAGTGGTTGATTTGAAAAACGGGCCACCATGACAGGCAGGATCATGAGGCCAGTAGTCGGGTCACATAGACCCTCTCTCTCAACAATCACAACATAAGCACAACAAACAACAAAACATGAAGGCTAAAAAAGGGCGTCATTGTCACTTTACTCGGCACACAGGTGATGGTAGAGGATTTGAGCTTGCAGCCAGTTCATAGCTGGGAAAACAGAACCAGAAAAATGTTGGGAAGGTGTTGATGGGAAAAGTTCAGAGGTCGCAAGTCACCCCTCTGCTCACATTTGATTGGTTAGAATTCAATCACATGGCACCAGAGCATGGAAAAGGATGCTGGGAGATGTAGTCTATTACTGTGTTTGGCAGGAGGAAGAGAGATTTTTGCCAACACAGTATTGTCAGCCAACGTGATTCAATCTTAATTCTTTTAGGTGAAGTTTACTGCAGCAGTTTTGACTCAGGGCTTTACCCTAGCATTGCAGATACGAACTTGCTGGTAAAGGTCCAGTCGTGACTCAGAGACGTCACAGTCCAGCCGGAAGAGCCTGTGTGTAGAAGGTGGTTTGGAGGTGAAATCTTAGGCTGTTGGCCACTGTCCGCAAGTGCAGAACAGTAGTCGTTACAGACTGTTCTGTACCTGGGCAGAACGGCACAGGCTAATCCTAGGGAGGTTTAACCACCGAAGCCAGAGGTCTACAAAGCCACAAACCTCCCCGCCCCTTTGTAGAGGGTTTGCGACTGGGAACTTCCTGGTGGCTTGTGTGGGGACTCATTGCTCCAGCGTTCCCAAACCCTAGCCACCTCTGCTTACAGGAATGACAACCTCCAGGGAGGCTCGCAGCATCTTTGCCAAGAGTTAGGAAATCATAAGTGGAACAAGCTGTTCAGAAAAACAACCTGATGCTCTAATGAAAAGTCAAAATAGAGTAAAGACAGAATGATGCATTCAGAAACTGGGACCCCTGGTGCCTTTCTAGTTTCACACCTGGGAATCTTTTGATGATGTACACCTGTGTGCGAATGTTCATTGTGACATAGGTTGTCATAGCAAAAAAACTGAAAACATAGATGTTCAGCATTGGTAGGATAAGCTCTGGTTTAGTCACGCAATGGAATATTACACTGCAGGGAAAGTGAATAGATTATAGCCTTATGTATTAATAAGTGAATCTCTAAAATATAATACTGAGTGAAAAAGTTGAAAAGTATGTAAGGATGAATTTCTGTAGAGTTTAAAAATGTTAGGGATGTGAGCAGTGTGTGTGGGTACGTGGGGAGGTTTGCGGTGTTCTGCATCTTGGGATGGAGGGCAGGTGGAGGAAGTAGATCAGCTTTCCACTCCTCTGTTTGAAGATCCTTGGTTCTCCTGGTCCCTTGCCCACCCCCTGTCTTATAGCAGAGCTAAAGTCAAGACCAGGAAGGAGAGACAAGAGAGGCATGGGACGACGGAGAAGAAGGTGGCATGGGTGTGGAGGGTGATATGGTTTGAGAATGAGAGGAATTCAGATTTCCTGCTCCATTCGTAGATTCCCCAAACATGAAACAAACCAGACCGGTCTGTCTGTACACTGGACAGTACAGAGCAGTTCCCGTGGGTCCCTCACTTTACAGAGCCGTTCCCTGTGTTCCACCACATTCTGTCCTCACAGCAGCCTTGTAATTCACTAGCTGCTCTCCTTTTATAGACAGGGAGCATAAGGCTTGGGGAAGTGGAAGATTTACTCAAGGCCACTCTGGTGATGATGATGACTTTGGTCATCAGCCTATGAATACATGGGTATAGGAGTCCAGGAAAGGCGCCTGGAAAATTACAGTGGGACGTGACTTCGTCTAAACCAGGCCGCTGGAAGACCCCTATTTAACTTTTTTTTTCTCTAGGCTGTACCAGGTGGAGGTTAAGTAGACGCTTGCAGAGTTTGCTGTGTTCTGCTGCTCTCTAGAGACCCACTCCTTTGAGCAGGTGGCTCGGTGCTTGCAGATGTGGCCAACTTTGCACATGTGGCATGCATTAGCCCGTGGGCAGGACGTGCTATTACACAGTCCTAATGAAATTTGGATCTGCCGCACTTGAATAAGCCATCTAGGGAGTGAGATTCCTGGCATTTTGTTGGCAGTAGGGCCTGGAAGACACAGAAAAATTTCTATCATCATGATGGATTGGGCTATTTTCATCTTGTACAAAGTTAGCTGCAGTTGAAAGGTTGGGCAAGATAGCTCTTGATTAAATGAAAATTGTGTCTGATGAGTACATAAATTATGTAGTGGAGTGGCAGGAAAATCCGGGTGAGCTCTTATTAGCTTGCTCCTTACAGTGTTTGAAGGAGAGCGTGAGCCCTGATTTCCCTAGCCGGAAAGCCTGTCAGTGCACTGCACTGTTGAGTGGATCATTGGAGGAAGACAGTGGTTGGAGTTTTAGGTTTAGAAATGGACATTAGAGGCCAGGCGTGGTGGCGCATGCCTTTAATCCTAGCACTCTGGAGGCAGAGACAGGGGGATCTTTGTGAGTTCAAGGCCAGCTTGGTCTACAGACTGAGTTCCAGGATAGCTGGGGTTATAGGGAGACCCTGTCATTGGTCAGTGTCAATTTCATTCTTAGCATGTATGTACACATTTGCATGTCTGTACATGCATGTGTATGTATGTCTGTAAAGACCAACCTCTGGGTACTCTTTATCAGGAGATGTCCCCCTTGTTTGGTGAGATAAGGTCTCTCACTGGCCTGGAGCTTGCTAGTTAGACCAGGATGGCTGACCAGTGAACCGCAGGGATCTATCTTCCTGCTTCGGCCTCTCTTCCCAGTGCTGGAAAGATGAGTATGGGCTGCCACATCCACTTTTTTTTTTTTTTTTTTAAGGTGGATGCTTACAAGGCAAGTGCTTTATGGTCAGAGCCATCAACTCAGCCTCTTTTTCATTCTTGTGGATGGGTGTCTTTTCTTCATGCTTGTTAATTTATAGAACACTTTCCTTGCCAGTCTCACACCCAAGTTCTAGGATCTGCATCTTATTATGGGTTATTTGCTTGGTCTAATGGCCTAGGAATTGCCCTAGCTCCTCCTACCCACCCACCCATGTTCCCAGACGGCAGCACTTGGCTCAGACATCTGGAATAAGTGCTTAGTCACTGCCAGCCTGCAGGACTGTCATGGACTTTGAAGATGAAGATTTTTAAGACTGAGAACATTAGATTATTGAGATGTTGTTTTGATAGGTGTTTAGATTCCTCTAGAAGACAAGATGGGGGAGCACGCCATTGGGTTTGATTTTGGGAGTGAACAGGGCCCTACTACAGGAGTCGGCACTTCTCGCAGAGATTTTTCTGGAGAGATTCTCTCTGCTTCTGTCTCCTCCTGCATGATGACTGGACCCGTCAGAAATGTTGCCCAGACTTTGATTGTTGGAAGTAACAGAAAATGCCCTGAAATAACAGAAAATACCCTGGCTACCGGGAACACTGTTGTGTTGGGAACGTCCCCTTCTCCAAGAAAGTTACCCCCAGCTTGGTTCTCAGAGGGGAACTCCATGTCCTTAACTGCTTGGCCCTGACAAGAAGAGGGTCCGTCCATGGCCAGAACAATGCACTGGGTATTGAGATTTGGTTTCCTAGGAAAATGGCGCTTTGTCTTACACATTCTTCTTGATGAAGGATACGGAAGAAGGGGAGCTGCTCAGGGCTGAGAGGCTCCCTTCCCTGATGGATGGGAGCCAGAAGGTTGAGCTTCTCAGCCTTGGCCCCTTCATAGCTATGAGATGACCCGGGGACCTAGTCAGGGCAGTGGGTAGGAGTGGGCAAGGGGGCAGGGAACTAAAATGAAAGCAAAACCAAAGGAACACTGAGCCCTCAAAGAAGCATTGTGTGCTGCCCCTGAGCTTCCTCGGGTGTGGGTTACAATCACGTATAGGCTGAGCATCACAATCCAGTCTTGAAATGCCCGAAGGTCTGAAATTTCCTTGAGTGCCAAAGGGTGGAAAACTCTTCACCTTGAAATTTTGCTTCACACACAAAATTAACTTGGATTATGTGCATAAGTTTCACATGAAATATAAATGAATTTCTTATGCAGACTTGGATCCCATCTCCAATGCAAGTATTCTCCAGTCAGAGGTGACCACAGCAGTAGGGATCGCCACTGCAGAAGACATTTTCTTTATTATTATTATTATTATTGTTATTATTATTATTATGTGTGTGTGTGTGTGTGTGTGTGTGTGTGTGATGGCTGCCTTCTCCCACTAGGGCTGCAGTTTAAATGAGACAGATTAGGATCCTTGACTTGTTTAACCACTTGAGTTACTTTGTTTCAAATGCCCTGGTTGTCTTAAGTTTGTGTTTCCTGCTGGGCTCTTTGCATTGTTTAAAAGCAGTTGCTGGGGCTACTGGGTGGGTGGCTGGTTGGCTTTCTAGGTAAAATGTTTGCCATGCAAGTATGAAGACTTGTGTTCGGATCCCTGACACCCACATAAAAAAGCCAGACACAGCAGTGTGCCAGTAATTCAGCACAGCAGAGGTGAAGAGAGGAGGATTCCTGGGGTAAGCTGGTCAGCCAGTCCAGCTAGCCAATTGATGAGCCCCAGGTTCAGTGAGAGATCTGGTCTCAAAATGTAAGGTGGAAGACACCTGGCTTGGACCTCCGGCCTCCACAAAATGCGCTTCCGCACACCCACACACCGCTCCTGAAGCTCTCCTTTGCCAGGCAGGCCCTCATCTGCCTTCACACCATTTAAGCTTCTTGTGCACATATGTATAAAACCTTTCACAGGTGTGGAAACAAGACTGTGGAAATAGAGATAGAAAAGGCTTCCCTCCTTCAGTTCAATGCTCTTTTGTTTTGCTTTTAAATTAGCACATGGGCTGGAGAGATGGCCTAGCGGTTAAGAGCGCTGACTGCTCTTGCAGAGGACCTGGGTTTGATTCCCCAGCACCCACATGGCAGCTGAGAACTGCCTTTAACTCCAGTTCCAGGGGAATCCGACACCCTCTTCTGACCTCTGCGGCATTGCATGACACGGGTGCACAAACTTACATGCAGACACTACATTCATACACATATGAAAATAATAAATAAAATAAAGGAAAAAAAAGAGCTGATGCTTAAGGACTGACTTATAACAACCTGGCCAGCATTGCACTACACGGGTGCACCAACCTACATGCAGACAGTACATTCATACACATAAAAAAAATTAAAAAAGAATGTTTAAACTAGCACACAAAGCAAAGGCTTTTCTCTTGGCATTTTCAGCACAGCTTCTTGTTGGTCTGCCTCCTCATCTCCCCCTCATCTCCCTCGTACCCCTTTCCTCCCTTTCCTCCTGTAGTCTCCTTTCCACTTTCAGGTCACATGGATTTTGTTGCCCTTTTTTTCTACTCCTGCCTTCTGTAAGACCTCATTTCCCTGTCTCATGGCCATCTTTCCAGTTCCATGACTTATAACCACATCTACACATAGTTATGTACACATAAATAAAAATTAAACTCTAGGGTCTGTATGTGAGAGAGAACATGTGGTATTTGTCTTTCTGAGCCTGGGTTACTTAACTTAATAATTTCCAGATCCATCCATTTCCCTGCACATGTCATGAATTCATTTTTCTTTACTGCTGAATAAAATTCCAATGTGTATGGACTGCATTTGCTTAATCTATTAATCTGGGATGAACAACTAGACTAGTGCCATTCTCTTAGTATTGTGAACAGTGTAGTGATAAACATGGATATGTAAGTATCTCTGTGGTAGAATACAGAGTCTTTAGTATATGCATTTCTAGTTTCTGTGTTGGTGTGTGGATGTGCACTGTGTGTGTATGAGTGCACTGTGAGCTGTGAATGTGCATGTAGGTACACACGTATGTGTGTATTTGCATGTGTGCATGTGTGTGCATGCATGTGGAGGCCAGGGGTTAACCTGGGGTGTTGTTTTTCAAGATCCTTCCTAGTTTTTTTGAAAGGTCTTTTACCTAGACCTGGGGCTTACTGATTAAGCCAGGCTGGCAGGCCACTGAGCCGTCTCCTCCCCTCAGCACAATGGAGGAGCCACCAGGCGGGATCAGCTTTTCTTTCTTTTTTAAATGTTGGTGCTGGGGATTGAACTCAGGACCTCATGCTGCATAGCAAACAATGTACCAAATACACTGTTTTCACAACCTCTATTTTCAAGCTCCTGGGAAACCTCCCTGCTGATTTGCATGGGGGCGGTGCCAGTTAAAATGTGGGAACACTTGCACCAAAAGCGGCCAGGAAACAAAAGTGGCCAGAGGAGTGGACCAGAGTCTGGGGGTAGGAGGGATTCTTTCTAACTAGGCAGGAAGAGACAAAGAAGAGAATCTAAAGTCCCTGGGGATGAAGTGGGGTGGGAGGACAGGCCGAGATAAACCTGGGTAGCAGGAGTGGGAGGGAGGGAAAGCCCCCCTAGTCAGGTACAGAGTAAGGATTACACAGGGCTCTGAGCTTATCCATGGTCAATAATAACAAAGAAGGACAGAGGATAGAATTTAAGTGCAGATGGAGTATTCCTAGTGGAATAACCTGAAGAATTAAACAACAGCTCAGAATGGGGACAGGTATGATGGCTCAGTGGGTAAAGAAACTTGCTGCCAAATTTGACAACCTGAATTTGATCCCCAGAACCAAGATGGTGGAAAGAGAGAACCGATTCCTGCAAGTTGTCCTCTGACCTCTCTAGGCATGCTAGGGCATGTGTACATGTGTGCATGTGTGCATACATACATAAAATAAATAATTGTAATTTAAAAGTATTTTACTGAATTTTTGAGATTTTGATACAATCAAATTTGGTGATAGACTCCCTTCCCCTTCTGCCAGGTCCCCTTATTTCCCCCTGCCCAGTCTAACATACTCTCTTCTATTATATAGGGCCTATAGAGTCTAATTTGTGTCCTCAAATGTCCTTCAGTGTGGGTTCATCCACTACCTACCAAGAGTCACATTCTTTATGTTTTATTTGTTATTTTTGTTTTATGTGTATGAGAGTATTGCCTGCATGAATGTAAGTGCACCTGTGTCCTTCAGAGGTCAGAAGAGGGTGTCAGATCCCCTGGAAGTGGAGTTACAGATGGTTGTCAGCCTCCATGTGGGTGCTGAGAATCAAAGCCAGGTCCTTTGTAAGAGCAGCCAGTGCTCTTAACCACTGAACCATCTTCCCAGTCCCAAGAATCCCATTCTTGAAAGAGACTATCTATCTCTCTCTCTCTCCCAGCAGTCACCAGTTCTCAAAAGTTCCTTAGGCTTTGTAGGGATTTCTTACCCACTTCCTCATGTCTATGCTGGGATTCTGTCTGTTTTGAGCTTGCAGAGGACTGGTGCATATTGCTACTATTGCTGTGGGTTCATATGAGTAACTGACCATCTGTCCAGAAAACTGTTTCCTGTGGTCATTCACCATGTCTGGCCCTTACAATCTTTCCACCCCACTTCCACAATGGTTCCTGAGACTTGGGAAGCAGAAGTTTGATATAGGAGTCCTATTCATGGATAAGCACTCTGCAGCTTCTTGCTCTCTGAACATTGGTCAATTGTGGGTTCTGTGTTAATCACCATCTGCTGCAAGTTAAAGGCAAGTGTCTTTAACTTCTGAGTTATCTCGTAAGGAAACTTCTTTGGTGAGAGTTGAGAGATGCATTAATCTATGGGTTAAACAATAAATCATTAGAAGTGGGTTTAATACTGTGTCTGTTTAGCAGAAAACTAGTATTAGGGTCTCTCATATGTCCTGTAATCTGTCTAGTCTCAGGTTCCTTAACCTGACATCAATGTCAGGTATGGACTGCATCCTAAGAAGTGGGCTTAAACCCAATTAGAGCATGTTGCCCCTCCCATGATATATATGTCACCACTGCAACAGTGAGCATATCTTGCCAGGCCAGTTGTTTTTAGTTTGCAGGATTCACAGCTGGGTAAGGTTGATGGTTTTTTTCTTTTCTCCTTCAGAAGCATGCACATCACCATGAATATTAACCAGTAGAGATGAGGCTCTGAAGTCAGCACCAACATCAGCTTGATCTCTTCTTGTTTGTTCTATGACTCATGTATGTAGTGTCCTCAGCAGTTGGGTCTTACCATCCAGTTCTCACTGGTAATCAAGAGCAGGGCAAGGGCCATTATTGTTTTAGGGTCCATGAGACCCCTAGTCAACTGCTTCTAGAAAGGGAGTTCATTCACATTGCTGAGGTTTTTTTTTTTCCCTGTTAGTATATAATGTTTAGAAGGGGCAATGTCTCCCTGTTATAGGGTAATTCCTTTTAATTTATATTTATCATATATGTATATACTTTACATGTATATTATGTAAATACTTTTTCATTGTCAGTTCAGAATAGAACAACAACAACAACAACAACAACAACAAAACCATCATTCTGGGCTATTCTAAGACCAGTGCTTCTCAAACTTGGCAATGTATCTGAGTTTGATGAGTGAGCATTAGGGAGGTTCTAGAAGTCTGTATGTCTATCAAACAAGCTCCTGGATGCTGCTGCTGTAGGTTCAAGGACCATGCTTTAAGTGGGAAGGATTTTGAATAACTCAGTCATTTTATCTTGGAAGTGTATCCTAGCCATTACTGTTGTAGGACATCCCCCCAGTTTTCAGGTTGAGAACCATTGTATAAGAGTATAACAAATGGGGCTGGAGAGATGGCCTGGTGGTTAAGAGCACCGACTGCTCTTGCAGAGGACCTGGGTTCGATCCCCAGCACCCACATGGTGGCTGAGAACCGTCTTTAACTCCAGTTCCAGGGGAATCCGACACCCTCTTCTGACCAACACCCTCTTCTGACCTCCACTGCATTGCATTACATACATGGGTGCACCAACCTACATGCAGACAGTACATTCATACACATAAAAAATAAATAAAATTTAAAAAAGAGTATAACGAAGGACAGAGGAGATGGAGTTTGAGGGGAGACACTGAGAAAAAAGCTCATCACACTGTATGAAAGTGTGGTGGGGGAGGGGTGAGATGGGCCACCTTCATGTGGCATTGGCAGAAGGCTCTCCATGTTTTCTTGAAGGACCCAGGGAGACTCACCATGGCCTCTTTGGAGATGGTCTGGGTCACACTGAGGCTTTGGAGAGCTCTTTGCTAATTCACATCAAGGGCTTCTGGGGTTAGCATGTTTCGAGTCGCCGAACCCTCCTTACTCTTTATCCTTTTAATATCTCTGGTTGTTTTTGTAGAGGAAATATTTTTTGGACTTTAAAGACTTCTCTGGGCCGGGAATATAGCTCAGTTGGTAGAGTGTTTGCCCAGTGTGCATGAAGCCCTGAGTTTCATTCCCATCACTTTGTAAAACCAGGCACGATGGTGGATGCCTCTAATCCCAGAACTTAAGATATGGAAGCAGGAGAATCAGACATTCATTGTCATTCTCAGCTACACAGCCAGTTTGAGGCTAGCCTGGGCTATATGAGACTCTGTCTCAAAAGAAGAAGACAAGCAAAGAAAGACAAAGCCTTTCCTTTTACCCTAAAATGACGTCCAGGTCTGGGTTAAACATATAGCAGTGTTGTCGGCCTATGGAAGAAAAAAAAATCACAGCTAAAACTCAACCTAGAACTATGCAAATTCAAACATAACAAGATTTAAATGGAAAGAGAAGGATATAAACTCTAGAGAAAATTCAACCTTCTTAGCTCAGTGGGGGGTCAGTTTATAACCAGGAAATTCCTACCTTGCTTCTTTGGTTTATCACCATATCTTGTTTTCAAATGTTCTAGCAGTTGGCTTATAAACTGTCATTTAAAAATGATTTATTATAGGACTGGAGAGAGGGCTTAGTGGTTAGGAGCACTGACTGCTCTTGTAGAGGACCTGGGTTTGATTCCTAGCACCCACATGGTGGCTAACAACCATCCATAACTCCAGAGATCTGATGCCCTCTTCTGACCTCTGTGGGGGACTGCAAGACATGGGTGCATTTACATACATGCAGGCAATGCATTCATACACATAAAATAAAAGTAATAATTGAAAATTTGTTTATTGTTGTTGTATATATGATGTGTGTGTGCACACACGTCAACAGCAGTTGTGAGGACATCAGAGGACAACAGTCTGGCCTCAGTCCCTTCCTTCCATCTTTATGTGAGTTCCCGGGATTGAACTCAGGTCATCAGGCTTTTGTGGAAAGTGCCTGTAACTTCTGAGCTATCTCGTCATCCTTAAACTGTCGTTTTTATTCTCCCATCAGTTTCAAGTATCGATGTGAATGTTACACTTTTTTTATTTGCTGGATGGGTTTAACGCTGTCTCTCTGAAAGCCAGAAATTAGCCCTTCCCTTTCAACCGTGTCCTCGGGTCCCATCAGTCATTCTAATTTTGATTGCTCTGTCACTCCGTGACTTCAGATAATAGGCCATTATTCTAGAATTACAATTGCATTTTATTAATAAGAGCCAGGAGGATTTATAGCAATGAGCATCTGAAAGATTTGCAAGTCTAGCCCTCACAGCTCCTGTGAAATGTGGCTGCTGGTCAGCCCATGTGATGGGTGATGAGAGCACATATTCTCTCCTTCTCTTGGCTGAGCACCCCAGGAAGCTGGTCCTGGAGATCACTGGCAAGCCTTACTCAAGATCACCAGAGGGAAAATGAGCAGAAGGGAGTGTGCCAGGAGAGGCGTAACAGGACGAGAGTGACCGCCCTCGTGTGCTTGCAGGTGGTGTCATGGTCAAACTCCAAAACTGGGCAGATGAAAGAGAAAGCTACATACTTGTTTGTAAATTTTTCATAATTCATATGATCACACAGCTCATATTTTGATCCCTTGCATTTGAGATTCTTGTGCAGATTTTCGTTATGTAGCTAAGCTCATGTAGAGCTTGCCCGAATCATAAAAGACACTTTTCCTAAACATCTACAGGCATCTGCATCTATGCTATCAGACCTTGCAGCTCGTCTCTCTGTATAGGTAGGTACTGCCTTCCAGATGGGTGGATCCGCACCATAGATAGACACTCTGTGCTTTGGGAAATCCGCTTGGCCTGACTTAGACTTTGGCTCCACCCTTTGATAGATCCATGGCTACATCATCCTGTAGAAGCGGATGAAATAGTAGTAATAATTGTTAGTGATACAGTGTCGCTGTATCATTGAGACAAGGTGAGTGCTATAAAAGCATCCCACCAGTGCTCCAGGAACCATGTCAGTCGGTCACATTGTCAGGCTGTCACACCAGAGTGTCAAGTGTTTGTGCATCTGGAGTTCCCTCTAATTGGAATCATTCACCCTTGAAAGCTGTGACAAAATCGGGCTCTGCTGCCTTTCTGGAGGATCCCAATGGAAATAATGGAGTCTTTCCTCCTTGTCTTTACTCATTAAACCCTTATCCCTATCTGGCCAGTTGTCTGTACATTTACCTGGTTAAAGCCTGCTCTCCCAGCCACCACACCCAGCCTAGACTGGGAGTTTTCTGGCAGTAAGGATTTTAAGTGCTTTGTACCCTGCACTATCTCTAGCATCTCAAATACCTCCTGCCTTGTAGCTTGAGTTCAAGAAACAGATTTTCAACAAAGGAGAACATTACTTGGGCCCTGGAGGTGAGAAATACAAATTCTGAACTTCATAGTGATCTCTTGGAGAGTGACTCTGGTATGTCTGCTGACATTTGTGATCCAAGTTCTTAGGCTAGTTACCATATCTCCCTGCCAAGATTTCTTTCCACAAACCAAGATCCATGTGACCTGACTTCATTTTCCTGTTGTCATTTCAAGACCTACTTGACTCTACAAACTTATCTACACCTCAAACAACAACAGTAGCATTACTAGTTCTAACAAGTCGAACATCACAATGATGAGAAAGCCTTTTTTTCAGTATCAATCTTTTTTTTTCAAAGCCAATTAAAAAAATTTTTTTTTTGTATTTTTGAGACAGGGTCTCTCTTTAGTCCCAGCTGGCCTGGAGCTCACTCTGTAGACCAGGCTGGCCTTGAACTCAACAGAGATCTGTTTACCTCTGCCTTCCAAGTGCTAGGATTAAAGGCATGCACCACCACGCCCGGCTCAAAGCCAATTTTTTATTGAAACTCTGTGCATTTTATAAAATTACAAATCAAATCTAGACCCATGCCCCCCTCTCTGCCCCCCACCCTACCAGAGTTCATGCATTTTGCCAAAAATGTTTTTCATCTTTTTCTCAGCCTCTCTCAAAATTCTTGATGCAGAAGTTAGAAAGCCATTTTTTTTTTAAAGTGTGAATGAGACGTATGAAGGTTTGTTCAGGGCAGTTATTCTATGTGGCCATAAAGGTGAGAAAGAGAAGTAATCCTCTGTGTGTTTCCTGCAAAGATCCTGTCTCGTCTCTGTGAACTCTTTCCTGGCTTGCTCTCCTCACAGTTGATAAGCGCTCTATTTTGGGAGATTTTTTTAATTTTCTGATACTGTCAGAACTCTTGATAAGACTCCAGGTCTCTGGATGTATGAATCTGGTCTTGATTGCAGGGCGCACATATGTGGGAGGGTAGAGGCCAAAGTTGATGGGGCGACCTGGGGTTCGAACCATTTGGGTTTTCAGCTCCCTACCGTACATAACAGAGCAATTGCCTCTGTCTGCAACTGTGACTGCTTGAGACCTGAGTAAGATAAAGCAGCTAAAGAGTTCAACACCGTGTCTCTTCATCTGAGATTTACAGAGGAGGGGAGAAACTAATTCCTCTCATTTTCTGGAGAATGCTGTGTCTGAGACTCTTGCTCATTGAACAAACAGGTCTGGGGGCCCCTTTGGGGTGACACTGTGTCCCCTAACATGGGACATCATCTCTATTTTAATCTAATGTATCATGAAATTCTATTTTTATGTTTATAGGTTTTGGAGGCAATGTTAAATTTTGCCATTTTGACTACCTGAGGAAGCTTCCAATTTGTACAAAACACTTCAAAGTAATTAGTTTTAGTTTATACCAGCACACAGGGAACTTGTTAAGTACAGATTTAAGTGAAGTTGAATTTAATCTTCATCAAGTACATACTGTAGCTGAAACTACGTTAATGAGTGCTATCTAATAGGGAAATCCTTGGTGAGACTCAGTTAAGAAAGACTGTAATTAGTGACTGTTGGTGGTTGCCAGTTGAAATCCTTTGGTATTCCTGAAGTACTTAGAAGTGCTTAAAACTGTTTGTCCTCTTAAGAGGCTTGAAAAACATTTTCTCAACAATCTTGTTGACATAGTTAATTAACACTTAGAACAATAGCCATGAAGCTTTCTTAAGTTATGTTGGCATTTACTTCAGTCCCAACCCAGTTATTTTCTAAACTTTGGTGTATGAAATGCAGGTGAGTAGCTGTGGTACATCATCAAAGATCTAGCTGGGAACGAGCCAGGGAATTCTCAGCATTTACTGTAAGTATTCCTCCCGTCTTCTGTTTCAGATTTCTCTGTTTCCCCCGCAAAGCTGTTTTCACTTATAATATCTCTACCATGGGCCATGTTGATCCTGAACAAGCCACTGGCTAGAGAATTGTGGCTTTTCATGGCCACTGTTCCAAACAAGGCGTATCAGTACGAGTGTCCTATCTGTGGATACACAAACCTCCTAGGCTGAAAATATTAATTATCTGCATGGAAGCAGCTACAAAAGAGGTGTGTCTACGCTATTGACGTTTACACATCCAAGTGTGTGTCCCCTTATGGACAGCTTTGTTTGCAACAGCTTATTGAAATACACAGAAAGTGAGGCTAAAGAGCAGAGAAAGGGAGCTTTTGGGTGGACTGTAGGATGTGTGGAAACATGGCTCCAGGGACTTTCTAGAAACCTCCAGGCTGTGGGGAGAACAGTGGCCTGTGCATTTCTTGGTGTATAGAATTCTATGCTTATCTCTTTCCTGGACATGAGTCAGGGGTGCTAGGCTGTCTCCAGGTCTCTATGCCATTCACCTGCTCCACACATGAAGATTTGCCAGCCCACTGGGGAAGAGTCTGAGTTCTCCCACTACAGCTGGGTCCTCTCTGTGAGCAAAGTGGTGGCTGATATGGGAAGCCCTGCTGCAGTGGGGAGCAGGCAGATTCTAATGATGTGAATTTATCCACTGTGAAAACTTAAAAGGGGCAGGAAGAGAGAGAGAGAGAGAGAGAGAGAGAGAGAGAGAGAGAGAGAGAGGAGTCAGGGGAGAAAGTTTTTTAATAGAATACTTTTATTGATGTTTTGTGTATTTCATACATCATTTCTTAGACCAATTTAAACACACTCCCTTTTCCATGTCCCCCACCCCACCCCAGTTCATGCATTCTGCCTTACATGTCTTGCATCTTTTTCTTAGTCTTTTTAAAGTTTTTCTCGGCAGAGGTTTATTGTTTGGGCAGAAGTTAACTGTTTCAGTGAGTTCTTTGACCCTGTCCTTTTGTCGTTGTTCTCAGCTCCTATTTGTATTGCTACAAAATATGGCTATATATACGTCATCACACATGTACCAAAATGATGACCTCTGAAAATAAACTGTATGTTAATTCCAAAATATGTTTAAGAGTTCATATTCTTCCATTTAATTTTATATTACTCTGGGGCTGGAGAGATGGCTCAGTGGTTAAGAGCACTGACTGCTCTTGCAGAGGACCTGGGTTCGATTCCCAGCACCCACATATAGCTAAGAACCATCTTTAACTCCAGTTCCAGGGGAACTCTGACACCCTCTTCTGACCTCTGCAGCATTGCATGACACGGGTGCACCAACCTACATGCAGACAGTACATTCATACACATAAAAAATAATAACTTTTTAAAAAGATTAAATTTTATATTACTCTAAAATATGAATACATATCTTCCACCCATATACCACAGTTACAAAGTTTGAAAAATAAGAGGTAAGTTAATTCTAGAGTCTGTTAAGGGATTCACATTATAATAGCACAGTTGCCTTCAGATAAAAAGAAATATACTATTAACTTTACTCAGCTTGCCTTTCAACTAGGGATTTGGTGCTAGCATCAACAAATGAGGGATACCATTTGTTGCTTGTTTTTCTGGGACCATGTTACTTCACTTAGCATAATGGCTTCTAGTTCCATCCATTTACCTGCAAAGTTCATGATGTCATCTTTCTTTACTGCTGCATAGAATTCCATTGTGTAGATGTACCACATTTTCTCTATCCACTTGTCTGTTGAGGGACACTTGGGTTGCTTCTAGCTCTTTGCTGTTGTGAAGAGAGTTGCACTAAACATAGATATACATGTATTTTTGCCATAGGATGAGTCTTGTGGGTACATAGCCAGGAGTGGTATGACTGGGTCAGGTGGTAGGCTCATTTTCAGTTTCTTAAGAGTTCTCCACACTGCTTTCCACAGTGATTGTATGAGTTTGCATTCCCACCAGCAGTGGATGAGTGTTCCCCTTTCCCCACAACCTCTCCAGCATTTGGTATCCTTTGTTTTCTGGATCATAGCTAGTCTTACCAGAGTAATATGAAATCTTAAGGTGGTTTTAATTTGCATTTCCTTAATTATTAGTGATGTTGAACACTTTTTAAGATGTTTCTCAGCCATCTTTACGTTTTCATTTGTGAAGTCTCTGTTCAGGTATTTACTCCATTTGTGAGTGGGTCATTTATATTCTTTCTCCTTGTTTTTTGAGTAGTTTATACACTCTGGACGTTAATGCTCTATCCGATGTATCACTGGTAAAAGTTTCCTCCTACTCTGTGGGTTTTCTCTTCAGTTCTTTGATTGTTTCTTTCACTGTACAGAAGCTCTTGAGTTTAATAAGGTCCCATTTGTCAATTGTTGACCTTATGTTTTGCATAGCTGCTGTCTGATTTAGAAAGTCTTTTCCTATGCCTATGTCTTATAGGTTGCTACCATCATTTTCTTCTATCATTTTCAGAGTTTCGGGGTTCATATTGAGGTCTTTGATCCATTTGGAGTTGATTTTTGTACATTGTAAAAGGTAGGGGTTTAGTTTCATTCTTCTACAATCGGTGACCACACCATTTGCTGAAGATGCTTTCTTTCCTCCATTGAGTCTTCTTGGCCCCTTTGTCGAGTATGAAGTGGCTGAAATTGTATGTGCTCAGGTTTGGATCCTCAGTTTTGTTCCATTGATCTACGGGTCTGTTTTTATGGCTATAGCCCTGTAATATAGTTTGAAGTCTGGTATGGTGATCCCACCTGTATTGCTCTTTTTGCTCAGGGTTGCTTTGGTTATTTGGGATCTTTTGTTTCTCCATATGAACTTTAGGATATATATATATATTTTTTAGGTCTGTGAAGAAGCTTGTGGGGACTCTAATTGGGAGTGGGTTGAATCTGTATATTACTTTGGGGCAGATGGTCATTTTTACTATATTGATTCTTCCAATCCATGAGCATGGGTGGTTCTTCCATTTTCTAGTATCTTCCTCAATCTCCTTGAGGGATTTAAAATTTTCATTGTAGAGATTTTTAGTGTGTTTGTTCAGGTTTGTTCCTAGATTATTTATTTATTTATTTATTTATTGGCTATTGTGAGTGGGAAAGTCTCCTTTTATTCCTTCTCCAATTGCTTGTTATTGGCATAAAAAAGGCTACTGATTTTTCTAAGTTAATTTTATATCATGCCACTTTACTAAACCTGTTGATGGTTTCTAGGAGTTTTCTGGTGGAATTTTTGGCATCACTCAGGTAAACTATCATGTCCTCTGTAAAAGCGGATAGTTTGACTTCCTCTTTTCCAATTAATACTCCTCTAATTTCCTTTTCTTGTCTTATTGCTCTCGTGAGCATTTCAAGCACTATATTGAAAAGGAGTGGGAATAGGGGCAGCCTTGCTGGATTCCTGACTTTAAGGGGAACGCTTCTAGTTTTTCCCCATTTAGGATAATGCTAGCTGTGAATTTGTTGTATATGGCTTTAATTGTGTTGAGGAATGTTCCCTCCAGTCCAATTCCCTCCAGGACTTTAAACATGAAGGCACCTGAATTTTGTCAAAGGCCTTTTCTGTATCAATTGAGATGACCAAGTGGTTTTTGTCTTTCAGTCTGTTTATGTGCTTTATGATGTTTATTGATTTATATATGTTGAACCATCCCTGCATCTCTGGTATGAATCCAGCTTGGTCATGGTGGTGATCTTTTTGATATGTGCCTGTATGTGGTTTGCAAGTATTTTGTTGAGAATTTTTGTGCATCTATGTACATTAATGAAATGGGTCTATTATTTTTCTTTTTTGGGTTGTATCTTTGCCTGGATTTGTTATTAGAGTGATGTTGGCTTCATAGAAGGAATTTGGGAGATTTCATTTTGTTTCTATCCTCTTGAATAATTTGAGAATAGTGACAGTAGGTCTTTTTAAATGTCTTATAGAATTCTGCCATGAATCCATCTGGACCTGGGCTTCTTTTAGTTGGGAGGGTTTTGTGTGTGTGTGTGTGTGTGTGTGTGTGTGTTTGAGACGGGGTCTCCCTTTAGTCCCAGCTGGCCTGGAGCTCGCTATGTAGACCAGGCTGGCTTTGAACTCACAGAGATCCACCTGCCTCTGCCTCCTGAGTGCTAGGATTAAAGGTATGTGCCACCACACCTGGCAGTTGGGAGGTTTTTAATCACAGTTTCAATTTCCTCCTTTATTATGGGTCTATTTAAGCTGTCTATCTCTTCCTGGTTCAGTCTTGTATTCCATGATGTCAGGTATTCATCAATTTCTCTTAGATTTTCAAATTTAGTAGAGTATAGGTTTTTGAAGTATTCTCATAAGATTGTCTAAATAATTTCAGTATCTGTTGTGATGTTTCCCCTTTTGTCTCTAATTTGGTTGATTTGGAGTTGCTCTTTCCTTCTTTTAGTCAGTTAGGCTAGAGGTCTATCTATCTTATTTATCCTTTCAAAGAACCAACTTTTGGATTTGTTGATTTTTCATATTCTTTGTTTCTATTTCATTGATTTCCACTCTGATTTTTGTTATTTCTTCCTGTCTGCCAGGTTTAGGATTCATTTGTTGCTGCCTCTCAAGTGTTTTTAGTTGAAGTGTTAAGCCATTTATTTGTGCTCTTTCTTTCTTTCTTTCTTTCTTTCTTTCTTTCTTTCTTTCTTTTTCTTTTCTTCTCTTTTCTTTTCTTTTGTTCTTCTTCTCTTTCTTTCTTTCTTTCTCTTTCTTTCCTTCTTTCTTTTTGAGACAGGGTCTCCCTGTAGCCCCAGCTGGCCTGGAACTGACTCTGTAGACCTTACACTACATATCCATATGAAGGTTCAGAACATGGCCTCTTTCTGCATTTCCTCTATATTTAACTTTTTATTGAATCAAGAATTCCATACAATATGATTATGCTCTGATATCCTTTTCCTCATCTTCTGCCCTCACTTTTCAATGCCCTCAGTCTTCAATTCCCTCCCAACCCAGGACCGCTGGTTTAGCATATGAAAAACGCTATCCATCTCATACAAGTCTGAGCTGGGTGCCAAAGACATCAATATCTTATTTGAATGACAGTGAGCTCTAATTCTTAGGCACAGAGGGGCCAAAGGAAGGTCCTCCGCTTCAGTGGCATTGTTTTCCTTCCTATCTCCTCATATCATGCCTTCTCTATGCATAAAGATCTGGAAGGCAGAATCCTCAGGACCTCAGACAAAGCTCAAGTAACCAGGTTGCACAGGTACTTGCCTCAGATTAAAACCCTGATAAAAAGTCATGATAATGTCAGCAATACTTCAAATAAACACAAGTGTTCTCCAAATTATGGACAGAGTTGGCAAACAGTGTTTTTTTTATAATTATTTTTTTATCAAATCTAGACCCATGTCCCCCCATTCCCCACCCCACCAACAGAGCTCTGCATTCTGCCAAAACATCTTTTCCTCACTCTTTCTAGTCTTTCTCAATATTCTCCAGTGGAAGATTGACTGGTTTGCGCAGAGTTCACTGTTCTAGTCGTCGTCGATGCAAGTCCTCCTGTTGTTTGGTTGTTGTGTGTGTTGTTGCCAATATGCCTTCACTCCCAACTGCTTTGGACAAAAGCTCAGGGGCCCCTAACAATCCTTACAACTAGGTTAAATTGGCACTGAGCTATCCAGATGAGGTGATACCATTCGTCGTTTTATTCTCTGGGACTGTGTCTTTACTTATCAGCAGATGTCCCTAGAGTCAGCCATGGTTCTGCAAAGCTCATGCATTCATCTTTCTTTACTGCTGCATAGAACTCCATTGTTTAAGATTTTGTACCACAGTTTTGTCATTGTTGTCTCAAGTTGAGGGGCATTTGGGTTGGTTCCCCAGCTCCTGTGCTATTGTGGAATGAGAGCTGGAGATAAACATGGCCAATGCATGTTCTCTGTTGGGCGTGATCTGGGGTACTGCCCAGGACTTGTATGGCTGGGCAGGGTGGCATTCATTCCAAGTCTTTCAAGGGTTTCCACACTGCTTCCCATAATGGCTGTATGAGTGTTTACATTCCCACCAGACAGTGGGATGAGTGTTCCCTTTCCCCACAACCTCTCCAGCACTGTAGCATTGGTTTTCTTCTTTCTTTTCTTGATCCTTCCAGTCCCTTATTGGGGGAGTAAGATGATATCTTAAAGGGCATTAAGGAACTTTAAACATTAGCAAGGTTTGAGCATTCTTTTGTCATGTGTTGTGAATGGGAGTGCGGTGGTTTGAATGAGTGGTGCCCCATAGGCTTTTAAGTATTCAGACATTTGGCTCCAGTTTGGTGGCACTGTTCGTGGAAGCTTAGAAGGGGTGGCCATGCTAGAGGAAGGACGTTATTGGGGGCAGGCTTTAGTGAGTTCAACAAGCCTTTGTGGTCTCCAGTCGCCGCCGCTCTGCTTCCGGTGTTCATTGCGAGATGTGAACCCTCGGGGCATTGGCTGCTCCAGAGCCAGCACATGCCTCCCCCACAATGGACTATAATTCCCTGGAACCATCAATTGTAAGTTCAAAGAAACTCTTCCTTTTATATAAGGTTCCTTGGTCAGGGTGTTTTTTAATATCACAACAGCAGCAGGAAAAGTGACTAATACAGTTTTTTTGGTACCAAGAGTGGGCTGTTGGCTGTGAAGAACCTGGCAATGTGGATGTTTGGAGAAATGGAAGTTTTTGGAACTTTGGGCTACAGAAAAGCTGTTGAATAATGTAAGCAGAGCTTAAGGGGCCATTCTAGTAGAAGCTGGAAGAAGCATTTGCTGCAAAAAATGTAGTTCCAGAGGAAAAAATAAAGACTAGGCAGCAACTGGGATATTATGATAAAGAGTCTGGCAGCATTTTTCCCACAGCCCAAATGCTTGCCATCAGGCTAAGTTGAAAAGCAATGGACGAATGTTTTGGTGGAGGATATTTCAAACAGCCTAACATAGAAATAGTGGCATGGCGTATTAATGGTTAATATTGTGCACATCTACAGTGAAGAAGAGCAGATGGGGCAGAAAGAAATGCAGAATGTACAGTTTGAATCTGAAAACCCCATTAGGAATATTAAAGGCGTGGCCAAGGCATGTGTAGGAGAGTTTCCTTTTGATAGGAGATTAAAGTGATTAAGAGAGGTCTACTAGCTATTTACAATAAAACAATGGAAAAAGTGAGATTAAAGTGATTAAGGAAGGCCTGAGATGTTACAAGTAAACAACAGAAAATAGTACCTTCAGGGCAAGACCCACCCAGCTAATCCCTCCTCCAACTGTGAAAGGAAAAACTGAAAGGGTTTTCTGCTCAAACAAGTCCAGGTCAGGGAAAAGTTACAAATGTGGTTAAAATAGGCCAGGGTTCATTCCAAACTTGCAGCCAACCTCCGCAGTTTCATTCCAATGGTTCTGGCTTTAGATGCATGAAGTTTGCAAGAGTGAAGGGTCTTCAATTCTTCCTCCACCGGTTTTCAGGAGAGCTGCCAAGGTTCAGGCAGAGTCAGCAGGGGTGTCCCTGCATAAAGAAGGCCCCAAATAGGCCATTGCAAGGGGGGTGAAGCTGTGAATGTGAAGTCTGGTTGGCAGCGGAGACCCCAAGGAGACATTCCGAGATGCCAACCTGTGAGATATTTTCCAAGGAGAGCTGCATACAGGGAGTGGTCCCAGCCTAAGAAAGATGTTGTTGCAAGCAAACTGGAAGAGCTGAGCCATCTAAGCCCTTTGGAGTCAAGTCCCAGAAGTCGCCCTTGGAGTTACTGGACTTGGTGGTTGCCCTGCAGGTTTTCTGTCCTGTTTTGGTCCAGTAATTTTCCTCACTAGGCCTCTATTCCTCCATTTTGGAATGGGAAATGGTGTATTCGTTTCCGTTTCCACTGTACATTGGGAGTATTTAATTTGTCTTTTGATTTTTATAGGAGTTTACAGTTTAGGAGATTGGCCAAAGTCTCAGAAGAGACTTTGGACCCCTGTAGACTTTTGAATGGCATTGAAACTGGTAAAGACTATGGGGACGTTAAAGGTTGGACAAATGCATTTTGCATTTTATATGGTCAGGAGCCTATGGGGGCCAGGGAGTGGAATGTTATGGTTTTGAATGGAAGTGTCCCCCATAGGCTTTAAAGTATTCAGACATTGTCTCCAGTTGGTGGCAGAATGTTTCTTGGAGGTCTTAGAAGGGGTGGCCATGCTAGAGGAAGTACTTCACTAGGGACAGGCTCAGTGAGTTTTAACAAGCCTTGGTGTCTCCAGTCTCTCTCTCTGCTTCCTTTGTTCATTGCGAGATGTGACCCTCCCTGCCAGCTCCAGCCGCCAATCCTGCCTGGCACAATGACTCTAAATTCACTGAACCATCATTGTAACTTCAAATAACTCTTTTTGTAAGTTCCTTTGGTCATGGTTTTTTTATCACGCAACAGAAAAGTGACATGCAGGAGGGTTTTTTAAACCTTGATTCTCAGTCTTCATATCTATAAGGTGGAGATTGTGAGCGGGCAAACAACGAATTAGGGCGAAGAGGACTGGGGCAGTGGAAAATGGCGGAATAGGAATAAAAAAACCGCTGAAAATGTTAGGAATGAAGAACCGTATAAGACAGCCTAAGAGATGACGAGAAGAGGACGGGGAGTAGGGAAGTGGGAGAGAAGGATAGCGGGGTGCTCGGGCAATCCTCGTAGAGGCACAGAGCATGAAGTTCGTAGAGGAAACGGTGGTAAGGAGAAGGCGAGAACAGGCATTCCTCTCGTAAATGGGAGATTGGCTTCAGAAAATTGATCCTGGTTGGGATCAAACATTGGGGGAGGGAGAGTAACGTGTTTAAGGGAAAAAGAGGGGGAGAATCCATTGGAATAAAAGGATAAGAAAATGTGAAGCGGAGGGGCACTGGACACATGGCTCAGTTGTTAAGAGTACTTTTTCACGATTAAGGTGGAGCAAGAGGGGGATGTAAGGGGTCTAACACAGTATAAAATCAGGAAGGAGCGGGGCACTAGGTTCCATCTGCAGCAATATAAACTGGTGTGGTGATGCACCATGTTGTTCTCAGTACTCAGAGTGTCGGTGTCTGCGAGAGCTAACAAGAGACACGGATGACGAAGGGGAGTGGGTCTGCGGGATGAGAAGAGGAGGAAACACTAACACAAAATAAAAAAAAAAAAGAAAAAAAAAATAAAAAAAAGAAATAAAATCAAGGTCATTTTCATCTTTTTAGCCTACATAGTAAACATTGGAGTCACCTATAGCTGCAAAGATCCTCGCCATAAATATATGGAATATTATGATATATTATTATATAATATATATATATTATATATATAGTAATAACCCTGGGGGAAAGGACTGTTGGCTCTGAGAGGTTAAACAGGCATATTTGACCTAGTTTGGGGCCTTAGAGAAACTTCTCTGAGACACTGGTGCTTGAGCTGTCAGCAGAGCATGTGAAGGTGTTGAAGGATGAGGGTAGAAGGCAGGCAGGTGGGCTGAGTAAACAGACATAGAAGGCCCTTGTAAGGAAGTCTATGTGCCCAGGTCCTGATGAAGACAGTACTTCAAGGCTGGGGAAACAATGGTCCCCAAATTTGTCTGTATACTTGACCATCCAGGGAGCCTCGGAGAAATACTTATGTCTGAACCATACTCCTGGAAACTGTGATTTAGTTGAATGTGAGAGAAGCCAGGTAGCCACTGAAGACTATTTTTGGAACCCCAAACAGGGAGCCATGAGGAGGGAGGATGAATGTGTGTGTGTGTGTGTGTGTATGTGTGTACGCGTGCATGCGTGCGTGCACGTGTGTATTCCTTTTAACTATACAGGCTAAAGGATGTGAGATGTATGTGTAATATGTATGTGTTCATGTGGGCCTGGGTACATGTGAAGGCCAGAGGACAACCTCAGTGTCATTTCTTAACTTTTTTCCTTTGGAACAGTGTTTCTCATTGATCTGGATTTATCAAGTAGGCTCTTTGGCCAGCAAACCCCTAAGCATCTACCTAATCCCCGACAGCAGGACTGCAAGCCTGTGCCACCATGTTTGGGCTTTTCACATGGGCTCTAGGCACTGAAACAGGTCCTCATGCTTGCCAGGCTAGCACTCAGGAGACTGAGCCATCTCCTTAGCCTATGATAACCTACATTTTGAAAAGAAAGATCCCTCTAGTGACATTGTAGAAAGTGAAGGGCATAGGGTGGGGTGGGATGGAGTTCAGAGAGATAAAAACAGATCTGAGATCACTGAAGAGCTCTGCAGAGGGGATGGTGGAGAGAGATTTATGATGCACTTCTCACAAATGTGCAAACCCTGGGGAAGACCCGGGTTTGGAGACAGCCATGATCTTGGCTCACATGTTTTGACTTCCCTATGTATGACAGAAAGCAGAAGATACGGTAGCTTTGACAAGCAAGGGCTTGTTGTGAGCAGGCCAGTGAGTTTAGGCCTGGGATAGTGGCTTCCAGCTAGCTGCCTTTCAAAGCTATTTGCTGTGAGACATGATGGCGTGTGCCTATGAGCTCAGCACTTGGGAGGCCGAGGCAAGAAGAGCTCTAGCTCAAGGCCAGCCTGGGTTATAGCGTGAGACCTTGGCTCACATCACAAGAACACACTCTCCAGAACCTTTCTGCTCTGTTGTCTTCATTCTCATGTCCATGGGCATGCGGCCATGGGTGATCACCACACCTCCAGTTCCCATCCCCACTGTGGGTGGGAGGAAAGAGAAAGAGGAAAGCCAGGATAGTTTACGCAGCAGGAGGCCAAGAAAGTCCAAGCACCATAACTGTAATGGGGCACTCTATTGGAAATGGAAATCTGGGGAGCTCATTGTACCCCAGACAAAAATCAAGGGTTTGTTCATAAAGTTAAGGAGAATGATAGTGGAGACCATGAAGAAATCTGTATACCAAAGGCATTTTGAGTTCAAGCAATAAGAATCAAGACAGGCAGTTGCCTGTGTCTGCCTCTGCAGCACAGAACACGATTATGGGGAAAGTATTTAGTTCCTTCTCAATTATGAAGGGAACCTTTGTTTGGTGAAGGCTCCTGCTGTTACCCCAAGGAAGAATGTTCAAGACAAACACATCAGCTTGAGGCTGGGCTACACCAGGTGCTTCATGAGTTCCCCAAACTCTGCTTACCTGACATGTGTTGAATCCAGCAAAGGAGGCTGTCATTCAAACTAAGGTCCCTGAGAGATTACTGTGTTCAGCATTGAGTTAAGCTGCTGAAGGATTGCATATACATGTGTGAATGTGGATGTGTGTGGCAGACTGCAGACCACCACCTGCTATGTTCCTTCCATCCTGGCACTTCACTTGTTTGAACATGACTTGGAGGATCCTCTCATCAAGAGGAGGAGTATGCTTCTCTACTTTTTGAGTCTGGCCTTGACTGTATGCTGACATCAGCAAATGTGAAGAGAACAAGAGGCTTGTAAAATACTCCTACATGGAAGCTTGCCTGCTTGCTGTTCTTAGGACTCCTGGAGCATGGCCATTTGAATGACAAGTATACTTGCTAGACTCTGAGCTCACCTACGTCACCTGAACTGATGGCAACACAATGCCAGGCTTATGAGTGAGACTATCTCAGATCACCATCCAGCCCTCGGGAAGCCTGTGGAGCCCAGGAAAACCATGTAGCTCACACACAGAATCATGACGTATAGCTAGTGCTATGCATGAAATGAAGGCTACAGGGTCTTGACTTCCTAGGATCAGAATCTGCCCTATATCCTTCCCAGCGATGACCCGTTAAGTCCCTGCTCTCTTCATGTGTTAAATATGTTAGCTAGATCCCTGAACTCACAAAGTGCATGTAAGGGAGGCAAGCCCTCAAACTCTGGGTACCATGATTACCTGGCCTGCCTGTCCCTTCCTGGAGTCTGTCCACTTAGTGAGGACTACAACTCTCTAGCAGTTTTTTTCCCTTGACTTTCTGCCCACAATCTCTTTACTTGAGCCTGGCTAGTCTCCCCTCTGGCCCTGTTCCCTAGGGAGTAACCCAGTTTTATTATGAATTCCTTCTAGGCCCAAGCTCCATATATCTGGAGACTAATGCCTATAAAGTTAGTATAGTTTTGCTGCAAATCTGACCCACTGATGTGGGCCACCTGGATGGGAGCCTCTGGGGGCCCCTGTTGTGTGTCCACTGGCACCCTCTTGGGTTGACACAGACTCCTCTACAGGGCTTTAATCACCAGCCCTTCCTCATTATCAGGAAGGGCAGTAAGTCAGGCTGACTGATTGCCAACGAGATCTTTGCTCTTCCAAGCTGGAGAGGAAGAGACCATTCTGTCTTCAAACTGTCAGTCTTGTCCTTTCCTTGGAGCATAGCACCATCTTTAAAATTAAACCCACACACAAGTAGAGAAGACCAACAGACTACTAAGTCAAGCTGATAAACGATGCTCAGAGGGTGGACAGAGGGGAGGCCACGCTCATGAAGAGTATCTTCGTCTACAGTATAGATTTTTATAAAAGAAGACTTTGCTAAGCACCAGATTCAAAATGGCGATTTGGGGGTGTGGCTTAGTTGGTAGAATGCTGGCCTAGCAGCCACAGAGCCCTGGGTTGGGGTCCCTAGTACCACATAAAACTGGGTGTGACATATCTCTGTAATCCGAGTACACTTTCTTGAACTTATTACCTAGCAGGTTCCAGAATAGCCTGGGCTATATGAGATCCTGTCTGAAAGCAACAATAACAAAGGGTACACAATGGACCTTGAAAGTTAGAAGGAATTTCTGTGACTATAACTAGCCTGTGCAGTCCTCAGATTCAACAGTCCTGAAGAATTTCAGGCTCGTATGTCGGATACGTCTTGTGTATGAACCAAAGCAGTGTGTGCCGGGAAGTTCTTTAGGACCCTCTCCTCATGAGCAAGAGACCATCACACTGAGATCTGCTGCATCAGACTTGTTCTGTCAAGCCTGATGCCCGACATATGCAGGAGTCTTCCATGACCTTGCCTGCTCCAGGTCAGTTCTGTCTTCAGGCCTAGTTTTCTATTGTCTCCATCGCTTGGTCAGTATCCTGACAAAGAGGCTGCATCTTACATGTTCCTTATCTGGAGAGTGGATCCAGTTTTTCATCACTGCCATCACATAACAGATGTATTTTTTTCTTCCACAGCAGATGGGCTTCTTGCAGTGAAGTTCCTTCTGTTTCCTGATTCCTAGGACCCAAATGGACCCATATTATTCCTCACTTTCATCAGTTCCCCACCCTGGCAGTATAGTAGAGTTAGTGAGGGAAATTTTTATTTATTTTTATTTTTTTGTTGATGTTTTATGTATTTCATACATCATTTTTCATTTCCGTTCAGGCATATTCCCCTATCCCTTCCCCCACCCCATCCCAAACCATCCCAGATCATGTATTCTGTCATAACTGTCCTGCATCTTTCTCTCAGTCTTTTTTTATGCTTAGGAATTCACATTTTCCTCCATTAATTTCATATTTTTCTAAAATATGGATACATAGTGAGGGAAATTTTTAAAAGCACAAGGCCCTGGTCCTACTTAGACCATGTAAAACAAACTGTTTGGGATCGGGCTTCAGAATTTTTTGAAACCTCTCCTGTTGGTATAACAGACTGGCACATTTGAGAGCCACAACCTTAGATCAATGGCAAACAGTTGTATAGCTGGGGGGGGCATTCAAATCAAATAAAAATGTTTACAGGAAGGCTTTAAAAACAATTTGAAATAAAAACAGTTTTGATTCCCATGGGATCATGTATTTTGCTGTCGTTGCCTGGTATGTGACTAGTCATACACTGTATGGAGTGCTCCAGACAGAGGGAAGAAAGCCTGCAAACACTGGGGGCAAGAGGGCCTGGAGTCTTTGAAGGTCTCACAGGAGGCCTGAGTCAATGGGGAGAGTATCTGAAGATGAGGCCCAGGGCCAAGCCAGGGGTCAGTTATTCAGGCCTTACTGACCAATACAGAGTTGCAGAAGAATCCCGAAGGAATGACAGGAAGAGAGCTGCTTCCCAGAGACCTCATTGTGCCTCAGACAGGGAGAATGGAACTACCAGGGCAGAAACAGAAGCAGACCCACTTAGAGGCAGCATGAATAGCCTAAGCAAAAGAGTGCTGTGCTAGGTTAAAGCAGGGAGAAGGAGTCTGAGTGCTCTGTAGGAGCAGAATGAGTCAAAATTTGGGATTGGGTCTGGGAGTGAGACATGGTGTTAGTCATGCTTCCTGGGTGCTGAGTCATAGGCTGAGTGCTTGCTCATGACTTCTGGTACTGAGTCATGCAGGTGCTATTCACCAAGATGGAAGCCTAGAGGATCTGGATCTCATAAGTAGTGGGGGCTCACAGCTTCCCAGGCCCATTCTAAGAAGACTCATCTTGTCTCTGGGAGTACTGTTGGATCTCTCTCTCTCTCTCTCTCTCTCTCTCTCTCTCTCTCTCTCTCCCGCCCCCCATGTATGGAAATGGAAAGGCAGAACACAGTGTAAATTCATCTGGAATTTGGGTAATCTTGAATTTCCCCTGGAGCTCAAAATCCCTACACCACAGCTGGCTTGGGTGCTGGCTCCCTGGGCCAGTCTTGGCCTTGGCCTTGGCCTCTACTCTGAGTCATTCCTCTTGGCTATTGGTCCAAAATTCCCGTTCAGGGAAGGCTGGAAAATGTCTAATAATGAATAGACTTTACTCGTGGTTGCATCAATTGTTCTTAACTGGTTGTTGTGAAGGATCAGAGGAGACAGCACCACTGAGTGGTTTTCTGGTGCTGAAGTCAAGTACATCAGCAGTGTGCTCTCAGCCAGGCCTTTTCTCTTCTTTTTCTTTTTTCTTTCTTTCTTCTTTCTTTCTTTCTTTCCTTCCTTCCTTCCTTCCTTCCTTCCTTCCTTCCTTCCTTCCTTCCTTCCTTCCTTCCCTCCCTCCTCCCTCCCTCCCTCCCTCCCTCTCCCCTCCCTCTCTCCTCTTTCTTTCTTTTTTTCTTTTCTTTCTTTCTGGTTCTTTTCGAGACAGGGTCTCCCTGTAGCCCCAGCTGTCCTGAACTCACTGTAGCAGGCTGGCCTTGAACTCACAAAGATCCGCCTGCCTCATGCCTCCCAAGTGCTAGGATTAAAAAGGCGTGCCCCACCATGCCGGCTTGTCAGCACAGTTCCGTTTCAAGTGACTGAGAAAAGATGGGATTTTGTAGCCACGAGGGGTTATGGAAGTAGTGGTATCAGGTTTCTGAGGGTGTCTCTAAATGACCTACTACGTTCTCAATTGATTAAATGTCTCATGGAAAATGCCTTTTCTGTCTTTATACTTCATCAGGCTGAGGAATCTACTTCCTTCCCCTCCCTAATCTCCAATCTTGGAAATACTCTTGGACATGGGTATAGGAACTCTTTTCTAGACCTCACCACTTAGTTTTTATTCCAGGTAGTTTATTTCAAATATACATGCAAATTCCACAAGTGTTGAGATTATAAAAACCTAACTTTGCAAGAACATCTGAATCAGACCCAGGCAGTGGTCTGAAGTCTTAGAATATAAGAATGAGAATTAACTGCTGTGGGTGGTGGTGCACACCTTTGATCCTAGCACTCGGGAGACAGAGGCAGGCGGATCTTTGTGAGTTCAAGGCCAGCCTGGTCTGACGAGTGTGGACTTCTAGGACAGCTGGGGCTATAAAGGGAACCCCTTGTCTTGAAAAGACCAAAAAAAAAAAAAAAAAAAAAAAAAAAAAAAAAAAAAAAAAACAAAAAAAAAAAAAAAAAAAAAGAATGAGAATTAAGAAATTATGTATTTCACTGTGACATGTTATAGATGGGGAGATGGTGGCACAGAAAGGGGAGAATGGTGACCCCAGGCCTCCTAGCAGGCATGTGACAGAGCCCTTGCTGGACCCCCTCCATTCTCACTTCCATTCTCTATGGCTTCATATTTAATCTGTTGGCAGCAACCTGTGTGTACCAACTGCTGCCATCATTTGTAACACAGGCCAACTGTCCCTTCTCTCAAATGCTTAGGGCCAGAAGTATTTCAGATTTTGGTTTGGTTTTCATTATACACAAGGAGATACTTTGGAATTGAGACACAAGTCTAAACATGAGGTTCATTCATATGTCACCTATACCTTATGCATATAATGTTATGAATTACTTTTAGTATGCCTGCATTTTAGTTGTGACCTGTCATATAAGGTCAGGGATGGCATTTTTCACTAGTGATGTTATGTTGGTGCTTGAAAAGTTTCAGAGTTTGGGACAGTTTGGATTTCATTTTTTCTGGACTAGGGATGTTCAATGTGTACAGTAGTCTCTGCCTTAGCCTAAGAGAATATATCAGGATGCAGAATAGAAACCTACAACTGCAGACAATACTGAGCAGTGTATAGACACACTGTGGTAGTTCAGCAGCTGATCTGATAGATGACTTGTAAGTGACTAATGAGCATGTAGCAGTATAGCAGAGATTTGCTGGACAGAGGGGTCATTTGTATTCCAGATGAGACAAAGCTGGACAGTGTGAGATTTCATCATGCTACTCAGAATGGCATGCAATTTAAAACTTGTGAATTATTTATTTCTAGAATTTTCCATTTAATGCATTCAGGCCACAGTTGACTGAGGACAACTAAAATTGTGGAAAATGAAACTGTGAGTGAGAAAGGACTGTTGTAACAGCTTGATGTTGGCCACAGCCCAGCTCAGAGAGGTTTACAGCCTGACCCTGGGTGGACAGACTGGTAACAGTCAACATTGCAGAGTATGTTCTGGGCTAGGGTCTGTTCTCTGTGGGCACATGTGTGAACTCAGCTATTCCTCATGATTGCCCATGATCCTAGATTATAGACAGGAGACTCAGGAATAAAAAGAGCTGTTATCCTATGTGACACATCTCAGAGTCCCAGGTTCCAGAACTTAGACCCACATGTGATACCTGTGACTCCATGTGAAGGTGCTGCATCAGGTCAGCTGGTGTTGAACTCTGATTTGAAGCAGAATTTGGCATCCTAGGAATAATGCAATATGTCTAGATTCTGGATAAGGCTGACCCACAGGAAAAAGCAATTAGGACATGTGCTTCTGTTTCTGATTCATTATGCCAAGTGTGTGTGCAGCGTGCTTTCTACAGTAATTGTTTCTGCAGGTGGAGTCTACCATCCTTTCTTTGCTTTTCCTGCAGTCGACTCAGTCATGTAATCCTGCCCTGCCTAGTAATTCAGAAGAATAGCAGTAATGATGACAACCAAAGCCAGTCGGATCCTCAGGGAGAGTCCTGGGAGATAAACTATAATTATCTCAATTAGCCTCTAAGGGGGATGTCAGTTTTACAACCCGTGCTCTGCTACAGAAAGGGGCGTTGATAATGTCTCTTTTTGCTGAAGGTGTGGCTTGCAGTGCAGAGCCTCCTGGCTAACTTCTATATAAAAGAAACAGCATTCAACTCTAAAACTTACTCAGAGAGTTTCATGTATCTCAGGATGGTGATGATAGAGAGTAGTTCTGGAAGCTTCTGAGAGTTAAATATTTAGTCCCCCCCCTACATTATATTCTCATTGAAAAGCAAGTAGTCCTTGCATGTCTTTATACCACAAATTAATAATTGTTTTACCATTCCCTTTGCTTAAGTTAGGGGCAAATACCTACTGAATTTCTAGTGAGAGTTCTTGTTACCTCCAGTGCTTGAAGAGAACCTTGTGGCTGAGGGCAGGTGGGCAGCCTCGCCAGCTGAGTGAGCTTTTCATTCACAAGCCTCCTGTATGGCTCATCCAAACTGGCAGCTTGCAAGATCACCAACACAGAAGGCACAGGCTGAATTTGGGCTTTGTGGTGAAGCAGACATGTGTTTAACTCCAGGCTTGGCCACTTGTTGATTGTACAGCTCTGTGTGAGTTACCTAACCAGCTATGCCCGCCTGGCCCAAATGGTTTTCCCACTGTGTTTTGAGGCTTGACCACACTTTAGCTGGCTTCCCCTTGTATTGGCTTCTCTCTAAGGGTGACCACAGGCCCCGGGCCCTATGTGGAGTTTTTGCTCAAGAATGAGCAATGCTGTAAATGAGCAATGTATAGAGTTGTCCCCCTCCCTGCCCTGCTAAGTCATTTCTGTAGTTTTTCCACTCCTTCTTCTATTATTTCCTTCACTTCCTCTCTTTCTCCACCTGCCACAGGGTCTCATGTATCTAGGCTGGCCTTGGACTTCTGATTTACTTACTTCTACTCCCCAGGTATTGGGAGTATGGTCATGTGCCACCATCTCTCTCTCTCTCTCTCTCTCTCTCTCTCTCAGTCTTTTTGAGACAGGGTCTCTCTGTAGCCCCAGCTGGCCTGGAACTTGCTATGTAGACCAGGAGTCTGGCTTTGAACTCAGAGATCCGCCTGCCTCTGCCTCCCGAGTGCTAAGACTAAAGGTGTGCGCCACCATGCCCGGCCTTTACTTTTTTTGATTCCTCTTTTTCACTCCCTCATAGCTCATTTTTGTTCCTTTCTTTCCTCCGTTTAAAATCCTCAGTCACCTCTTGTAACCGGAGTTGATGACAGTTCAAACTAGAACCTCTCTTGGGGCTGGAGAGATAGCCCAGCGATTAAGAGCGCCGACCGCTCTTGCAGAGGACCGGGTTCGATCCCCAGCACCCACATGGCTGCTGAGAACTGTCTGTAACTCCAATTCCAGGAGAACTCCAGTTCCAGGGGAATCCGACGCCCTCTTCTGACCTCCGCAGCATTGCACGACACGGGTGCACAGACCTACATGCAGACAGTACATTCATACACATACAAAAATAAATAAAATAAAAAAAAAAACTGGAACCTCTCTCCCTCCAAAATAGTAGTTAGGGCAAAATCCTTCTCCAAAATAGTAGTTAGGGCAAAATCCTTCTGATTTTAACTCATGTCAAGGCTGTTTGCATTATCAATGGCTCAGATCCCTTATCTATAAACTAGAAATTCAAATGTTCCTTTTCCTAGCTATATTCGTTCTATGATTATGACTATAATCCTAGTAATATCAAGGAGCATTAGAATTTGTCTCCCACCATGAAAGCCCTGTTTTTTTGTTTTTTTGTTTTTGGCATTTTTGAGACAGGGTCTCCCTTTAGTCCCAGGTGTCCTGGAGCTTGCTATGTAGACCAGGCTGGCCTTGAGCTCACAGAGATCCGCCTGCCTCTGCCTCCCAAGTGCTGGGATTAAAGGCATGTGCCACCATGCCTGTCAAAAGCCCTGTTTTTATAAGTGGGCAAGTATTGGTGATATATTGACTGGGAAAAAAAGCACATTTCAAATATGCAAATATAAAAGCAGCAGTAAGAACTCTCCCATTCACCAGCTGAGAAAGAGGGACAAGAGTATCTTTGAAGAGTGAATGGCTTTTGGGCCGGGAGTGGTGGCACACACCTTTGATCCTAGCACTTGGGAGGCAGAGGCAGGCGGATCTTTGTGAGTTCAAGGCCAGCCTGGTCTACAGAGTGAGTTCCAGGACAGCTGGGGCTACAGGGAGACCCTGTCTCGAAAAGACCAAAAAAAAAAAAAAGAAAGAAAGAAAAAGAGTGAACGGCTTTTGCAAAGCAGAGTTGTGGATGACAGTGGGGCTTATGTAGCAGCAGAACAGCTGTGAAGCTTGGGGCTGGGTTCTATGGAGCCCTTCTAGGGGCTTTGACTTCACAGATCGGCCAGCAAGAGAGTTTGAGCTGGAAGGTCAGGTTTACTCACTGGAGTGGAATATAGATTATTCATGAAAATGCTCAAGTCAACTGGAAAAAAGATGGAACTCTTACAAAATGAGAAAAGAATGTGATCAGACAATAGTTAGAAGAATCTCCTCAGCCCAAATAATAAAGCTATGAAGAAATGCTGACTATAACTAAAAGTCAGGTTACAATTAGAAAATGAGGTATCTCTTTGTACTTGTCTTGAGCAGGAGTAAAGGTTTCTTGACATTTGAAAAAAAGACTGCACATAAGTATATATATATAAAAAAGAACATATCCAAAAATCTTTTTTTTTTAATTTGTTTATTTCTGTATGTGTAGGAATGTACTGTCTGCATGCAGGTCTGTGCACCCATGTCGTGGAATGCCGCGGAGGTCAGGGGAGGGTGTCAGATTCTCCTGGAGCTGGAGTTCTCCTGGAATTGGAGCTTCGGACGGTTCTCGGCCGCCATGTGGGTGCTGGGGATTGAACCCGGGTCCGCTGCAGGAGCGGTGGGCGCTCTTACCCGCTGGGCCATCTCTCCAGCTCCCAAAAATCTTTATGGTAAGTGTTAGGTTATAAAGGTGCAACCCCCACCCCCAAAAAAGCCCATGAGTCACTCTGGGAACATGGTTTACTTCCATTGGAACTGCCGGAGTGGGCTACCTGTGGTCATGTGATGGAATAGCAGCAGGAGCACGATGGCGACTGGGGCCCACCCATTTATAGCCGTGGGGTGGGACTTCAGATACAGGGGAAGAGGTCAGAAGATTGACAGCCTCTGGAGGAAGTGGATATCTGTGTGTCCCTTGGAATTTTGGGAAGCCCAGGCCTAACAGTAAACACAATAGGAGAGTTGTTGCTCATAGGCAAAGAGGAGGGGAAAGGAGTTGGGGAATAAAGTCACAAAAGAATAAAAAACTGAGAGGAACAGAAGCTTGCACATTACCTTCTGTGGGGCAAGAGCGTGAGGGTTACATCCTCAGCACCTGAAGTTAAAATATATGTGTCCAAGCCGTCACCCTGAGAAGAAGTCCGCCTTTGGTTTGTGTGTGCATACACTTTATTGGGGTCTAGTTGGAAGCCACATTTGCTCACCTATTTTTAATAATAAGCAAGTTTTACAAATAGTCTCGTATAATGCAATAGTGTTTTCAGAGCTCCTTCTCCAGGGCTGACACATCTGAAAGTGTTACCTACCAACGTATAAATGAGTCACTAGGGATACTTTTAGAAATGAGGAAAACTGGAGCTTGGATGGTTAAAGTGAGGGGCCTGGAGTTACAAGCTGGGAGATGGCAGTCCTGTGACGCAGACCTGGGATTCTTGGCCTCTATCCAGGGTCTCAGGTCCCTAGAACCATCGTTACAAGTGGGAGGTCTGTGCTTTTCTAAGGAACTGAGAATGGAGGTGTCACTGGGGATTGCGTAGAATATGTGTGTGTGTGTGTGTGTGTGTGTGTGTGTGTGTGAAATTTTGTTATTCATGCTAGATCTTATGCCAGTGGCTGCTAGTTAATAACATGATGTAAAGGCTTTAACAGAATCATTAGATTTTTTTTCTTTTTTAATTGAATTTTTGTGAATTTCAAGCAATATTTTGATCATATTTGGATTCCCTCCCTCATCTGTACACATCTATCTGTCTATCTATCTATCTATCTATCTATCTATCTATCTATCTATCTATCTATCTATGTATCTATCTATCCTAGAGAGTCAAATTTGTTTCCCCAAATGCCCCTTGATGTGGGTCCATCCACCAGAGTCTGGTCAAGCTACAAAGAGTCTCATCCTGAAAGGGAGAGACTAACTCTTTCCCTTTCAGCAGTCATTGGTTGCCAGTTCTTCAGGCAGGGTTGGGGTTTCTTACCTGCTTCCCCACATCTCTGTTGGGATTCTCCTGTCTTGAGCTAACATGGCACTTGAGCATGCTGTCACCATGGCTGTGATTTTATGTGCGTTACTGTCCAGCTGTCTGGAAAACTCTGGCTCTTATGATCTTTCCACCCCCTCTTTTACAATGATCCCTGAGCCTCTGGAAGCAGAAGTTTGATATATAAGTGTCCAATTCAGGCATAAGCACTTTGCACTCTCTTTTTCTCTGTCCCTGCTCTTGCTTAGCCACTGGAACCTGACAGGAAGACCCTATTGCTAAAGACACTGCATACATGAGCTGAAGAACAAACAAGGAGAAATCAAGTTGGTACAGATTTTAGGTCTCATGTATACTGTCTGGCTTTCATAGTGCTGGAAGGTTCCAAGCATGCTACCTGAAGAGAAAATTAATCATTGGCTTTACCCGGCTGTGAATCCTGTGTGCTTCAACAACTGGCTAAGATATGTTCCCTGTTGCAATAGTGGCACAAATGTTATGGGAGTAACCACTCACTTTCTAACTGGATTTAAGGTCCACTTCATAAGATGGAGCCCATAACTTACACTGATACCATGTCTGGGATCCTGTGGCTAGACAGGTCATTTGGGTAACTAGATATTAAAGGGACTCCTAATGACTTATTGTTATACCCATAGGTTAAGACATCTCTCAACTTCTGTCAGAGAAGCTTCCCTATGCATTAGAAGAGATTTTTAATTTATAGGTGTCCTTATATACTTTTATTTATTTATTTTTAAAATATTTACTATTTTTATTTTGTGTGATGAGTATATTACCTGCATGTGTGTAAGTACACCCATGCGTGTGGAAGTCAGAATATGCTGTTGGATCCCCTGAAACTGGAGTTAGACGGTTGTTAGCTGCCATGTGGATGTCGGGAATTGAACCCAGGCCCTCTGCAAGAGCAGTCAGTACTCTTAACAGCTATTCTTTTATTTTAAAAATAAATTCTGTTCCAGAGAAACTCTCCTTTGTCTTATGTCCTATCAATAATCAGCCTGAAGACTTTCTGAAAGATCTTTCTAGACTGTGATTTCTCAAGAAACTGAAAGTTGAATTTCTTTCTTTTTTTATTTTTTGAGACAGGATCTCCCTTTAGTCCCAGCTGGCCTGGGGCTCACTCTGTAGACCAGGCTGGCCATGAACTCACAGAGATCCACCTGCCTCTGCCTCCTGAGTGCAGGGATTAAAGGCATGCCCTACCACTGAATTTTTTTTCTGTAGTATGAAAACTATATAGAATCAGTAACTGGGCTTGATCTTGGTGATGGAAATTCTGGAACATGCATCCAGTTTAGCTAAGTCAGAGGGTCTATTGCTTGTGGCTACAGAGTCAGAAATAGTTGACTCTGCCTTTACAAAGTAGCTTCCATTTTTAGATGCAGCCGGACTCTCTAGGCCAGAAGTTGAAGTTCAGGGAGGGGTAGTACTTTTGATACTGTACTATAGACATATGTGAAGTAGAACAGTTGGGCAGGTGCTAAGTTTGCCTGAAAATTCCAGTCATAATCTTAGCTCAGCTGCTAGGATACATTCCCATCAAGGAGATATTCCTAATTAGAGAACTGTGTTCCCTGAAGGACTTACCTTATGCTAGGTACAGTAGCTTCTGGATGGCTCAAAGTCACCTGGTTTTGAAAGCAAGGGAAAAGGAATAAAACACTGCTCTTAGTTGGACATCACTTGTTCCTGTTGACTTCCTTTTTGTTGGCTGTTGCTAACATCTCTGATGTGTGGGTCATGATGCGAATAGCTGATGAGACTGATCTTTCACTTTTCCCAGCTCCAGCCAACAGATCTACGCAAACCCTATCCATTCTCTTGAGGGGGCATTTGAGACTTGTTCTTCTATCTCCACATGTGGATGCCTCATGGATTATCTCTCTTTTGCAAACTCATTTTGATGATTGACTTACAATTTGGCAGGAAAGGTGGGCATAGCCCCATGACACTGCAATGACTGGGTGACTGTGATGGTTCATCTTGCTTGTTGACTTGATCTGGAATTAAGAGACAAATTCTAGACACAACAGTTAGGAATTTTCTTGATTAAGTTACTTTCAATGGGAAGACCCATCCCGGTGTAGACATAAGCAAGCGCAAGGAAAATGCTGTTGCTTTTTGTCTGCTTGCCTTTGTGTCACCAGCGACTGCGTCTACTCTGTTGGCAAGGTTAATCTATCCTGTTGCCATGGCTGCCCCGACTGCCATCCTTCGCTGAAATCAGATGCAGCTTCTTGGACCTCCTAACAAGACCTGTGGCTTTTCAGGAATCCTTCTGGCCTTGGGTGCCAGATTGGGACAGCTGAGACATCCAGCTTAGTGGACCAAACGACTACTCATTCTCAGCCTCTCCATTGTGAAGGCACACATTGTTGCTTCATGTTGTGCATGAAAATGTTTGTCAGACACCTCAAAAACTATGGGGAGTTTTACTTTCTTTGCCTTCAGCAAAGTGAGGAGCCAGCACCATCTCCACGTGCCATCACATCTGAGCAGTACATCAGACTTCAAGGGAACAACCAGGGTTTCTTTACTTTCTTAAAGAAAAATTTTATTCTTATGTTTTATTTTATGTGTATGAGTACTAACGCCTGCATGTATGTAAGCACACCCACATTGGTCAATGCCCTTGGAGACCAGAAGAGGGCATTGGATCCCCAAAATTGGAGTTACAGGTGATTGTTTGTCCTATGAGTCCTCTGCAAGAGTACACAGTGCTCTTAATCACCAAGTCATCTCTCTAGCACCATCTTGAGAATTTCCAAAGATCCCACCCCAGGTGATCTCCATGTCAGCCAGGTCCACAGGGCATCAGTGGTGACTTTTGACAGCTGTGATATCGTCCTTTCTGAGATACTATGACCATCCTCTTCTGAAGAAACAAGACATGGAGAGGTGAGAGGCCTTCCCAGGGTTGTGTAGTCGGATGTGGGCTCTGCCCTGCTTCCTCAGTTCCGTGTAGGCGGATGTGGGCTCCGCCCTGCTCCCTCAGCTCCCTGTAGTCAGATGTGGGCTCTGCCCTGCTCCCTCAGTTCTCAAAGTGCAGTCTTCAACGGCAACAGCAGCTTCTTTGGGAAGCTTGTCAGAAATGGATCTTAAATGCTGGAAAGATGGCTCAGTCTAGAGAATTGCCCAGGCAAGCACGAGGACCTGAGTTTGATCCCAGGAACTTGTGTCGAAGCCGGGTGTGAGTTCATGAGATAGCTCATCTGGTAGAATTGCTTATCGTCAAGCCCAGTGTCCTGAGTTCAATCTCTAGAATGCACTTGGTGAAAGGTGGGAACCAATGCCCACAAGCTGTGCCCTGACCTCCACATGTGTGTAATAGCATGCCTGTGCATGTAGGCACACACATAGACACAATGTACAAATGAATGAACAGAAGAAATAAAGAGCAAGTGTGATGGGCTATGCTTGAAATTCCAGAGCTCAGAGGCAAAGACAGTGGACCCCAGGGCCAGCCCAGCTGAATCAGCAAATTCCAGCTAAAATATCTCCAAAAAAGTTTTTTTTTTTTAAATTAAAACCAAAATCAAAGCAAGGTGGGTGGGGGTGCATTGAATATAATCTATTACATGTGTATGAACTTGTCAAAGAATACATTTAAAATATTAAAAAATAAAACCAAGGTGGATGACACTCAAGGTTGACCTCCACATGCATGTGCACATACGTGTACCCAGACACGTGGACACACACAGAGAAATCAAACTTAAACAGTCCCTTTAATACAATTATTAACCATCTCCATTATTCATAAAAGTTGTCACTCTCCAGAGAACTGGCCCTCTTTGTTGTGACATCTGAGAATAGCTCTGAACAAGGAACTGGGGCCAGGTGCCCTGCATGTGGTGCCAGGGCACCTCCACAGCTGGCTGGGTGCCAGGTTCTTTTGTGATTCTGGTGACCTGCACTTCTTCAACTGACCATGAACCTATGACTACTGGGCTTGGGGCCCAGAGACTTCAGAAGCCATCACAGTGACTGACCCAGCAGCTGTGAGAGGCACTCCATGCATGGAGCATCGAGCCCAGGCTTTCCTGGCAGAAGGCTGTTCCCACGTTTCTTGCGACAGATGTAGCTCTTCTTTGATCCCTCCTTCCAAAATGTTCCATGATCCTTACTACGAACCCTTTGTTCCTGGAGCAGCTCAGGGAGGAATCTGAGGAGAGGCTGTGGGAAGCTATTTGGGCATAATCCCTGGTGGAGAAAGCAGCTGGCTGGGCTCTCCAGCTGGGCTCAGGTGGTGTGGATGCAAGCTGTGGTAGGTTGGGATGGGCCCCATAAAGCCCAGCTCTGTGGGCTGCCATCATTGTAGCCAGTTGACTGAGCAACAAAAAACCTCTACTCTTTCAATCCCCAGGAGAGGCAGAGCAGGCTGGGATCACTACCTCCCTTCCCAGAATGTTTGGCATCTTAACAATGCAGACCAGATGTACGGGGATCACGGCCTGAGGAGGCACAGGGCAGGGCAGGAGTTCTCCTCTCCCGGGACTAGCGCCCCTGGAGAGGTGGGTGCTCTAGATTGTGATGGGGACTTCTCAAACTCTTTTATACACATGAATAACTGTGAGGCCTTGTTCTAAAACAGAGTCAAGTTTAGTGGGTTGCGGAAGTAGTTTGCTGAGATACTGCGTATCTAATAAGCTTCTGTGTGAAATCCAGGTTGTTGGTCACGTTTTGAAAAGGCCCAAGTCTGGGAAGTTCCTCAACCATTCCCGCTCAAGCCAGGCATGCTGGTGTGTACCAATAACCCCAGTACCATGGAGGAAGAGAAAGGAAGCTTCCCATAGCTTGCTGGCAAGCCAGTCCAGCTAATAAGTGAGCTCCAGATTCAGTGAGAAAACCTGTCTCAAAAATACCGAGTGAAGTGGTTGAGGGAGACACCTTACATTGACCTGTGGCTTTGACATGCTCATATATGTACCGCACACACCCCCACCGCCCCAATCACACACACACGTACACATACTCACACACACTAAAATTGACTTCTAGAGGCAAAAGAATTTTGTGATATCCTATCGAGGTTGGAAAACTCCTATTCTTTAAAACCTTGCTAATTAATAGCTTATTTTGGGTGATAGCATTTCTGATCTTCCCCTTGTTACTATT
The DNA here is from genome assembly GCA_009823505.1 of Rhizomys pruinosus. Classification (NCBI taxonomy): domain Eukaryota; kingdom Metazoa; phylum Chordata; class Mammalia; order Rodentia; family Spalacidae; genus Rhizomys; species Rhizomys pruinosus. Next base: position 859,404 of record VZQC01003677.1, on the reverse strand, counting down.
TTATCATATACAAGCTTCTAATATTGGACTTGCTGCATTGCCTTACAAACATCTTGCGTAGGTGAGTCTCATTTCTTGAACCATGAATTTTCTGGAAATAGGAACCCCAATAGTGAGGATGCCGGTGACAACTGCAAAGATGATGATGTTGATGTCAGTTCCCACCCACTGGGTGACGAGAAGACTTGAGTGGCTTGTGGTCACCTTGGACCCCCAGTACCCAGCTGCCTAGGATAATTTAGGCCTATAGAAAAGTTTGTTGTAAGCGGGAGGAATGTAAGGAAGTTGCTGACATACTTAATTTCTTTCAACAGCTGGTGGTGTGTGGCCTTGTTAGCTCAAAACTTGCTCATTTATTCAGGGAGACACCCTGGCCAGTGATGGCCTTGAAGTATTTGGTTTTGCAGGCTACAGCTGAGCTTCATTCCCTGCCTGGACCATATGGGGGTCCCCCAACCCCTGTTCTTATGTGGAAAGCACCCCTTTTCTTTCCTTCTTGCTGGATGAACTCCAGCAAGAAAGCCATTGGGTGCAAAACTAATTCTGATGTAGATAAATGGTATCTTTGAGTTTGCATGGAATATCGTGGTCAAGTATTAAAATGCTGGGTGTTTCTCTCAACTCACAGAGTGGTTTCTTGACTAGAGATGTGGCTCAGTTGACAGAATGCTTGTATAGCATGCATGGAGCCTTGAGTACAAACCCAGTATTGCACAAACCAGATTTGATGGCACGTGCCTGTCATTCCAGCAAGGTTCCACCTTCTGAATGTTCCATACTCTTTCTAAACAATGTTGCCAACTGGGGACCAAGTATTCAAATTCACTAGCCCATGTCTCATCCAAATCACCAGTTACCTAAAAGCAAACCAACAGACAAAAGGCTTAACTCAACAAAGGCCCACTTCTCTTTCATAAAGAAGTCTCAAAGCTTGTATTAACATACCATCCAAACGTCTGTGTCTATACCAAAGTAACCTACCATAACAAGTAGTACTGTTTAAATACCTATATATCTAATTGTGTGTACTTCATTAGTACAATCGAAAGGCTATATATTATAACTGTTTAAATACCTAAATATCTAATTGCATGTGCTTCATTAGTAGGATCAAAAGGTTATGCCTGGACAAGCTGGCAGCCCATGAAAGAAAACAGCCAGAACTGACTAGAGACCAAGACATCAGCTCCAGAGAAAGTAGAGTGTTTTGCTTCTCATCCACCTGTGCCCCTTTTCTAAGCCTAGGGAACAATCTGCGGAAGAGGGGGCGTGATAGAATGTAAGGGCTGCGATTGGGGTTAATGGTGAAACTACAACAATATAGACTGGACACTCATTTGATCAACTTGATTGAACATACAAGCGCCCCCCTGCTGGATGGTGGGACCCATGAGTTGTGTGGGTTTGGGCACAACTGCTCGCAAATTGGCTTTACATGAAGGATGCTTGTACTCACAAATTATCACTTATTGTTAAAAAAAATGAAAACAAAACAAAAAAAGCAGAGAAAGATGCAGAAAACTTACGGCAGAATGCATGATCTGGGATGGGTAGGGGTGGGGTGGGGGGAAGGGAAGGGGATATATGCCTGAACTGAATTGGAAAATGATGTATGAAATACACAAAGCATCAATAAAAAAAAAAAAAAAGAAGTCTCAAAGCAAGCTGTTCAGGGCAGCTAGGAAGCTTCTCTCTCTGCTTTGTCATCTGGGGCATGTGGTTTCTAGCCTCACTATCATAAGATGGCTGCTGGAGGCTGCTGTCAGGATGCCTGTATTTCATAGAGAACAGAGGGGAAAAGGCAAGGGGCAAATGACTATTCTTCTAGCTTAGTCAGCACGCTCGAAAGACTTCTCAGAAGCCTTACCCAGTAACTTCTGCTTAGACTCAACAGAAGCAACACAACACAGTTTTTCAGCAGATCAAATTGCAGCCTTGTATAAATCCTTGGGTCTGTTATGAACAAGCAGAGAAGAATGGATGCTGAGTAGGCTGCCATGGTACACTCAGAGGAACATCAAGTTCTTGGCCTTGCCAGGGCCCAAGGTGCCAGTGGGGATGTGGCAGAGGGAACTGGGTGCCAAGTCTCAAACAGCAGCAGTGTAGAGATGCTCCAGGTGGAAGGGAGGGCATAGGCAGGGTGGGCAGTGGGAGCACCTGGCAGCCACTGACCTCTTCTCTCATGGTCTCCCTTCCCTTTTCTCTTTCTCCTTATCTGCTTTTTACCCCTTCTCCTCTCCTGCAGGGTGTGCAGGGTAAGGCAGAAGGAGGAGAAGAGGCCTTCTAGTAAGAGGTGGGCAGGAGCCCAATATGGCGTGGGTATGAGAGAGCTTGAGATGGAGCCAGAGAATGATAGGGAGGGAGTTTCCATCGGGAGCCTGGCTGGAAGAAAGAGACATCAGGGCATAATGTGACAAGCACAGGCTGGAGAGCACTCTTCTCCAAATTGCATCTTAATTTTATACTCTTGGCTCTGGGGGCAGAAAGCATCATAGAAAATGTACTGTTGCATCTGTGGTGAGCAGTACTGCAGAGGACTTGGTCCTTGGTATGTCTCAGTCCCCTGTGTGAATTCCCAGAGGTGGCCCTTCTCCATGTAAACTTAGCAAGGTGCACTCCTGCAGGAGTCTCTGGTTTTCTTCTCCATGGCAGAAATCTACATGTCCACCAGACTTCCTCTATCATGGCTTCTAGGAAGCATTGAGGCAGACTCTGATTCCTGAATCTTTGCGTCTAATTTTCTATTCTAGTATGCTAATTGCTCAGTTGGCTGTGTTTGTGCATGTGAAACACCATGGGAGTCCAGTTCTATTAAATAGACTACAAGAGGTGTGTGGTGCAGGTGCTGATGGGTGGGTAGGCTGGGAAGGAGGTAGTACTCAGCAAATGACACTCAGGTGGGAGGTGGCGTGATCATAGGGGGTTGGGGGAAGTTGGAATGTGTTCAAGGGAAGTGGCCATAGCCAGGCATGGTGGCTCATGCCTTTATCCCGGAACTCAGGAGGCAGAGGCAGGCAGATCTCTGTGAGGTGGAGGCTAGCCTGGTCTACATAGGGAGTTATAAGCCAGTTGTGTCTACAGGGATACCCTGTTTCAACAAAATAAAACAAATGTTTATGTGTGTGTGTGAGAGAAAGAGAGAGAGAGAGAGAGATGGCTGAGCTTATATTGCATGTTACCCTGATGTCTGGGTGGGGCCATGCCTATATGTTTATGAGCATATGTGTGTATATCTGTGTGTATATCTGTACATATATGTGCATGCATGTATATACGTGGCATACATGTGTATGTATGTTTGTGCATATATGTGTGTGTAGTGTGTATAGTGTAGTGTGTATATGTATTTATATGTGTATGGTTATGTGTGTGTGTATGTGTGTGTGTGTGTGTGTGTGTGTGTGTGTATGCATGTGGGCGTGGGCGTGGGCATGAGTATTGTGCCTCAACTGGGAAGGATGTTTGCTGGATGAGTTTCATCCCCATGCTTGTTGAATACTTAGGGTTTCCCTGAAACACTTTCTGGCTCAGCTATTAACTTGGGACTGGATTCTTCAGTCGAAGGGACTGAGGCTAAGGTTTTACTAAAGTTTTGATTTCTAGGTCTGGAGAGATGGCTTAGCAGTTAAGAGCACCATCTCTTGCAGAGGACCTGGGTTAGATTCCCAGAACCCACATGTTGGCTAACAACTGTCTGTAACTCCAGTTCCAGGGGAATCCAATACCCTCTTCTGACCTCTGTGGGCATTGCACGACATGGGTGCACTTACATAAATGCAGTTCACTCATATACATAAAAAAGCCTTGATTTCTAGCACTATGTATTTATTTTTGTAACTATAACTACATTCTTCAAAGTAAGACCTACTTATGTTCAAATTAATGACAGCACTGCATTGATAGGTAGATTGTGGTCACATTTAGTTATTAACCTGTTAGAGAGTTTGGTGAAGATAAAGATTTCGTATAAAAGGAGCTTCAGTATGGAGGTTTTGACAGAATTAAGACTTTCTGCCTAGGTAATGGACAAAAAGGAATGTTTGGTTGTGTGTAAACCTCGTGATCCCATTAATGGCCTCGTTCCCCTCATGACTGATGGCCTCCCACGGCCCAATCTGCCTGCCTCTCCTGCTTCAGTCTCCCTTCACTGAGTCATTCATAAACTGACCAGCCAGCCAAACAGTCACGCAATGGCTTCGGAACATCTCTGGTTCAACTTCCCTTACATTTTAGGCTCAGTGTCTAGTGCTTAGGACTGCAGGGGAGAACAGTACATCCCCTGGAGTGCTGACGTGTGGTTGCTTCCAGTTCTGGGCTGTGTTTCTACTCTGGTCCTGATGTGCACCCATCCTCTCACACTTCCTGATGACCATTCATTTCTTGTCCATCTCTTCAGTTCAGTTGAATGGAACACCTCCTCCATGCTAGACTCGGCTAATGTTGGAGCGAGCAGACAGACGGATTTTCTGTCTTTGTGAAGTTCATATTCTACTCTAGTGCTTCTCGGTGGACAGAGATGCCAGCATTTTTGTGTGTGAATGGTTTGTGTTCTGGGATGGTATATGTTGCAGAGCAGTTAGCATGATGGATCCCACCCTTTAAAGGCCAGTAGCAGCCTCCGTTCCCATTGCACAGCAAGCAAACGCCTACTGTCTGTCCCTGCTGGGAGGAGTGCCTGCTGTCTGGAGCAGGGGTGGTGGAGTGTGTGTTGAGGGGTCTTCTATGTTGCTGCCTGCCGTGCTGCTGAGCCTGTGGTGCTGCAGTCTGTTTCCCAGGCTTCCTTGGATCCACGATGTATTAGTTTGCCAGGGCTGCCATAACAAAGTAGCTCAGATTTGGTGGCTTAAGCAACAGAAGTTTATTTTCTCCCTGTCCCAGAGGCTGGGTGTCTGAGGTCACACTATCAGCAGGGCTAGTTTCTGGCAAGGCCTCTCCTGGGCTTCCAGCAGCCTGCCTTCTCACAGTGTCCTCACACGGCCTTTCCTTTGTGTGTTCCTGGTGTCTTGTTGGAAGCACACCAGCCCCACCCTTATGACCTCATTTCATCTTAATGACTTTCTTAAATGTTCTATCTATAAACATTGTCATGTTTGTAGTTAGGGGTTCAAAATATCAATTTTGGGGTAATGCAGTCGGTGCATAGGGTATGGTGAGGCATGCCATCTAGCTTGGTGCATGCCCCTGCTCCAGATCCAGACATGAAAGTGAGGAGGAGAGGCAGAGAGAGACCTGTGGGTGTTCAGATAAGCCTGGTGATGGGAGAGCTGCTACATCCGGGCCACAGTTAGTGTCTAGTCGAGACCTGTGTGTCCACTGCTACATCCGGGCCATAGTTAGTGTCTAGTCTAGACCTGTGTGTCCACTGATGGGCAAAAGCAGCTGCTGACTTTCCCTGCTGCAGGCCCTGAGGGGCTACATCTTTCTCCTGGCTCTGCTGTGCCTGCTTGTGTCATCCTCTGTCTCACTCTCTGTTCCTCTGGAAGGTTCTATGCCCTACCTAATACTCTTTTAATAAATCATCCTATTCCTTGCTTTAGCTGTAGTAGATTCTGTTGTCTATAGCAGGGAGAAGCTTTTTATTTATTTATTTATATTTATTTTTTATTTTTTGGTCTTTTCGAGACAGGGTCTCCCTGTAGTCCCAGCTGTCCTGGAACTCACTCTGTAGACTAGGATGGCCTCGAACTCACAAAGATCCGCCTGCCTCTGCCTCCCAAGTGCTAGGATTAAAGGCTTGCGCCACCACGCCCGGCTTGGGAGAAGCTTTTTAACCAGAGTTCCAATCATATGGTGATTAATGGGGCTGTGCCTGAGAAATGTGGCACTAGGTGATTTTGTTATGGGACAAATAAATAGCATAGGATGCATTTATGCAAACCTACGGGGTAGAGCCCACTGGATGCACAGCAGGCTCTGAGGTATGGCCTATGGCTCCCAGACTCCAAACTTGGATGCCATGTTATCATATTGAATAGGCTCAGCAACTGCACCCTGGATGAAGTTTGCAAAACCAGAAGTTGCTCTGGGTGAGTCATTGAGTTATGAGTGATATGGATTGACCATGTCAGGCACAGAGGTGGAGACTACTGTTTCTTGTCAAGGGGTGGCGTGATAAGAGAGAGGTTATAATGAAAATGGCTTCTCCAAAGTGTGTTCTTCAGCGGACTAACACTGGATTCTTCATCACAGAGGGTTCCAGAGTGAACCAACTTTGGGAAACACTGTGTATTCAATCCCACTCTTAGATATTCAGGGTGAACGTTAGCAGGTTGAAGGTTCCTGGGAAGCTGGTAGTGAGGAAGCCTGTTTAACAAACCTTTTCTCAAACACATTTGAATCCTTGACCCTCTGTTGTTAAAGAGCACCTGCTAGCATCTGGGACAGCACTCCTTTGTGGGAAATGCTGATCTAAGGCAGTCTAAAAGCTTTCCACAAGGAGCACAGATAACTTGAAAGTCTCCGTGTGAAATATTGTCTTTCTGTGGCTTCCTGTCATGACTGAAGCTGGGGCCCCTGACTGTTCTCAGCAGCAGGGGGCGAGGCTGGATGACTGCATGTGTGGCAGCCACATGGGATTGTTGCGGATATCAGTAGTGAGTCATATGGGTCCATGTTTGGTACATGAGAATTAGACATGAGTCACGGGCATATGGAAACCTTATTCCCCTCTGTCTTCCTTTGGTCCTTAATCCTTTGTAATGCCTACTTCTATGATGTAACTTTAGGGGGAATGAAGCTTGGACAGCAAAATGATGTAATTAATTGAACTCAGTTTCAATTAAAGTGTTCCCTGCTCGTGTGACATCTGACTGTGTCAATTTCACAAGGGTGATGGCAGTGAGCGCTAGGCATGCCCAGGTGTGTATATTTGTGTGTGTGTGTGTGTGTGTGTGTGTGTGTGTGTGTGTGATATTTAGGGAAGGGGTTTGCCAAGTGTTTTATTCCCATTCTCACTGTTGAATACCTTGAGCTTCCCCGAAAAACATACTTGGCCAGTATCTCCTGGCTGGGCTATTAACTTGGCTCTAGGTTGCTCTGGCTCCTGGAGACTTTGGAATGAGGTTCTTCTTACCTGTGGGTATTCTCTTCAAAAACAAATCTATTATTCATTCCAAATGCATCTCGAGCCTTGCTTCGGTGGGCAGCCATGGAGGAGCCACTGCCCCTGCTACAGTCAGCCTAGTAGAGGCCTGGAGAGGGGCAATGCCTGAAGCCGAAGGAATGCCATAAATAGGATTCTTTGAGAAGTGACTGAGTAGCCTTAAATGTGTTAGGGGAAAAAATTAAACTCTTTTCTGATTTCTGGGGCTACTAGATCTGGACATTTTTTTTTCTTATCTCATTTCTTCTCTAGTCTACAATTAAAGAACCTTCTGGAATAGGAGAGTGTCTCCTCCCATGAGCTTTACATTGACACTGTCTCTGTCTAGTCACTTCCCCTTCTTCACCCCCTTCACTACTTTATTCTCTGGGACTTTGATCTTTCTGTCAGCTGTAAGTGCACTATGTCAGGGACATAGTTGGACACCTATGTGTCTTTCCACAATGTCAAAACTCATTAAACAACAATAAATTCATAAGATACATTGGTTTGGTTGGCTTCAATTTACTAAGAAGTCCCAATTTATCTTGAGAGCTGGCTGTTTGTAATAACAGGTTCTTGTCTTCCAATCTTAATCACTAATATTAATTCTTGGGTCACACATTACACTTCACATAGTGATATACACACACACACATATATATATCACATATACATATATATGTGTACGTATGATGTATGAGTGTCTGTGTGTGTGTGTTATAGAATGGTTATAAGAGGATTAAGGGGTCTACAGAGTTAAAGAGGCCTGTCAGCAGAGAGAGAGCTGATATAGATGCAAAGAGAAGCTACTAATGAACCCAGTTGGAGAATTGGTGAAGGGTAAGACAGTCATAGACAAAGTGCAGGACTGGTTTGGATTAATGGGGAGATAGACAGATGGATGGACTAGATGGACACACAACAATTCAAGTGGGCCATGTCAAGCACTAGGGACTGTGCTGAGCTGAAGTTCTAGAGACTGTTGGGAGTTTTCTGTCTGCTGGTTGGTCCCTAAATGATTGTCCTGGATGATAGGATGGTGGGACTATCATCATCATAGTGTCCTTCTTTTTGTGGGGTCTAAGTGAGGGTGTTAACGTCCTTCATTAGTCTGGTATGTTCTATAAATTCTCTGCCCTAGTGTTTCTGATATAATTTTAATATGCCCATGGATTCCCAATCTACTTTGATAAGTTTATAGGTAGTACCCTTTAAGTTGCATGAGTAAGTTATCAGTCTGTACCTCATGCTTGGGTGCTGACTGGATGGTGATATCTACATGCGTAATTATACCCACCCTCCATGCAGAGTCATCCTTCCTCTGTATTTGTATTCAAAATGGCACACTGCTGCTTTGTAAAATGGAGTCACCCAAGGCAAGGCACAGCCTGAAAGCCCCTGTTTCCACAGCATGGAGTAACTTAGAGCAGGACACACCCTCATCTCCACAGTGGCCTATGTTGCTTTTGGCTCTTTAGCCAAATGGAGGGCTCGAGAGCTCTGTCCATGTTGGTGCAGGACCTGAGCCAACATTGCTGAGGACCCTGAGTGTCCCCTGCCACCTCTGGGGAGGCAGAAATGGCTAAAGCAGCATCGGCTTTTAACTGGGAGTCAGGAGGAGGAGCCAGCCCTTCCTTCTGTCCTGGCTAGAAAGCATGGTCTCGCGGGGAGCTCAGTGGAGAGTGCTGAGCACTCTAATCCATCCATCTGAGTTAGTCACTGGGGCTTTTAAAGTCCTTTCATGGGCTGGAGAGATGGCCTAGTGGTTAACGGCGCCGACTGCTCTTGCAGAGGACCAGGGTTTGATTCCTAGCACCCACATGGTGGCTAAGAACCGTCTTTAACTCCAGTTCCAGGGGAATCCGACGCCCTCTTCTGACCTCCGGGGCATTGCACGACATGGGTGCACAAACCTACATGCAGATAGTACATTCATACACATACAAAAATAAATAAAATTTAAAAAAGTATTAAAGTCCTTTCATGTCTCACAGGAGCCCTTTCTGAGGGCCAGGTAGACAAAAAATTAGCTACTGATACTGCAAACCTATAGTGCCTGGTTTGGCTCAGTCTAGGAAGTATCTAATAAACAAATCTTTCTTCAGTTCTCCCAGGAAGAAGTCATTATCACTTCTTGTTTAAAATGGGATACTTTAGAGTGTCTTTGTTACATCTGGCTGTCATAACAAAATGCCGTAGACTGGTTGATTTATAAACAGCTGAGATGCTGAGCAGTCCAAGGTCAAGGTGCCAGTGGATTTTTATCATTTTCAAATCCATAGATGGAGCCTTCTGCTGTTCTCTCACATGGTGGGAGGGACAAGGCATATCCTCAGGGTTACTTGATTCTGTTTATGGGGTTCCAGTCTCATAACAGAATCATCTTCTAAGAGATCCACTTGCTAACACTATCATATTGGGAATTAGGTGTACTACACTTGGATTCTAAAGAAGAACAAAGTGGGCATGGTGGTGCACGCCTTTAATCCTAACACTTAGGAGGCAGAGGCAGGCGGATCTCTGTGAGTTCAAGGCCAGCCTGGTCTACACAGTGAGTTCCAGGCTGGCTGGGGCTACAGGGAGTCTATGTCTCAAAAAGGCCAATAAATAAAAAAAATAATAAAGAGGAACAAACATGCGATAGCAAAGGGATATATATGTTACTCACAGTGTCTCAGTCAAAGAATGGGAGAATGATGACTTGCTTAGTGAACCATGTTTGGGAACATCTACTCTTCCAATGACTGATTCACTGGGATCGGATGTGCAACTTCAGTGGGGAAAGAGAAGAAGCAGATTGAGGACTTTGTAGAGCCAGGTGGGCTCTACATGGGGCAGCCTACATACAGGGCTCAGAAAGCCCAGGCCAGAGGGCAGATGGAATGTGGGGTCCTAGCTAAACTGTGGTTTAGGAAAAGCTTTAAATTTATTTATTTACTTATTTATGTGTGTGTGTGTGTGTGTGTGTGTGTGTGTGTGTGTGTGTGTGTGTGTGTGAGCACATATGCGCTATAGTTCCAATGTGGAGGTCAGAGGTCAATTTATGGCGGTTGGTTCTCTCGTTCTACCATATGAGTCACAGGGATTAAACTCAGTTTGTCAGTCTTTGTGGCAAGTGCTTTGGCCACTGAGTCATGTCACTGACCCTCGGCTTTTTTGATAGGGTTGGAAGATGAGCAGGAGGAAGTAAGACAGAGGAAAGAAGAAGCAAAAAGGGACCAAAATATTCTGGAAAATATCATGCCTCACACAAAGCAAATGTTGAATGTTTGGACATTGACTGAAAAGATGCCCCAGGCAGGCCTGTTGACCCATTTCCATGTCTTTAAAAGCCTCCAAACTTTTGAGCTAAATAAACCTTTTCTCAAAAAAGAAAAGAAAAAGGCCTATACTTGTAACCCCGGTTCATAACCCCAGTTCCTGGGAGGCAGAGCTGGGAGGATCATAAGTTTGAGTATAGTTTGGGTTAGACAATGAGTTACAGACTAGCCTGGGTGATGTAGGGAGACACTCTCTGTAAAACTCATTATAAACAACATAAAGCAAGCAAGCAAACAAACAAAATAACAAAAAAAATCTTTTGTCATTATGAAGTTCGGTGTCTCAGGTTATCTCATTGTAACATGAAACTGATTAATACAGACACCCAAAACGATTTTTAAATTTAGAACAAAATTATCAATAAACATAAACAAATGAAATACTCACAAGAAAAGAGAAGAACTACCATCAATAGCTCACTGATTAGGAACAAAGGGCAAGTAGCTCTGGGCTGTCCTGAGAGACGATCTCCATGGTATTGGAGTTTTTCCATCAGTTGAAAGGGCCTCCTCACATCATGGATCTCAGCACATTTCATGGATTTGGGCTTAGGAGGCCACAGAGGTTTTCCAGAAGGTTCCTGAAAAAATGGCAGGAAGGAAGAGGGCCTGAAGACCTGGAGTCTCCATAAAGGGCATTGTCCTGAGATGCAGCACTGCTGGTATGATTTCCCGAAGCCCTTAGTTGGGCACTGGGCAACTGGGTTGCAGTTCATAATGGGCTTGCAGTCAGGCCAACCTGGGTCTCCACGCTGGCTGCTACTTGCTGGTGGTCTGGCTTGAGCAAGGCTGTCAACTGTTCCAGGTTTGTTTCTCATCTGTTAAGTGGAGATAAAATCAGTATTGCTTGAGTTGGTAGTTCGAAAGCAAGCAAATGGCACTTGAAAGTGGTCCCATAGGAAAGTGACAGAGGAGTGGATCTAATTTCTAGTTAAAGGATTGATGTGACTGCTGACTCCAGAACAGGAGGAAGGAGGGGCACAGACACCAGAAGAGCAGAAAGTCATGACATACCAGCTCCCCAGCCTGAACTGGGCACAGAAATGGGCTGTGGGAGGAATTTTCTGGGGTAGACTATGATTTAATCACAGTCTCAGGATCCGGGTGTCAGAGGCAGGTGACCATTGCTGATGGGGCTGATGGTAGAAGCTGGCTGCACTGGCCGTGATGGCGAATCCTCCTGCTACTGTACATCCCATCCCAATGTACTATTGTACTATTGTACTATTGTACTATTGTACTATTGTACTATTGTACTATTGTACTATGGTAAACTGGGATGGGATGTACTGGTCGCTAATCAATATACACAGACTTCCCCCTCAGACTTTGAATTTTCATGACATTATACAATAAAATTGAAACAATAATATAACAAACATCAGTATAGTTTTACTGACACAACAATTTGTCCACATCTTTAAAATTTATGAGCAACCCTCCACGCCAAACATACACATGGACATTCCATAACCAACTGAAACTAAGTTGTCCACTTTATGGACCTTTACTCATATAATGATGAAGACCTTATCCATCACTACAATTCCATTGTTGTCATAAGAAAATGTACACTTCTCAGGCTGGAGAGATGGCTCAGTGATTAAGAGCACTGGCTGCTCTTGCAGAGGACCCAGGTTCTATTCCACACCCACATGGTGGGTAACAACCATCTGTAACTCCAGTTCCAAGGGATCTGACACCCTCTTCTGGCTTCCATGGGCTTTACATGACATGGGTGCACTTATATACATGCAGACAATACACTCATACATTAAAAATAAAAATAAATAAAACATAAAAAAGAAAATGAACACCTAATATCTAGTTTTTAGTTTTCAACAATTCTTCAAAATGTCTCATGGATGTTAAGCTCTTTAAATCTAGAAATCTCCTTTCCCAGACATTATTTATATTCAATCCACTTTTTAAAATACTTACAACTTAAGTTACTTTAAATCCATTTCCTTTCTGCTTAAGCCAACTTGCATCTCTTCCCAACATTTATAGATCTTGCCTCTTGCACATGTCTCTCCTTACTGAAGGAGCACTGCCTTGTGACAGGAAGGTGAACTTTCCTGCACTCTGAAGAGTGGGGCTATGAAATGGGCTCTGTCGATCACCCAAGATGGAGCCGAACCCCATTGCCAGCCAGCTGGGGAGGATGAGCTGCTTAACTATAATGAAGACCAGTTTCTTGAACTGTAGAAGTGTATAATGATAATAGTGACTGGCACTTAGAGTGGGGAGAAGATTAAACGAGTTCTTGGATGGAAAGGGCTTAGAACAGCATCCAGGTACATTCTTCACTGTGGCATAGGGGTTGTTGCTTTAATGATGAAGCCTCTTCTTGGTACACTTTCCAAACTCCTGCTCCCTAGGTCACTGGGTTCCTTGGAAAGAAGACCCGAAGGAAGATACTGCTCCATGATAAATTTTCCACAGCAGCTGTCCTCTTTGTAAATGGTGTTTAGAGTTTTAATTAGGAATCAGTAATGGTTTCTGTAGATGGTATATGTAAAGAAAACGCCAGTTCCAAGATGTAGCTCAGTGGTAGAGCAACTGCCTAACATGCATGAGGTGCTGGCTTCCATCCCCAGCATAACACAGAGAAATATAACAAAATCCTCTGAACTTAAAACTTATCGGTGTTTTCATGCCCTTGTGTTCGACCCTGTCCCCACTGCATCACTGTTCCTCACAATGGTTGTGGGAAGTTTGCCTTATTATTGACATTCTACAGAATGCAGGAACTGACATTCAGAATTGAAGTCCCTGGCTCAAGTTAGTAGCAGTATTGGAGAGTCTCAGTCTGGCTGACTAGCAAATCTCTTTCTAGTAAGTCATGTTGACTCTCCCTTAGAGACAAGGTTATATTTGGTTAATTGCTTTCTAAGTCATCTATTATAAAGCATTAATATAGGAAGATCTTTTCCCTATGGACAAGAAAACTGGGCTTCAACCATCTGTCACTATGGCAGCATCTGTTCTTTTAGAAAGCCACAGAAGAGGTAACTCTCAGGAAGACACTTGTTTGGCTTCTTCATCTGTAGCATCTCAAATCCAGCACTTCTGAAAGTCACGTTGAATAGCAATGTGGAGGGCTTACCAATTGCTGGGTGACCAGATCACTGCAAACCCATACCTAAGTTTGCCTAGAGCAGTCTGAGCAAAGAGGAGAGGCAAGGGAAGTTTTCATCTCCTGTGCAGCCAGCTAGGTCCTCAGGCATCCATGTCACCTGACTAGACAGGAAATCCACTTTTTTTTTAAAAATTTTTTTAAATTTATTTATTTCTGTATGTGTATGAATGTACTGTCTGCATGCAGGTCTGTGCACCCGTGTCGTGCAATGCTGCAGAGGTCAGAAGAGGGTCTTGGATTCCCCTGGAACTGGAGTTCTCCTGGAATTGGAGTTACAGACGGTTCTTAGCCGCCATGTGGGTGCTGGGGATCGAACCCGGGTCTTCTGCAAGAGCGTCGGTGCTCTTAACCACTAGGCTGTCTCTCCAGCCCCAGGAAATCCACTTTTTAGAGAGTCAGCTCTTCATTCTCACCCCACTTCTAGCCCCTGATCTGGACTTAGAGGCTCATGTTTGATGCTGATTTCCTCTTGGACCTAATAAGTTCTGTAGGGAAAATTTAGAAAATATGTAAAAAAAAAATCATTTTTCCTTCAGAATGAACTTTTCCCTTTTTAAAATTGGCAGTCTTGTAATGAGGTATCTGGCAGGCAGGAACTTACAAGTGACAGAGGCAATCTCAGTCAACCCAGGCACCACGCTTTCTATTCTTGAGTACTTCAAATAAGCAAAATCGCTTTTCCTCAAATCTGTTTTCTATGGCTACTCAAAATAGAAACAGATAACAGTGGAGCTGCCCTGAGGGATACAAACCAGAGAGGAGAGCCTGCTACCTCCCTTTCCTCCTTAAAAGACAAAATTACAACAAATATAAAGCTCTTAATTGGCTTCCTTCACGACTCCAGAATCAGGTAAGCTTTAGAACCAGAATAGCTTCAATAATCTTTGGTCTGCAGTATGTCTAGGCTGCAATTATGGGACAGAAATCGGAAATGAGGATGAGAAAACCAGGTGAGGCAGGGCAGGGCTGACAGGTTTGCCAGTCTCCTGTGAGTGAATGAAGCTTGGCTGCTCTGACTGGCTAAGATTTAGCCATTTGTTACAAGAGTGTACACCTGAGCAAATATTCAATGAGCTCATGTACTAAATTAGATGGCAGTTCATCTCTTAAGGGCTCCTGTATGGAGGCCTCCTAGAACATTTTTGGTTAATTTAACACCTCCCAATGTTTAGTTTCTCCCCGTATCTCTACATCTTTGTGGAATGTAATTTAGGAACCCTCAGCATCCTCTAACACCTATTTCAGGCTTCATTTTAAAATGGTTTCTTCAAACCTCTCATGGAGATTTGTTCTATATATTTATTTAAACACTTTTTAAAAAAAGTTTATGTGTTTGGGTCTGTGTGTATGTATGCACACATATGTGCAGGTGCCCTTGGAGACCAGGAAAGGCCATCAGATCCCCTGACCTGGGGTTACAGGTGTTTTGGAGCTACTGGACATAAGGTGCTAGGAACTAAACTCTGGTCTTCTGAGAAAAGCAGTAAATGCTCTTAACCACTGAGTCACATCTCGAGCCCCTTCAGTTATCATTTTACCCTTAACAAAGTAGAGCTTAACTCTTCATTCCTTTATTATGGGTTTCTCACAGGGACATCCACAAAGAGTACCGTGTGGAACAGGGGAAGGGGAGAAGAGTAATTTCACAGTGGAAAATCTGAGAAGTACTACCTAAGTCAGACAACTGAGGCTCCCAGCAGTGCGAGTCATGTGAGATGTGCCCTTGACAAGATATGATGGGAATAGGCTATACGTTTTTGACCTCCTGTTGTCCCAGTGGAGGGACTGTCTATGGTACCAGTTGGCCCCTTCAAAAGCTGTCAAAGTCATCTAAAATAAGGAAATATGGGGAACCATTACAGCCAAGAGGAGCCTATGGGGACATAGTATCCAAATGAGATGTGGGGTTCTGAATGGGATCTTGTGACAGAAAAAAAAGATAGTTGGTCAGACCTAGGGCACCTGAATGACAGACTCTCTCTAGTCAGCAATTAAGCATCAATATTGGTTCATTAACTGTAGTAAGTGTGCTATCCTAACAAAAGATGGGCTAATAGGAGAAACTGGATATAGGTGTATGGAAACTCTTCAGACTTCTCTACTTTTTCTTTGAATCCAAACCATTCTACAATTAAGTTTATTCTAAGAAGGGCATATTCCATTACATAATATTTTCTAGTATTGGAAAGGATTTTTAAAAACTCAGTCTGGTCCTTTCTGGTCATAGATGGAGCCTAAAGGGATTTAAAATACTGTGACGAGAGTCTAGACATGAAGTTATATAATCCATGTCTCACTTCACCAGCTTGAAGTACAGAATAAAGTCACATCTTTTAAAATACATGTATTAAGGACTCTTATTTGGTGTAGGCTGACTGGAGAATGTTCTTCTATGCCATTGGCCCCAGCCTGGTGCTGTCCTTAAGAGTCAAGTACAACCCGTGGCCTAGTGTGCACGGTCAGTCATCATGAGTCTTAGGAGAGCTGGGGAGATCCCACGTCTTCCATGGTGCCTGCACACCTTAGCTTGGGGCCTGGTCTCTAACAGCCTGCACTTCTTTAGTAACCCACATCTCTAGGCCATGAACTATGGCTTATGGAGCCATGTATGCATGGTTATGGCTCTTGGATGTCCTCAGGGTAGTGATGTCAGAAAGCCTCCGTCTCTCCCCTGGCATACACAGTTATCTGAAGTCCCTGGATTTTGAGTGCAAACACATCCTTTTGACGAGAGCAGGAGATAAGACCTGGTCAGGCAGGTTAAAGAAGCTGGAAATGTACTCGTTTCTGTACTGACCTGGTTTTGTATTGGCCAGAGGTAAGACATGTCAGAAGTGTTGGGGCTCCAGTATATGGTTTGTTTTTATGTGTTATCCTAGTAGTGATGGTATTATTCTTTAGACCTTGTGTATTCAACTGCTGTCTTAATTTTATTTATTCATTATTTA
This sequence comes from Rhizomys pruinosus, assembly GCA_009823505.1. Classification (NCBI taxonomy): domain Eukaryota; kingdom Metazoa; phylum Chordata; class Mammalia; order Rodentia; family Spalacidae; genus Rhizomys; species Rhizomys pruinosus. The sequence continues at coordinate 842,910 of VZQC01003677.1, read as the reverse complement.
CTTTCCATTTTTTTAAACCCATGAGGGAGTATAGCATCCCATGGATTCCGTGTTCCTTTTCAGCAAGGTTGCAGCAGAATTTGGCATGAACCATACCCCTGTTTCCGTGGGCCTGGGTTACTCTGGTTCTGTCTGGTCTGCCAACAGAAGTCACTTTGTTGATTTTTGCTTTACACAGATAAGCACATCTCTTGTCTAAATAGAATTCAGTTCCATCTCAGATTTTAAGAGGAGCTGTTTGCTCTCTTTTGTTCTGGAGATCTCACTTTAGTCACCAAAAGTGGTACAAAAGGACCACAGCCTTCCAGGCATATTTGCCATTTAGAAGTCCTGTTCCCAGCAGGTCTCCACCAAGATGGCAGAGAGTGCTTTTTTTTTTTTTCCGGTCTTTTTGAGACAGGGTCTCCATGTAGCCCCAGCTATCCTGGAACTCACTCTGTAGACCAGGCTGGCCATGAACTCACAAAGATCCGCCTGCTTCTGCCTCCTGAGTGCTAGGATTAAAGGCATGCGCCACCACGCCCGGCTTGTTTGGTTTTTGAGACAAGGTCTCCCTGTAGCCTCAGGTGGCCTGGAATTTGCTATGTAGACCAGGCCTATCTTGCTGGATCTCACAGAGATCTGCTTGCCTCTGCCTCTAGGGTGCTGGGATTAAAGGCAGGCACCACTAGGCCTGGCTTGCTGTCTTAATTTTATTTTTTCTTGTTTACACTCAAACCACACTCAGATGGCCCTATTACAGTCTAGCTATCTGTATCTGGGTCCCCAGGATTGCCCTCAAGTCCTGGAGTCAGTAAGAGTGGAGGCCCTAAACCCTTCTGTGCCTCTATTTCAGCTCTTTGCCTAAGTGATTTTAGGGTCTCACCTCTTAAAAGGTGAATGCTATAACCTTGGAGGCTGTTGGCTTTTTGCCCCACCTGGAAACACTAGAAAGGAAACACAGAACAACTGCCTCTCCGTAGGCTCTCTGATCAAAAGAATGCAATAGCCTTTTCCCTAAGTGGATGCATGATGTTCTGATTTGCTCCAAAGATTAGAATATTACATACTATTGTCTCCTCCCTTAAGAGTTAATCCAGCTGGGTCTATCAGTCACCTGGTTAGGAAAACTGATTTACCTGAAGACTGCTAAGGAGATGGGATAATCACATAACAAGATAATGTACTTGTCCTTCCTGGAAGCCCCTCCCTCAGAGCAGATGCTTACAGAGCCTCCCTCTTAACAGCACTCTTGAGCCTGCCTGGTTTTCTGAGTTAAAACTCAGAGAAGGGGCTGGAGAGATGGCCTAGCGGTTAAGAGCGCCGACCGCTCTTACAGAGGACCCGGGTTCGATCCCCAGAATTAAAAAAAAACAGCTGGGGAACTGGTGAGAGAGATACTCAGTGTTAAGAGACGCTTGGCTGCTCTTGCAGATGACCCATGTTGGAATCCCACTGCCCACTGGCGCCTGTAACTCCAGTTTCCATGGATCCAACACCCGCGTCTGAACTCCATGGCATTGCTTGACACAACACAATTGCAGGGAATACACTAAAATAAAAATAATAAGGAATATTAAACACAACAAAACAAACTGGGGCGGTAGTAAACACCTTTTAAAATTTTATTTTTTTTGTGTGTAATGTCTGCATGTAAGGGTTGTGCACCCGTGCTGTGCATTGCCACGGAGGTCAGGAGAGAGGGTTTCAGCTGCCCCTGAAACTGAGTTAAAGACGAGGTTCCCAGCTGCCATATGGTGCGTGGGATCAACCCTGGTCCTCTGCAAAAGCATCTCTTACAGTAGGCTACTCTCCACCCCGGGAGTACACCCTTTAATCCAGCAACTTGGAAGCTGAGGCAAGTAATCGGTTGAGTCAAGCCAGATTGGTTCCACCACAGCAAGTCCCAGCCAGCAGTGATTATAGTAGGCCTAGTCATAAAAAAAAAAAAAAAAAAGTAGCGGGCATGGTGGTGCACACCTTTAATCCCAGCAACGCAGGAGGCAGAGGCAGTGGATCTCTGTGAGGTCAAGACCACCCTGGCCTACAGATAGCTCCAGGGCCACTGGGACTAAAAGGGAGACCCTGTCTCAAAAATACAAAAAAAAAATAAATAAAAAGTAATAAAAAAACAAAACCCCACAAGTAGTTTCCTTTTTTTTTTTTTTTGGTTCTTTTAACTTTATGATCATTTACCCTAACAGAGGCATTACATTTGTCTATACTTACCTTTTATTTGACACAGATTTTCACTTTATAGCTCTGGACTTGAATTTACTCTGTAGCCCAGATTAGCTCTGAACTACTGTCTGCTTTTGCCTCCCTGAGTGCTGGGATGAACAGCATTGCCACAAACTGTGCCTGTGTCAGGATTTCAAGTTTGAAGCCAGCCTGAGCTACAGAGTGGGTTTGAAGCCAGGCTGGAATATATAGCAAGACCTTATCTTAAAACAAAACAAAACAACAGAAAAACTCATGTAGAAGTTGCAAATAATTTCTATTTGGTAAGAGCAAACACATAACCAGTCATTAGGACTGTTTTCTCAGTCTAATACAGCCTCTTAAAGTGTCTTCTAGTTTTGAAGATGTCTCAAAGAACACAGAGAGGGGCTGAAAAGATGGCTCAGCAGTTGAGAGCATTTGTTCTTGCAGAGAACCTGAGTTGTTCAATTTCTAGCACCCAATGGCAGCTAAGAACCATCTTTAAGCCAGCATGGTGGCCCACGCCTTTAATTAAACCTAGCACTCAGGAGGCAGAGGCAGGCGGATCCTGTGAGTTCAAGGCCACCGGGTCTAACAGAGTGAGTTCTAGGCTAGCTGGGGCTACAGGAGGACACTGCCTCAAAAAGACAAAAAAAAAAATACAGAGAGAGATTGGAAAGTCCTGATGCACAGGGAGCTGCATCTCTCTGGACGGAGGTGGGTTTTTTTTTCTTTTTCAGTGTGTTTTTTTGAGACAGGGTCTACCTGAAGACCCAGCGGCCTAGAACTCACTCTGTAACCAGGGCTGGCCGTGAACTCACAGAGATCTGCCTGCCTCTGCCCTCCGTGTGCTGGGATTAAAGTCAAACACCACCTTATCTGGCTTATTTATTTATTTAAATTTTGTTTTTTTTTGTTTGGCTTTTTTTTTTTTTTTTTTCCCTGTAGCTCCAGCTTTCCGGGAACTCACTCTGTAACCAGGCAGGCCTTGAACACACAAAGATCCAACCTGGCTTCTTGAAGCCCAAGTGCTAAGGATTAAAGGCCGGAGCCCCCACGCCACTGCTGGAATGAGCTTTTTTTGACATAGGGTCTCATGTACCCCAGGTTGGTCTGGAATTCATTATGTTGACCAGGCTCTCCTTGAACTTAGAAATCTACCTGCCTCTGAATACTTAGCTCTGGGATTAAAGGTATAGGCTACCATGCCTGGTTTTCTGAGTGCTATGATTAAAGGCAAGCACCACCATGCCCAGCTTAAAGATGGTTCTTAGCCACCATGTGGGTTCTGGGAATTGAACCCAGGTTCTCCAAGAGCAGTCATTGCTCTTAACCGCTGAGCCATCTCTCCAGCCCCAACAGTCTTATTTTTAAACAAAGAGAATTACATTTTAATTTTGCACTGGTCCCTCAAATAACATCACTGCTCCTGGTCTAGAAGTTGGTGGGAAAGTTTCTGGAAGACCCTCTGAGACTCTGAACACATGTAAGCCAGTTTGATTAGGCTCAAAAGATGAGAAAGGAGCCTGGTGAGATATCTCAGTGGATAAGAGTTCTTGCTGCCAAACCTCACAATCTGAGTTCGATTCCCAGGTTCCACCTGGCAAAAAAAGAAAAAAGTTGACTCTAACAAGTCAGCTTCTACCACCACGGGCCCTGGCATGGTCACACACACAACAAGCACACACACCGCACACCACAATAAATTAGAAAATGGGGCTGAGAGATGGCCTAGCGGTTAAGGATGCTCTGAGCGCGACCGCTTCTTGCAGAGGACCCAGGTTTGCTATCCCCAGCAACCCACGCATGGTGGCCAAGACCGTCTAAACTCCCATTTCCAGGGGGGGGACGGATCCAACGCCTGCTTCTGACCTCCCGCGCATTGCACGACACGGGGCACGACTTCATGCAGACAGTACATCAACACATACCAGAAAATAAATCAAATTAATTAAAAAGAAAGTTTTGTTAAATGTAGACAAATTTAAATGTTTTCCTCCTGTTGTCAGACAGTCCTTTCCATGAGACTATGCTAAAGCATGACAGAAAAATGGATTTGGTTTTTTTTGCCATTTCATTATGTTTTACAACTAGTTATGGTAACTCTTCCAAAAAATCTAAGTGATGTAACTGGATAAATTGGATCTCAGCACAGTCAAATGTAAGCTCTCCCTTCTGCCATACCATCAAGTAGCCCCTCTTGAAGTAGCTATTCGGCTATTTTATTAGTTACTTCTCTGTTGCTGTGATAAAACACCATGACCAAGGGAACTTACAAGAAAAAAAGAGTTTTATTTGAGCTTACAGTTCTAGGGGAATTAGAGTCCATTGGAGAGAGCAGGCATGGTGTCAAGATTTGCTGGAATAGGAGAAAGAAGGCAGAGAGTAGAGTATCATCTTCAAGCAGGCACAAGTACCAGAGAGCAAATGGGGATCTGGCAGGGCTTAAGAACTTTCAAGACCTGCCCCAGTAGCATTTTTCCTCCAGCAAGGCCACATGTCCCGAAACCTCACAAAACAATGTCACCGACTGGGTACAAAATTTCCAAATACTTGAGGCTAGATGAATACATGCTCATTAAACCCCACTGCTGTTTGGCTAAATAAGAGAATAACAGACTACTGGGCTTAATAGGTGTTTTTTTTTTTTTTTTTTTAAATTTTTTTTTATTTTATTATTTCTGTATGTGTATGAATGTACTGTCTGCATGCAGTTTGTTGCACCGTGTCGTGCAATGCCGCGGAGGTCAGAAGAGGGTTCGGATTCCCCTGGAACTGGAGTTCCTGGAAGGAGTTTCAGCGTTCTCAGCCGCCATGTGGGGCTGGGATCGAACCCGGGTCCTCTGTAAGAGCGGTCGGCGCTCTTTAACCGCTAGGCCATCTCTCCAGCCCCGGCGTTATTGTTTTTTATAAGACTCCGTAATGAGTACGGTGCCATGCTGCCAGGGCTGATGACCTGAGAACCCACAAGGTAGAAGGGGAGAACGAACTCCTACAAGTTGGCCTTTGAATTCCACGTGCATGTTGGGACTCTCGTGCACAGACAGAACACACACCCACACACAACAAACGCCACTTAAAATTTTTTTTTTTTTTTAGGGGCTGAGAGATGGCCTACGGTTAAGAGCGCTGACCCGCTCTTACAGAGGACCCGGGTTCAATCCCCATCATCCACATGGTCGCAGAGAACCCGTCCTGAAACTCCAATGCCAGGGAAGAACTCCGTTCCAGGGGAATCCGACACCCCGCTCCTCTTCTGACCTCCGGGCATTGCACGACACGTGCACAGACCTGCATGCAGACAGTACATTGATACACATACAGAAATAAATAAAAATTAAAAAAAAAAAATTTTTTAGGAGCACTGGCCAGACAATGCTGGAGAGATGGCTCAGCAGTTAATAGCATGGGCTGTTCTTGCAGAGAACCCACATTCTGTTCCCAGGACCCACATGACAGCGAACAGCTGTCCATAACTCCATTTCCAGGGAATCTAACACCTTCTTCCTGCCTCCTTGAGCACTGCATGGCACAGGTGCACCTACATACATGCAGACGAAACACTCATTATATCCAATAAATAAAAATGTTCTTTTAGCCAGGCAAAAGGAACTTGGATAGAAATCGTGAGCCTGGGTACAAGCCTCTGTCAAAGCCAGGAGTGAGTGGTGCCTGAAACTCACTGGAGAGAGGGGAGATCAGCCTGCCTTAATTATTTCCACTTTTTAAAAAATTTTTTAATTTTTATTTCTGTATGTGTATGAATGTACTGTCTGCATGCAAGTTTGTGCACCCGTGTCGTGCAATGCCGCGGAGGTCAGAAGAGGGCGTCGGATTCCCCTGGAACTGGAGTTCTGGAATTGGAGTTTATTACGGTTCTCGGCCGCCATGTGGGTGCTGGGGATCGAACCCGGGTCCTCTGTAAGAGCGGTCGGCACTCTTAACCGCTAGGCCATCTCTCCAGGCCTTTTGGCTAAGATCAAGTGTAGTATCTGTTCTTATCAGTTTAATATCTGATACGTCCTCTATCCAAGCCTATTTCTAAATTATCTTACCGAGACTGAGAACCTAGTGAAACACTTTCCCTGGTAACATTTCCCCCTCGGTTTCAAGCCTGTCTATGTCCTGCCCCAGCCTGAGCATGTTCTTTCCCTTGTCTTCTCCCAGAGCACCCTTCATTTGATTTCCCAGAAGTCTGTTCTGTTCCTCTGTGGATGGAGACAGGTACTGTGCTGGGTGATTGTGAGACATCCAGGAGACATGTGGCTAGATCTCTTGTAACAGAGGGGGAAGCAGGGAGTGAGGTGGGGTGCTCCTTACTGGAAGAAAAGGGGCTTGACTTCTTGCCTGTGCATGGTTAGTTTTAATTATTAATTTGACACCTTCAAAAAAGAGTCTCAATTCAGGAGATTGTCTAGATCAGGGTGGGCTGTGGGTGTGTCTGAGGGATTATCCTGATTATGGTAATTGATGTGGGAAGACCCTGGCCAGTGTGGATGGCACAATCCCTGGGTTTGGGCCCCAAACCGTACAAAAGAGATGAGCTGAGCACCGGCAAGCACGCAGCACCAGGATGTGACTCCCTGTTTTTAGGTTCCTGCTGCCTGGAATTCCCTGTTGGGATGGTCTGTGTGTAACCTGCAATTGAAAACCATTCCTCCCTTGAGCTGTGATCCCTTTTTTGTCTATTTTATCACAGCTAGCACAGTCTGACTCCGAGCCTCTCCTATTTTCTCACCTGCAAATTGGGGCACAGGGAAGATTGGAAGAGTGGGGCATGACGCATAGGTGCCTTCCCTCCTCTGTACAGTGGTAAATCCTGCAGCCAACGATGGGGGCGGGCGCCTGCAGGACTCCTGAGAGGTCTGATCCCACTGGAACAGGCTTTGAGAGGAGCCTCACTTGGACCCTACCTAGAAGTTACCCTCCATCCAAGGCACTGCGGCTCTCCTCCTGAGGGTGGCCTCCTGAGTTTGGTTCCGTACTCTCACCTAGCATCTTCTCCACCAGAGAGCACATTCTGTGGAGACAGAGGCTGCAAGTTTTTGTCTTCCAAATCCAAGTCCTTTCACTTTTCCTTTCCAAAGCAATGAAAAGGAATCCTGATGCCCTGACTGTCCCCAGGAAGATGAAAGCAGCCTTCTGGAGAGGTTGAAGAGGTTCAATTCTTCCAGAAACATTCTTCCTCTTCCCGCCTCCCCCACCCCTCTGGGACTTTCAAAGCACCCAAGTGAATGTTGTTTTTAAATGTCAAAGAGAAAAAAAAAAGTGAGAGAAAACCCATTTTGCTTCTGAATGTCACACTCTGGGGGGCGGGGGGGGGAGGAAAAAGGGAGAAAAAACAAGTAGCTGAATTAAAGAGATGCTGGTTTTTTTTTCCTTCCTGGCTGGGCCTCTCTTTGCTCCCCAGTTCCCCCCCTCCCCACATTGAAATGTCAAATACGCCAGTTTGCAGCTGAAAGGGGGTCCCTGGTGGGAACAGAATGCCCTTCTAACCTGCATGACCAAGCTGTTCCATCTCTCCTCTCTATTTGCTTTTCCCTTTCTTGTGGGCTGGCTTTCACCAGCAGATGTTGTTTGAGATGGAAAAGAAGGAGGAGGGGAGAAGGAGAGAGTGGAGCAGAAGGGGAGAAGACGTTGCACCTGAGTGTGAAGGAGGCTGTCCTCCTTTCTTCCCTCTGTTTCTCCTGCCTCTAGACACAGAGATGGTTCTTGGGGGGCCTTACCATTGTATACATGGAAGCTCTAGTACCCAGAGCTCCCACAGGTCCACTCAGTCCCTCTCCTCAAGTCCAGGCAGTGGAGGTCAGGAGGAAGCCTGACTACCCTGGGCTGTGTTAGAAATAGGTAACCAGTGATAGACTGGCTTGCCATGCTTAGAGCTGCTAAGGGTGACGAGAGCAGATGTTTCCCTAAGTTACTGGGGAAGGCAAATGGTCCAGCCTTTCCAGGGGCTTTTTGGTAGTATGGGTCAACACCCTTAGAAAAGCACAAACGCATAACACAGCAATTCCACTGGTATGGATAATATTTCCTAATAAAACAATTACTCACCTAAGCAAAGAGTTTTGCTCAAGAATGTTTCCTCCAGTAAAGTTCATAATTCAGTTTGATTGGCAGCATCCTAATTCTGTGTCAGTAGAGGATTTGAAAACCATGATGCCTACCATCTGATGAAGTAGCATTCAGTCACTGAGCATGGTAATGTAGGGTTGCAGAGATGGCTCAGGGGTTAAGAGATTTTTCTGCTCTTCCAGAGGACCTGGTTTGGTTCTCAGCACCTACATGATGGCTAATAACTGTCATTAACTCTAGTTCCATGACATCTGATGCCCTTTTCTGGCCTCTTTAGGCACCACACATGCATGTGATACACTTACATACGTCCGGACACAACACTCATACACATAAAATAAAAATAAAGTCTGTTTTTAAAAAGAAAATGACACTGCTCATCATGTTTGCTGATATGAAAGACATGTACATATACTTAAGGGAACTTACAGGCTATAAAATGCAGCAAATACCTTTTTATAAAAATAGAAATTATTACATTTAACTAATTAATTTTTGAGACATGATCTCTCTTTAGTTCCAGTTGGCTTGGAACTCCATACATAGAACATACTGGGCTCCATCTCACAGAGCTCTGCCTGCCTCTGTCTCCCGAGTGCTAGGATTAAAGGCATGTACTACCACACTGTGTGCCTATTAAATTTTATTTGCATAAAGTGCTTATGCCTGGGTGGTGGACTTATGGCTAATATTGATCGTATTCTTTAGAATTTCAAGTTTCTAAATTGTGTGTGTGTGTGTGTGTGTGTGTGTGATTTTGAGACAGGGTCTCCCTTTAGTCCTAGCTGGCCTGGAGCTCACTATGTAGACTAGGCTGGCCTTGAACTCACAAAGATCCACCTGCCTCTGCCTCCCAAGTGCTAGGATTAAAGGCGTGTGCCACCACACCCAGCTTCTAAATTTTTTTATATTCACAAAATTTCAAGTTATAATCAGAAAAAAGATCAACAATTATTGTCTTCCTAAGAATGGAAACTCACTTTTGTTCTTGATCCTATCTTTTCCTTTCTGTTTTACAAATCAAAATTTCCCAGTAATGAAGATGTTCACTTTATGTGCTACAAGGGAAAAATGGGGCCTCTCTCGGGGTTCTGATTTTCATTAACGGAAGAATTTAAGAATGGACTCAAAGGGGAGCTTAAGGACAATTTTATTAGAGTTTAGTGGAAAAACCCACAGGGTAGGTGAACAGGAAATGTCAGCAGCTGCCCAGGAGGAGAAGGAAGAGAAAACAAACAAACAAACAAACAAACAAACAAACAAACCCTGCCTGTGCCTGCTTAAGCCAGCCTGGAGGTCAGCTATGTGGTGACCTAGCAGCCAGGTGACCCACCATATGGTGGGGAGGGGAACTTTAGAGGAAGAGTAAAGAAACCCCAAAGTTTGGGGCAGCCCAAAATATTAGTGAAAGCATGCTTAGAAAAAAAGAGATACAAGAAAAGAAGTTATGCTTTTCTACAGGGCTAAGTAAGGCAAGGCAGTAAGCCATTGTACCAGGGGGCAGGGATTCCAGGCAAAGAAAGTTCACCGTCTTATCAACTTAACTGCACTAGGTATTCCTCCTGTCTCTTTAGCTTGACTTGAGGTGAATCTGCCTTCCCAGGGGTGGTCCTGTGGCCTGGAACTGACCTGGCCTAAATGGGAAGTTGCGTCTTCATCCCAGCCGGATATTTTTATTGTCTTCACCAGGAGTCTTCTCTCAGGGGCCTTTCTTGCTACTGTAACAATAAGATAAAACCAGAAAATACTTGTTTTGTCAGCTGAGAAACAAACATCCAATTTCAATTAAATTGCAAATTAAAATGAAGTTTTGTAACTCTCTCTCCAGTCACATATTATTTAAGGTTGACCTTTTTCATGAAGAATAACTGTCATCACTCCTTTGCTTCAAACAGCCTTGTGTCACCTGTCGTTCCTCCCCCCTGACCTGCTTTCCCGTATGACCAAATCTGTCCTGGCCTTTCTGCTGGCCTGTGTCCTCCAGCCAGCTCTTGCTCCTGTCCACAAAAGGATACAGAAAGTCACATATGTAAAAGGAGACTGTCTCCGATAACCTAAGACACGTGGATATTAACAGGGGAATATTGGAGTGACCTCAAAAATGAAGGAGTCTTTCTTAGGGAGCTAAGGTTCCAGAAACTTGGTGGCTACCAAAGCTGTCCCAAGCCAGGGGCTTTCAGTTTGTGTCCCATGAATTCCAAGAATGAAATTCATGGACCATAAGAGTGTATGGGTGAGAGCTTACGAAATAAGAGAGCCAAGCCATTTGAGTTAGGCTGGCAGGGATGTTAGCAGCAGCACAAGGTGGGAGGGAGCTTTAGAGAAAGAGCAGAAGAGCCCCAGAAAGTACCAAGAAAGCTATCCTTGGGCCCTGGCCAGCATCTGAAGACACAAAACAGCAGAAAAAGGGGACATTATGCTTTCTGAGTCTCAAGGACACAACAGAACCTCATGATAATAGGAACTGCACGAGGGGTTGGAATTCTGGGAAGGAAAAGTACATTTTCTCATTCAAAGGTCAATTGTTTCTCCTATCTCTTTAGCAGGGCTTAAGGCGAGCTACCGTCCTGAGAAGTGGTCCCTTGGCCAGGTGCTTGGACAACTTAACTGGATTGACTCTTAAGGGAGGGGAAAACAGCAAGTGTCCACCCAGAGGATGATTACTTTCTTTTGGCTAGGAGGTAGCAACTTTCCCTTAATGGGCCTTCAATGCTTCCCTAACAATGAAACCTTCCTAGCTAGCATAGTGAGTGGGTTCAAAAGGCCCCCCAACTTTCTCCTTCTCCATATCACTTCTAGAGCTACTGCTAGAGTTTTACACAATTCTGCCCTTAGAGTCAAAATCAGGCCCCTTTCTTTGTATGTCCGGTGGTAAGGTAAAGTCAAACCTGGATTTTGTCTATGGTGTATCACGAAGGTCTAAGTCTTGATGCTCCTTTATAAAATATAAGCTGGTATTCCTGGGAAACAAGCTGACATATATATATTTCTCCCTCCCTCCCTTCCTTCCTTCCTTCCTTCCTTCCTTCCTTCCTTCCTTCCTTCCTTCCTTCCTTCCTTCCTTCCTCTCTTTCTTCTTTCATTCTCTTTTCTTTTTCTCTTCTTTCTTGTTTGACAAGATGACCCCCAAGTTCACTATGTGTGATCTTGAACTCCTGGTCTTCCTATTTCCACCTACTGACTGATGAGATTACGTCATGAGCCACCATATTATATGATGCTTGGGATCCAGCACAGGGCCTTGTACATGCTTGGCAAGCTACATTCCCAGCTCTTGACCTACATTTTCAACGCCTTCTCGGGGGGGGGGTAGATGGGGTAGGAAAGGAAGAACTTCAGTTCTCAGTTGGAGGCATGGCTTCCATGAGTGGTTGATTTCTGGAGCCCATGTTCTTGTCAACCTTTGAGGGTCGATAGTCTATAGACTGGTCTTTCTCAATTTGATAAGGGAGAGAGAGAGAACAGTGGAAAAGGCATCTTTACCTGTGCTTAGTCTTCAGCAGGAAGTGTTGGTGGTATCTGAGAACTGCCAATTAATGGGGCTAATACTAATCTTCATGATACAGATGAGCAGGCAGGTAGGTGTAAGAGATGTTCAGGGTTGCAAGATTAGTCTAGTAAAGCTGTGACTATAACTACATTCCTCCCATCTGAGGCCCAGAATTGTTTAGTGACAAGCTGATCACTATTTTAAGGGAACATTTGCATCATTTAACCTTTTGGAGACTATACCATTTTCAGGGGTGCTGATTTGTGCTGAAGACCGGGAGATGTTCTAAGAAGACAGCACTGAACAGAGGTTTCCCCCCTCCCTGGCCTGCTCTGAGCTCAGTGGACCTAAATTTGTCTACGTGTGGCTGCCGTATCACAGGACTGATATTCATGAGCCATGCATAGAGGCTCCTTCAGGTGTAACCCCTGACCCATGTATTGAAATGATCTGGGTGCTGATGAAAATTACACTTTTTTTGTAGACAATTCTAAAAATTTCCTGGAGCAGAAACATGGGGTAGGGAAGCCTGATGGAGTTTTTCAAGATCCTTCCAGATGATTTTGAGAGCATCCTCCCAAGCATGAATGCTCTGACTGTGGATTCAACCAGGCCTGAGTGACCATCCTAGTCACACTGTGTGACATTGGGCAAGTTAACTCAGCTCTTGAAGACCTGCTTTCCTCATTTGAAAAATGAGGATAATTATAGTTGTGAGGAGTGAATGAGATAATCCATGGGAAGTGTCTGGCACAGGGCCTGGCACCGGCTGTGTTCCCAGGAAATGTCAGCTATGCATGTATGTCGCTGATTCTAAGATCCTCTGCCCCCCCTGCATATCAATGTCACTGAAATCAGTCTGCTTCTTAAAGCTGATGGCATTTCATGGTCTCAATGGAAGCATTTTTTTTTTTCCTTCCAGTGTTCTCTAAAACAATAGCTGGATCTGACAATAGATGAAACACAGACTGCATAAGGGTCCTCAGGTAAGGTGTTGTCAATCATGAGAGCTGGAATTTGGGGAATCTCAGGTCTGTCTACACTGTGTCCCTCTTCCACAGCCTCTGTGCTACAGGAGTGCATCAAATACCAGCTGAAAAGCAAGATGGACTGATTCACCCCTTTCTGGTGGGATCGTGTGAATCGAGGCACATCTAGCTAGCTCAGCTGCTTCCACAATGCTCTACTCTCCTCCTGGAACACTTGTGGGGCAACTTGAGGGAGCTCCGCCTAGTCTGTCAGGTCTTCCTCTGCCTGCAGGTCTTCCTGCTAGCTTTCACAAAGCTAGTTGACACGGATGTGTTCCATTTCCATTTCCCTTTCCCTTTTGGTTCCCTTTCAGAGAAGGAATTGAGACTAGACCTGGGGTCTAGCAATACTCCGCTTCCTGGTTCACCCGGAACAGACCTGAGGAGAAAATCTGCCCCTGCCCTGACTACCCCTACTTGCCCTTTTTTCTGCTTAGCCATATGATCAAAATGGGATTTGGCAGCAAGGCAGTGGGGGAGGGTTTGCTTCTTGTTGTATTTAAGGTGAACCTATAGGCAAGAATCAGCTTAATGAATGGTTTGTTTCCTTTGAAAAAGAACCAGCGGGTTTAGATTTCATATTTACTATTTTAAACCCTTTCAATTAGACCCTTGAGGTTTCCAAGGCCCGTGGGGGGGTGGGGGAACCTCACTCTAAGCTCCCTTCGTTTCTTTCCCAAACCCTGGGACAAATGTTTGTTTTTCTCATATATTCATCAAGGCCAGACCTTCAGAAAGCATAGAGGCCTCTGCATTGTCGTGGGAAGCTGCGGCCTGCCTGGGGAGTGTTCAGCTGAAAACAGTACTTGGCAGCCTTGCTTCCTGCCCCATGCTGCCATTCACCATGGAGAGCTTTGGGGTGGTGGGTGGGGTACTTGGCACATTGGCCAACCCCATTGGAAACTCAAGTTTTGAGAGGAGACGGGACTTTCTCATGGGTTTCCTGCTCCAAGAGTATCAATCAGTTTCAGAGAAACACTAGTGAGAAAAGAAGTTGTTTATAGCAGGTAAAAATGATTGCAAAGGCCACCAACTGGCTTTGCATCCTTTGTTCCTGCTGGCGCAGTGGTTGGAGCACTGGGGCTGCTGGAGTGCAGCTCTGCCTGTTGGATCTGCTATCCTGGAGTTCCAGGAGGAGTGAGGAGGAGGGAAAAGTTTAAGAGGAATAGTCAGGGTGCTCCTAGCTCTGGAATCTTCACTGTGGACCATTTCTACTTTCTACAAATCTTTGTGTTTCAAGTTGTTGTTATGTCAATGAGGAATTATCAGACACCTCTCACAGGACTGTAAAATTTAAGTGGGGATATCCCAATCTGCTAGGCACTTGGCTGGCACTCTATAAATATGACTCTGCTTACAAGTCCCCTGCCTTCTCTCCTCGGAGGATAGGATCTATATTTGATATCATTTCAATACAATTTTGGTTTGGAAATGGTAGTTGTGGTACAGGAACAAGGGAGATGAAGAAGAAGAGGAGCAACCTTTTGGAAGGAGTAAGCACAGTTTGTTTAGGCTCCACATATCTTGCTGGGCATATAATGTACATTTGTATCTGGATGCTATGTTTTGTCATGTGAAGCCACCCATGGAAATGGTGGTCCACTGACCTGAGAGTTTGCTCTGCTGAGCTGTGGGGTTAAAGGACCCTTGGCACAGAAGAGAGTTGTATCTGCCTTGGTGACAGCTGTGAGAAATGCTGATTGACAGGAGGGCAGATTCCGAACAGGGACCTGGGAGAAGGGCTTAATGTGCGATTGGAACCCTGAAGGGGAGGCAGGTCCCCATGTGTGGATTGCCTGGTTCTACTGCCGTCAGATAGATTCGATTCTTGTTTTGGAAAGTGCTTGTTTCGTGTGGAATGAAAAAAACATGTGAGGCTGCGGTGAGGGACAGCTGCTCCAGGGCAGAAAATGGTCTGTATAAAAGTGCTGGCCCAACCAGAAATGCATGGCCTTGACCCGAGTATGAGTAATTGAAATTATAGGACTATCATTATGCTGAGAATAGCTCTTGGAGGCTGCACAGAAAGAAATACAAAGCGTTTCTAATATGCAAATGAAGCAAGGTGTGAAGCCCCAAGAATTAAAAAAATTAACATGCGTACAGAAGAATCTCATCCATCATTTTATTAACAGGTGGTTTCTCAGAGCGTTTTTGAGATTTATCAGTGAGCAAATTAATTAAGCTCTTAAAAGGTGACGCAGAAGCATCCACAGGCATCTTTGACGAGGAGCACATTGCTCTGGGTCTAATTGTGAGAATAATTATTTTTCTCCTTGCGAATCACTGCAAGAACTATGTGAGGATATGTTTTATGAAATATTTAAGCTTGTGTAGGTATAAAATTATCTATTAATCCTTCTTGGCAGAATTCATTTATTGGAAACAAATCATGATGGTTAGATAGATGTTTAGACTTGGGGTTCCAATGAAGGATATTTATTTTCATGATATGAGGGGTTTTGTTATGGATATTAACAAAAGCACTTGGCCTTTCTCAAACTGGGCTTGCTGTTTGTAAGCAATGTTTTGTGCGCATTGCTGTAATAATCAACCTTAGCAAGACATTTCAAAATATAGATCAGGGGGCAAACAGAGCAGCCAGAGAGAAGAACATTCTGGTGTAAATCAAAGTCCCTGGGTTAGAAATGAGGGCCCAGCATTATACTGAAAACAATACAGGTCACAAAATTAGACTCTTTTCAATTTATCAATCACATTATTTATCTTAGTGAATTGTTGGCAGCACTGCATGTAGGCCAAGCTATGGACTTGGTACAGGGGTAAAAAGTGAATGATTGCCACGGAAACAGCTACACGTCTCATTGGACAAAAAGGCTCAGAAGTTAAAGGCAGGGTGCAATGAAAAGGGAATACAGATGGAGGGAGGTGGTTAGAACAGATCCCTTTGTAAGTCAGGATCAACTAGGGGAAGGGTATGCATGCATGTGGGCACACAGTGGAGGTACTGATAGCCAGGGAGTAGGAGTGCTGTATTAGAGCTACTGAGGTGGAAAGGTGATTGGTGTGTGTATTCATTTGTTAGGGCTTCTATGACAAACACCACTAACCCGGTGCCTTTAAACAACAGAAATTGTTTTATAGTTCTGGAGGCCGGAAGTTCAGATTATGTCACCAAGGCTGGCTTCTTCTGAAGCTTCTTTCTGTAGATGGCTGTCTTTTCCTTGTGTTCTCCTCTATGTGTGCCTGGGTCCCAAATTCTTGTAAGAACGCCAGTCATGCTGGATTAGGATTCATGCCACTGACTTTTAACTCAGCTGCCTCTCTAAAAGTTCTATCTGCAAAAACAGTCATACTTTTGCATTCTCAGGGCTAGGGCTTCCACATATGAATCGAAAGACAGATTCAATTTAACTCACAATGCTCAATAAAATAATTAAACGTCAATTTCCAGGTTTCAAAATTATGTGGTAGCCAGATGTGATGGCACACACTGTAATTCTAGCACTAGGGAGACTGAGGCAGGAGGATCATGAATTTGGGGTGGACTAGTCTATCAGAGTGAGATCTAGACCAGCCGGGGGCACATAGAAAAATCTTATCTCAAAAATAAATAAGTAAATAAAAAAAATGCTAATAATAAGCATACCTTTCTAAAGAATTTAAAGTTTAATGCAACTTGATCTAATTCATGGTAATTCTTTTTCTTTTTCTTTTCTTTGTTTTTTTTTTTTTTTTTTTTTTTTTGATGGTGCGGGGTATAAAGCCCAGGGCCTGGAACATGATCCGCAAGCACTGAGTCACCTCGCATTTCTTCACTAGTAATTCTTAGGAGTTGGTTGCAAACTTCAGCTTTACTAGAGAAATAATGGAGAGAGAGAGAGAGAGAGAGAGAGAGAGAGAGAGAGAGAGAAAGAGAGAGAGAGAGAGCCCAATGAATGCTTCCTCTTACTGAGGGAAACACATACTTTGATACTTAGGTTGGTAAGATGATAATATTCTTTGTCAAACCTAAAGAGGGTGACAGTTGAACGGTTTACTTTAAAATGAGCGGTCTTATGGTATACAAATTTTACCTCAATAAAATGATGTCAAACCTTCAAGGCAGTTACTGGTAGAATTCTGAAGATGTCTTTTCCAGTCCACAGCCTTAGAGTATGGGAAAGCTAAGCGTACTCTGACATGGCACTCAAAGCCCCAGAGCCAAATGTACAGAAGGCATAGCAGCCATGAGACAATATAGTTGATGCATATAATGATCTAGATAGGGCTGGATTGCTACTTTACAGAGGAATCTTCAAGACAAAAATGACAAGTGGAAAATAGGGACAGTTTATATTGGCAAGTTGAATATTGTGCAGAGACAGAAGACATGCTTTTTGAGAACAGTGGTCTCAGTGACTGTGGAGGCACCTGTCCTGATCAGGCCTGTGGCCCTGTTCGGAGGCAGGGAAATGTCTGAAGCTCAGAGAATTTTACAACTGATCAGGGACAAATTTGGGATCTGCACCCAGGCCTGGAGCTTGCCTACCATCCTCCTCTCACACTCAGTTTCCTGTCAAAGCACAAGTCATTCGACATTTGTCTGCAGTGCAAGCAGAAGTTAATGGCACCATGGTGTGGCACAGTCCTTATCAGCCCTTGTCAGAGAAGATTAAAAGATGGATCGTCACAAAGAAGTTATCAACAGATTCCAAATCTATTGCAAAGACTGCACAGACTGTATTCTTTAATGTCAATGCCACAAACATTAAAATTAACCATAAAATTTAAACAAGAGGTGCAACTACTTAAGAAACAAGATGGTAAAATCACTAATGTCTCCAAACCGAAACCCATTTCCTTTGCAGTTTATATAGAAAATAATAAAAAGAAAGCCAGGCATGGTGGTGCATGCCTTTAATCCTAGCACTTGGGAGGCAGAGGCAGGCGATCTTTGTGAGTTCAAGGCCAGCCTGGTCTACAGAGCGAATTCCAGGACAGCTGGGGCTACAGGGAGACCCTGTCTTGAAAGACAAAAAACAAACAAACAACAAATAACCCAGAAAATAATAAAAAGAGAAAAATATATAAAATACATGAATTGTAGTTAATGTACCAGAGCAGAAATAATAATAGCAAATAATTTCATTTGTTCGAACAAAGATAAAAATAGATTAAGTAGTTCAAGAAAACAAGTATAAAGACAAGAGTACACCTCACAGACTGGAAAAGAAATTATGTTTGAAATACACCATCAGACTTAGAATACAGACAAAACCCAGTGTTTAGCAGAGAAATAAATTTAAGACCTGGTTTCCGGTTGAATTTCTGGAAAACAAAACAGAAAACAGAAGAATCAGAAATTCAGAAAAATAAGCAACTGTAATCGCAGATTGGAATACATTTAAAACTCTAAAAGAACAAAAACTGTGGAAATTTGGCAAGTGATGAAATGGACTTTTTTTTTGGAAACTCTGAAATTGTTCTAAAAGATAATAAAGTAATGTATATGGAAGAAAAGTGAAGATAGTTAAAGGATTAATTCTGTAATATTATATCAGGGCCAGATACATTTCTGGTGAGTTACTTTAAACTTCTAAAGAAAAGCTAATTACTGTGCTTAAAAAAACATAATGGAAAAAACCAATTTTATAAAGCTGGCTTAATCCTGATCTTAAAGCTTTCACTGTAGCACACATTGGAAAATTATAAATAAGCATGCTACATTGATATGCATGTAGAATTTCAAATCGTGAAGACTGAATTCAAAGCTGGAGTTTATGTAAAGAATTTGAAGAGTGTTTTGTGTGAGACTTTTTTTCCCCCCTCACTGACCCCATTAAAGACCACAAAGGCTTGTTAAAGTCAGTCTGTGCTTAAGTACAACTAGTAAAACTGAATGCACACACATAAATTTAATAAGCCACTCTCTCAAACATACTAACACTAAAAGCTGGGTCACATGTAAGCAGCAAAGCATGACACAAAGATTATATTAACAAGGAAACTCACAATACCTAGAGTAATGCTACCAGGAAATGTGTGGAATCCTAAGACAAAATTTCCCATACTTTACTGAAAAATCTAAAAGAAGATTCAAATGATAGGGACGTATGCCATATATCACTTACAACACATTATGATATATAATTGGTTATGGGCTTCAGAAACCTTAGTCAAAATTTCTAGTTACTTTTTATTCATTAATTTTTTTGGTGAAAACTTGATTAAGTGAGACTATAATGGGGGAGGGGGTTTGAATATGATTAAGATTTATTGTATGAAATGCATAAAAACTCTACAGTAAAAGGTGTCTACAGTAGATGGGCTGTAGCAGAGATGGGAATAAAAGAATAATAAGCAGCTATGAAACATATGTGAAGCTCTTCTAATCAAATAGTAGGGCTGAGGTTGGGGTTCAGTTGGTAGAGTGCTTTCCTAGTGTTCCTTAAGCCCCTGGGTTTGATCCCCAGCAACAGATAAAGCCAGGCAGGTGGCACTTGCTGGGAGTCCTGGCACTTGGGAGGTGAAAGCAAGAAGATCAGGAGTTCAAGGTCTTCAAACTACATAGTAAGTTCAAGGCCAGTCTGGAGATTCATGAGACCCTTTCTTAAAACAAAACAATGACCCAGGAAACCTAGAATACAGAGTGGCTGGCTGGTCTTTCAATTTCAGTTTGTAGGAACTCAGTGCATAAACCAGAAGCCATCACACAGTGGGGCATGGGGGGATCTTTCCAAGTGGTGTCAGTTCTTGGGGGAAAAATTGAGCTAAAGCCTCTTCTGACTTCAAACACCAAAATAAATTCCAGATGGAGTTGAGATTGAAATGCAAAAATATTCTGCATTTGTAATCAAGCAAATGCAAATTAAGATGAGATACTGCTTTTTCCTCCTGTTATATCAGCAAAGGTTTGAAAAAACATTTGATTTTGGAAGTGTGGAGAAGACTGGCACTCACAGACTTCTGTTAGGGACTTAGAAGGAGTCTCTCTCTGGAGAGTATATTTATTAAATAGAGAAAAAAGCCCGAACTTTTTGACCTTCAAAGTCCATCTTCATTGCTAACTCAGGAAAAGACAGAAAGATACATATGGAGATAAAAGTTTACTTATGAATATTTTTATTCCAGGCATTCATAATAAAGCAGGTTTAATAATTGGGAATTTGTTAAACATCATTTAGTCCTTGGGATGAAATATGTTGTAGCTGACAAATGATTTAAGGACTAAGGATATATGTAGTAAGACACATGTGATAGAATGTTTCTATTTTATTTATTTATTTTTTAATTTTATACATACGAGTATATTGCCTGTTTGTTTATAAGTGCACCCATGTCAGTGCCCACAGAGGTCAGAAGAGGACATTGGATTCCCTGGAACCAGAGTTACAGATGGTTGTTAGCTGCCATGTGTGTGCAGGGACTTGAACTTAGGTCCTCTGTAAGAACAGCCAGGGTTTTTAACCACTGAGCCATCTCTCCAAGCTTCAGTGATATAATGCTAAGTAAACAGAATACATACTATAGATAAGGGCAAATATATTATAATTTTCTTAAAATGT
The DNA here is from genome assembly GCA_009823505.1 of Rhizomys pruinosus. NCBI lineage: Eukaryota > Metazoa > Chordata > Mammalia > Rodentia > Spalacidae > Rhizomys > Rhizomys pruinosus. The sequence goes on along the minus strand of VZQC01003677.1, from coordinate 822,628 downwards.
GCAAAATTGCAAATAAGTGCAGGAAAATGGCAATAGTATTTATATGGTAAGATTGTCAGATTTTAAAATGATGTTTATATTTTTCTTTTTATTTATTTCTCCTTTTTTCTTTTTTGTTTGAGACAAGGTCTCACTGTGTAGCCCTGGCTGGTCTGGAATTCTTTACATAGACCAGGCTGGCCTTAAACTCTCAGAGGTCCACCTGTCTCTGCTTTCCAAGTGCTGGGATTAAACATATGCACCATACCTGGCTATCTCTCAAATTTTCTACATTGAAAATGAAACACTTTAGTGAATATAAAAAGAATTATTTAAAAATAGCACCATCAGATGAAACAATAAAAAGCATTAAAGATTTAACAGTAAAAGGCTGGGAATGGCGGCACGTCTTTAATCTTAGCACTTGGGAAGTAGAAGCAGGCAAATCTTTGTGAGTTCCAGGCCATCCAGGCTACATAGTGACACCCTGTCTCATATACAGTATTAGCGTGACTATCATAACTTCTTGTTATATTCATAGAGTAATGCATTTCTCAATATTCACCAGAGATGTTTCCTTACACAGCAAGTGGTGATCAATATAGAAACCCAAAACTGGCTAACGTGCAGAAAATAAGACACTGCAGAGTGATTATCTCTGACTTGGACACTATATCAAACCCCCCCCCCCCGCCAAAAAAAAAAAAGCTCAGGGATCATTGTGGAAGACTTAGTGGAAAGATTGTAAGAGCCAGAGGTGGTGGATGACCACAAGGAAACGGAATTTTTCAGACAGCTGGTCCATTACTCACGTGAACTCACAGCAGTGGTGACAGAGTGCACAAGTCCCATGAACACTCAAATCAGACAAAAATCCCAGCAGAGATGAGGGGAAGTGGGTAAGAATCCTTAACCCTGCTTGACTTAGAAGCCTGCTGCTGGAAGGGGAGAATCAGTCTTTTAAGGGTTTGACCCTTGGTAGGTTAACCAGGCTCCGGTGGATGGATCCACATCAAAGGACATTTGGGAACACAAATTTAACTCCCTAGGCCTTTATATATACATATATGTATATAATAGAGCACATGAAATTGGGTTGGGGGTAGTAAGGGGTTGCAGATAGGGAAAGGAATCTAAACACAAAATATATTGTCTGAAATTTGCAAAAATTCAATTAAAAAGAAAAAAACCCAAACCAACCAACCAAACAAACAAAAAAATGAAGCTAAAATCAAAATAGAAAAAAGGGCAATAAATGCTGACTCTTCGGGAATGGGCAAGAACTTAGAGAGCTGGAAAGTAGTAGGGAAATCACTAATGCTCACACACTTGATGCTCAAAACCTAAATGCTGATTGTGTAAAACAAAGCCCAATTAAAAAGCTATCAACACACCGAGAAATATACTTGTAATAAAATTGACAAGGCTATAAACAGAGAAGAAAAACTCTAAATATAAAAATAGGTCAAGTAGGTTAGCAGATAATTTAGTGAAAAGAATAAAATGTTCAGCAAACAGAAGGAAATGCTTTGAAGAAATCAAAGATCTACATATTAAACTACTAGGAATTATTATGTTGTCAAAGATATTTACAGGCATGACAAATGTTTCCCAAATACTCCTGAGTAAGAATGTGTGGTGCACTGTGTCCAGTTATATGAAGAATACAGGTGGAGAGGGTGGATAGACCTGCAGGTATGTTAATGCTGTTTCTAGGAAGATAGATCTGAGAGCTTCTTTTTGGACATCTTCTTTGGTGTGGTTCTACAGGCTGGGCACATGGCAAATGTTACTATTAAGCAATTACAGCACCTACTGAACAAAGAATGCTATGGCTAAGGGAGCCATAAATTGCCACATTGGTTTATTTCTGTGGTTTTGTGGGTTTGGAAAGTCTTCTTGTAGAGCCCTTTCGAGACATTCAGCACGAGAGGCAAGAAGAGCGGGAACCGGAACCTTGCTGGTTGGCAGGAAAATGAGGTTCCCATGGGTTTGTCTCACACCTGCTGGTAAACAATGCTGGCCGCACCTGGCCCCTGGTGCAACCCTCCCATTGTGAAAGCCTGTGTGGGTGGCGATGGCTGGGAGAAGCAGCAGCTGTGGTGTGTACGCACGCACGGCATGCTCTTTGCTGCCAGGTCTGAGTCATCATTTGGAACCATCCTAAGGCTACACAAGGGGACAAAAGGCACAGAGCATGGCCCAGGCCTTTCGAAGTCATCGCCACCAGCTGAGATCCTACAAACTGTAAAGAAACGTTGAGTTTGTGAGAAGGGTCAGCTGGAGCCCTGCTGAGAGATTTGCCACATCCGTCTCCCAGAACACAGGGATCAATGCTTTGGATAGACTCAAACATGATTTTTAAGGTGGAGGTTGCCAGCCCAGGCTGGGACTTTGCCTCAGTTTCTTTTCCTGTTGTGATAAAGCATCCTGAAAAAGGCAAGTTAAAGAAGGAAGGTTTTATTTCAGTTCATAGTTTCCGGTTACAGTCCATTTTGGGGAAAGTCACAGCCGCAGGAGCTTTAGCGCCCATGGCGCGCCCACAGTCAGGAAGCGGATGAAGAATGCTGTGCGCAGAGCACTTTTCCTTTTTATTCAGTCCAGGAGACCAGCCCAGGGAACACGCCACCCACAGTGAGGTCTAGATAATTAACCTGATCCAGATAATTCCCCACAGGCACCCCAGAAATTTCACTCCTCAGTGATTCTTGGTCCTGTGAAATTGACAACTAACACCATCACAGACTTCAAAGCAATATCCTCTCTGCAGCTCTGGTTAGTTTCCCACATTGCATGTGTTGTGTGCACACTTCTTCACGGGCTTGGTTTCAAGAGAGATGACACAATATCATGGCCAGATGAAGTTCCAAGCTGCCCTTCTGTAAGCCATTGTCCTCTGGGCAGTATAAGCTTAGCATCCCAGGAAATCTACTGTGAAACCTTGCTTGGTTAGGATTTCTATCATGCCAGGACCCATTAGATGAGTAGAGAAGTTGAGGGCATTGGGCTTGCCAACCTCTGGAACCAGGGGAGTATTTACACAAATAGCAGATAGTGTGGTGCTGAGAATGGTTGTGAACATCAGGCACCTGGGCTCGAATCCTGGCTCTACTGTTGAACAGCTGTGTAATGGCAGCATGTCTTCTTTTCTTTAATCTTTTTTAAAAAATTTTTTTAAAAATTTATTTTCATATGTGTATGAATGTATTGTCTGCATGTAGGTTGGTGCACCCGTGTCTTGCAATGCCACGGAGGTCAGAAGAGGGTGTTGGATTCCCCTGGAACTGGAGTTAAAGACGGTTTTTTTTCAGCCTCCATGTGGGTGCTAGGGATCGAACCCGGGTCCTCTGCAAGAGCAGTTGGAGCTCTTAACCACTAGGCTATCTCTCCAGCCCCGGCAGCATGCCTTCTAACCTCTATCTTCCTGTTTCTCTTTCTGTGTAGTGTATGTGCATTGGAAAACGTACATGTGTGCTCACGAGTAAGATATTGTAAACCACAAAGCTCTATTGCTCAACTGATTTACACTGTTGTGCTTCCTACTACAATTTTAGACGGTTATCACTTATCTTTCTTCGTGTCTGTGTGTATATGTGTGTGCATATCTGTGTACACAGGTGTGTATGTGTGTACATGTGGAGGTCAGAGGAAAAACTTGTGTATTGTGTGCCTCAGGAGCTATCCAAGAGTACCTTGCCTTTTGTGACAGGGTCTCCCACTGGCCTGGAGCTCACTGATTAGGGCAGGGTAGCTGGCCAGCAGGCCCCAGGGATCTACCTGTCTTCACCTCCCCAAGCATTGGGATTATGTACCTCTCCAGGGTTTGTTACATGGGTTCTGAAGACTGAACTCAGATCCTCGTGCTTGCAAGGTAAGGATTTCATCAAGTAGGTCATCTCCCCAGCCTCATGTTTATTGGAATAAAAGAAAAAAAAAAAGAAAGAAAAAAAGTCTCTTTAGGATTAGTTATCTCATATTTTATTCTCTTGGAATTTAATAAAATTTGACCTCAATGCTTCCTGCTTGATTTAGAGGGGTTTAATTCTTTGCTATGAGTCTTGAACCCCAGTCACTTTCCACTCCAAGGCATCTCCCCTCCCTCCCTGTTACCCATCATATGCAGAAGAGAAGCGTTTGCCAGTAGCAAATCTTGCATTGTGCTCAGGACAAAATCCCATGAAAACATTCAAAGAGGGAATTATACAAGGCAAGGCAGGACTGATCTGGCTAGCTGCCTGATTTTCATCTAGATCAACCTGATTTCCTGCAGGCTGGGGAAAGAGGGTTAGGCCTTGTTTACTTTATTGCAGTTTTGTTCTTTTGTTTAGGATGTTCCCCTCCAGTCACAAGTCTCCTGGCTTGGTTCCTGCATACCCGGCCTCTTATGTCAGATCCCACTTCACCACACTGTGGGGCCAAAAGTGAGCTTGCTGGTAGACACCTCAGTATGCCTTGGCCATGCAAACCATCACCCACCAGCACATTTGCTGTGGGAATATGTTCAGGTCTTTAGGGAGTAGTCTGAAGTTGGTTGTTTGAAGGGGAAAGATGACCATTTTCTCTTGCATACCTGTGATCATGTGAAAGTCTTCAGTTGAATTTATGAACAGGGTCTTCCTCTTGCAGATGAAGTGTGCTGCTAATCCGCACTCACTGAGACTCTGGCTGATCTGCTCTGTTTGGCTTGCATAGTTCAAGGTCTCTGGGTGCCCTTCACACTTCATTCAGTCTTTTTGTTACCATAGACCAGCCAACAGTCAGGAGAGGATGCGCTGGGAAGCTCAGGGCAATGATAGGTGAGTGATAGCTGAGCCATGCTCTAAATTCAGAGAGATGGATGCAGCTCACCTGTCAAACACATGTTCTTGCTTGAGTTTTCTTGCTGCTTTAAGGCTTGCCTGAGCATAATGTTCTCTAGAAAGGTCCTTTCCAGCTGTAAAATGCCATGATTCCGGGAATGGAGGGAAGCTTTGCTTTTCCTAGATTATTCTGGAAGTAAGGGGTGTGGCTTTTGAGCTTTGATCTGGGTTCTCACTGAGCTGTTTGTTTTCCCCTCTGGTTTTGTGGCACTGTGCTCTGGTCACTCTGCTCTCCAGTGGAGATCGTCATGCTTGCCTCACAGAGTTGTTTTAGGAAGAGTGCTCAAGTCCGCTGCATTGCTTCAGTGCATGGTGTTCATTTGGCAACTCATTTAGTGTGTAGCAGCACTGAGGAAGGTCAACTCACAATGATAGGGACAGAGGAAAGTTTGCTGGGGATTGAGCCCCAGGACTCTAGTGCACACACTCCAGGCAAATTCTATCTACCACTGAGCTACATCCCCAGCCCCCAAAAGCAACTTCAGAAAGAAAATGAAAAGATCATTCTCAGCACCCTCCCATGGGACTCCTTAATCAGAGCTGGCCACTGTCTCTCACGTGTGCTTCCAGAGAAATGGACTGCTCTTGTTGGGTAATTAGTATCCTGGGCAAAGCCAAGATCAGGGCACAGTAAGAGTCTTTGTTTCAGGCTTGTAAATTTCAACACAGGTTGGAAGGAACAAAACCTCAATTCATGTAAGAGACACTCCACATGGGATTCTGTGGATGGAGCCAAGGGAGAGAGACTCCCTGGCAGTCCCAGGAGTGGATGGTGAAGGCAGTTCAGGCAATGGAAGGACCTGGAAGATGTTCAGAGACTGACAAGCAGCCTTTGACTTTAGGAGGCAGAAGCTGGCCAGTTCATTGCAGTTGGTGTATGAGATCAGCTTTCACCCTGGCAATGTGATCTGTTAGGAGAAATGCTTAGGAATCCTGCTCTACAGACCCAAGGTATATTAGTTACATATATTGTTGCCGTGACCAAATCTGACTGTATGCAATGTAAGGGAATATTTTGCTCATGGTTTGAAAGGGTACAGTTCATCAAAGCAGGAAAGGTTGGCCATGCGAGCTTGCTCATATCTGGATGGATAAGAAAGCAGAGACAGACAGGTAAGTGGACTAGTCTATAACCCAAGGTCTGCCTGACACACTCCCAGTGACCTGCTTCCTCCAGATAGGCGCTGTCTCCTAAACATTATACAACTTTCCCAGACCCCACCATCTGGGAACCAAGTGTTCAACCTTGTGAATCCATGGAGGACATATTACAATACACACTCCAGGCACAGTTTCCTTGTGGATCAATGTGTGTTCAGAATTCATATGGAGGCTAGCAAGATGGTTTAGTGCATAAAGACACTAGCCACCAAGCCTGCTGAGCTGAGTTTGATTCTCAGGACTCACATAGTAGAAGGAGAGTTGTTCCCTGAAGTTGTCCTCTGACTTCCACGCACATGCTGGTGGCACATATACATATGTGTGTGCATGTGTGCATGTGTGTGTGTGTGTGTGTGTGTATGTGCACAAGAGTAAACATAATTTTATTTGTTTATTTGAATGTTTTGTGTCTCCATGTATGTAAATATGCCCATGTGTGCAATGCCCAGGGAGGCCAGAGGGGGGGCGTCAGATTCACTGAAACTGGAGTTACAGATGGTTGTTACTTGCCATGTAGGTGCTGGAAACTGAGTCTGGGTCCTCTGCAAGAGCAACCAGTGCTCTTAACTGCTGAACCATCTCTCCAGCCCCAAATACAAATGTAAAACATTAAAAAAAATCCATGTGAGATACAGTTCAATGCACATATAAAATTATATATTTTTCCCTGTTTTGGGAAGAAGTTACATAAATAGAGCCAGTGTTTATCGATCTCCTTTTTTTGCATGTGTATGTGTGGTATGTGTATTCATGTCTGCATGTGTGTAGGTGTGTGTTGTGTGTGCATATGTATGCATGTATGTGTGTGCATGTGAGTGGCAGCCCAAGGTTGACATCAGGAGTCTTCCTTGATTATTCTCCACCTAGTCATTGAGGTAGGATCTCCTAATTGAACCTAGAGCTCGCCAGTTTAGCTAGACTAGCGAGGCAGCTTCCTCTGGAGATCCCCTGTCTACCTTCCAAGCCCAGGAATTACAGGTGGGCTGCTACTCCCACCTGGTATTTACTTGGGTTCTGGGAATCTAACCTCCAATCTGCACACTCGTGCAGCAAGTGCTTTATCCTGAGTCATCTCCCCAGCCCCTATTGGTCCTTGTTATATGTGAAGCCTGTGATAGTTTATTTACATTAACAGGAAGAAAAAGTAAGCCAACCTTCACCTACCCTTAGTGTTTCTGTTTTTTAAGGGGAAGTGGTGACAGTTCATATCAGTGGGGATGCTGAACACTTGTTTAGAGGTTGCTGGAGCCTTCAAGAAGAAAGTATGCCTGAAGTACCAAATGGGGAGACAGAGTAAAGGGCCCTTTGTTTACCAAAAATAGCATGTTTGTGCCTATAGAAGTGTAAGAATCAGGGTGCCATGTTAATTTGTCATTGGTCTAGTTTGCACAGAGGGAAAAGTAAGCTTCTGGGGTGTGTGTGTGTGTGTGTGTGTGTGTGTGTGTGTTCCCTCATGACAAAAGGGACCCAGATGGAGAAAAGATGTGTGCTGGATAGCTTTAGTGTCAACTTGACACACCTGGGTTGAGGGAGCCTCAAATTGGGGAATTGGCTCCATTGGACTGGCCTGTGGCCATGTCTGTGGAGTATTGTCTTGATTGTCAAGCAATGTGGGAGGGCCCAGTCCACTATGGGTGGTGCCATCCTGGGCAGGTCGTTGTGTATGGTATAAGAAGACAGGCTGGGCATGAGCCAGGGGAGCAAGCCAGTGAACAGCATTCCTCCACGGCCTGTGCTTTAGCTCCTGCCTCCAGGTTCCTGCCCTGACTTCCTGCCTTGGGCTCCCTAAGTGATGAACTGTGACCCAGGAGATGTAAGCTGAATAAACCCTTTCCTCCCCAAGTTGGTGTCGGTCAGAGTGTTTTGTCACAGCAATGGAAGACAAACTAGGACAAGATGAGAATCCCAAGAAGGACTGGGACCCTGGAGAGGAGGTCTGGGCCAGTATTGCTGGAGGCTGGAGCCCCTGGGAAGGAGGACAGCGAGGCTCCTAGAGGCCTGAGAGCACTGACTGGAAAGAGAAGAGCTGGATGCTCAGTTTTCACCCGTTTTGGTTTTAGCCATACCATCTGACCTGTGCCACAACAGAACGCCTCCTGTGGTGGGTTCAGAGGAGAGCTGGCTGAGTTACAGAGTCTGTGGATGCAGAAAAGCCAGCAGCAGAGGACCTGGGGCGAAGTCAGAGTTTGGGCAGAGCTGAAGTTTGGAGCCAAAGTGTTTGGCAGAGGATGTAAGGGTCTAGGAAGGTTGAGGTGGAAGTGAGACTTTGTCACTCTATCATCTTGTGCTTGCAACAACTTTATTTAGTCTCCAGGGCAAGGTGACCTCAGTCGCTATCTAACTAGGCTGCAACCATAGTGTTTCAATGAATACCTCCAGATAACAAACAAAGGAAACAGAGTATAGTGAGGGCCATTAATTTGCTCAGTCACATAGCCCTTGGTGGTAACCCTTGGTTAGGATATTCCTGTGTTAATGTAGGCAGAGTGAGGGGCCTTGGGTAGCTGTAGACACACAGCATCAGAGACACCCCCCACTATAGCGGGAGTCAGCAAGCTCCACAGGAGAAATTTCATGGTTTTCCACAACTATACAATTCCTTATTTCTTCTTTTGAGACTGGGTCTCACTGTACCCTAGGCTGGCCTTGAGAACTTGCTCAAGGGGTGACTGGAGCTCCTGCTCCTCTGGCTTCCACCTCGTGAATGCTGGGATTATAGGTGTGTGCCAGCCACCATGTCTGGCTTTATTCAGTACTGGAACCCAGGGCCTTGTGCATAGCTAAGCAAGCACTTGACACGCTGAACCACAGTCCTAGTGCAGAGCTATATAATTCTGTGGCTACAGGGTATGTCTGAGTGAACAGGAATGTCTATACACCAATAAAGATGTGCAGATAATGAATTGTGAATTTCATGTGCTATGAAATACGATTAAGAATTTTTCCAACTTAAACTTTAAAAAATTATTTTTAATTATGTGTACGTACGGGCATCTGCATGTGCACATGAGTGTGGGCAGTGGCAGGTGGCAGAGGCATAGGTCCCCTCCAGAGCTGAAATGACAGATGCTTGAGAGCCACCTGATGTGGCTGCTTAGAATTGAACTTGTAAGAGTAGCAAGTGCTCTTAACCACTGAACCTTCTTCTCTCCATCAACTACTAAAAAAAAATGTAAAAGCCATTTTTAGACCATACAAACCGAGCGGCAAGCTGGTCACAGTGTGCTAACCGCTTCTTACCACTGTGTGGTCATTTATTAGACTCTTGTGAGTAGATGAAGGGGCACAACAGACAGCCTGTGGGAGGCATTTGCTGAGACTCACATAAAACTCTTCCCCAACTAATTAGCACCTGCAGTCTGGTTCCTTTAAATCTGTCAGGCCTTAATGAAACATCCATTTCCTTAGACAAATCACATGCCCTTCTTGGCTTCTCTTGCTCTGTGTTCCTGAGCATGTGTGTTTGTTCACCTGTGTGTCAACAAGGTCTCATAAGGGATTGGAGAGATGGCTTAGCAATTTAGAGTGAGTACTGCTCTTGCAGAGGACCTGAGTTCAAGTTCCTGAACCCATTTTGGGCAGCTCACAATGGCCTGTAACTAACTCCAGCTGCAGGGGATCCAATGGCTGCTAGCCATTGTGGGCACATGCATGGACACACACACACACACACACACACACACACACAGAATTTTTAAAGATAAATAAAAACAAATCTTTTTTTTTTTTTTTAAATAAAGAAGGCCAGGCATGGTGATGTATGCCTTTAACCTCAGCACTTGGAAGGGAGAGGCAGATGGTTCAAGGCCAGCTTGATCTACATAGTGAGTTCTAGGTATGACCTTGTCTTAGAAAACAACTGAACCAAAACAAAAACCACCACTCCCCACCAAAAAACAAACAAACAAACAAAAACAAAACCACAGAAACAACAACAAGAACAACAGCAAAAAACCCAAAACAACACTCCAAATAAAAAACAACAAAAGCAACCAAAGGAAGAAAGAAAAGGTTTCATAAGTTTTACAAGACATCTTCAGATGTGTGGAGTCCAGGGATAGAACTCAGGTCGTCAGGCTTGGTGGCAAGCACCTTTGCTTGCCCAGCCTTCTTGATTCTGCCTCTTCAAAGACTCTGTTTCAAGGCCAGCGGAATTCTCATATGCAAAAACATCCCGGGAAGAAAGAAAACATTTGAAATATGTAGGGCAGGGAGTACCTAGGAACAGCTAGGAGAGGGAAGGTGGGCGATTGCTCTCCCTTGTGTCAATATATAAAGCTGCATGCTCCAATCATCTCATGCTAATGATTTATTTTTTCTTTTTGGGGAGGCAAATATAATGTTCTCATGTTCTTTTTTATTCTTTCTAGGAAAAAATAAGAGGAATTCATTTTCATCAGGATTAGTGCAGTCTCTTCTCTCTCATTGGGCCACATGAGGTTTGAGCAGATCTCTGATCTCAAGCAGAATGGAAAGTATAGCCCAACAATGGAGGCCTAGGCTGGGGGCTTGAACCCAATTTGGATTAGCATGCGCAGCGGCAGTTATTCTCAAGTGAATGGCAACCAGTGTTTGTAGCTGGTGTTGAGCTTCAGCCCCTAGGGACCAAAGCTATTGTTCTACCTTAATCTGGGGCCAGTTACCAGGAGGCTAAGCCTCATAGTCAGAAACTCAAAGGTGACAGGCTTGCATCAAGCTGTCAGCCGGGAGAGGGGGGAGGGGGCATGACATGCTGTCAGGCAAAAGCCAGGGCAGGCACTGAGTCCCCGAAACCTAGGAGAATTGGGATATTATTTAAGCCAGTTCACTTCAGTTTTTCTTTCTGTAAACTTGAACAAATCACATTTACATTCAAAGGCCTTAACCAGCCTAGAGATACAGAAGACAGCATGGTGGCACATTAGGGCATCTGCTGGCCTTGTCCTGGGTAATTACAGGACCTGGGCACTTTCCTGAGCCCTGTCCCTCATCAATCTCTCTTGTCATTGTTTCCTGCCATTTTGGAGGTGGGTGATTTAAACGTCTGCTGACACCTCCCCACTTGTGTTTTCCTATTCTCTCTTCAGTATCATATTTTGTCACCTGGCATGAGCAGTCCTGCTGCCTCCTAGAGTTCCCTAGAATTCTTATAGAAATAGGTAGATCAGCTCAATGCTTCACCCCCATAGGCTCTGACCTGGTGCGGGGCTGCTGGGGCCAGTCAGCCATGTTCCTTGGGGTTCCCATGGTTCTCCAGACACCATTCCAACCCCTCTCCATTTTCAGTTGAATAAAAGCCTGAACATAATTTTGTTATGTAAAATTGCTAGGCAGGCCATTGAGATGGCTCAGTGGGCAAGGATACGTGCCTGGTGACCTGGGTTCCATCCCTAGAACCGATGTGTATTGGTTACTTTTTGGTTGCTGTGATAAAATACCATGACAAAAGCAACTTCTAGAAGGAAGAAATTATTATTTGGCTTACAGTTCCAGAGGGTTAGAGTCCACCACCAGGTAGGAGGAGGAATGAGAGAGGAGGCAGCTGGAGCCGGAAGCTGAGCACTCACATCTTGAAGCACGTGCAGGAAGCAGAGAGAGCAACCGGAAGTGGGCAAAGCTATGAACTCTCTAAGGCTGATACCAGTGATGTGCTTTCTCTAGCTAGGCCACAACTCCTAAAGGTTCCATGAGCCTCCAAACCATGCTGCCAACTGGGGCAAAGTATTCAAATACAAGAGCCAAAGGGGGGGGGTGCATTTCTCATCCAAGCTACCCCACCATGGAGTGCTGTGTAGAGAGAATCACCTCCACAAGTTGTCCTCTGACCCCTACATGTGTGCTGTGGTATATTTTCACCTCCCATCACACATATGCATGTACACACACACACACACACACACGTATATACACACAAATAATAATAATAAATAAATCTAAAAGAAATAGCTAAACTATCCTCAGGCCCACGCTCTGGGCCCCTTTCCCCATCTCTGCTAGCCCTCTACTATGCTGTTAAAGATCTCAGGGTCCTTGGGAGAGCTTCTAAAAATGACAGGAAATGACACTTGGTAATAGGAGGACTCACGACTACTGAGCACGTGCTGCATGCCAGTCACTACAGCGTGCTGAGCACTCTGTGTCTTGTCTCAGGAATCCATGGATTAACCTATTTTCAGAAAGTAAGCCTAGGGGAAGAGAACGGGCATAATGAGCATGAAAGTGCCAGAAGCAAGGTTCATTTCTAGGCAGTCCACCTGCGTTCTTTGTACCTCTCTGCATGCCAATGACTCTCCTCAGAGACCAGTGCAGGATGGCCCTTCCAGTTAACAGGAAGCCAAGACAAGACTAACACAGCCACAGGCAGGAGAGCCCATGTAGATGGCCCCTGACTTAGGAAGACTTGGTTTATGATTTTCCATTTAGGAAGGGTGTGGAGGTGGTGTGCATTTTGGTAGAAATTATACTTTTAATTTTGGTGTTTTCCTGGGCTGATAGGTTCCCAATAAACTCTGGTGATACTGGGCAGTGGCAGCTGCAGCTCTGGGACAGCTGTGTGACTGTAAGGGGGAATGAAGGATGCTCTATGCTGGGCTGTTTGTAAGCTGTGATGCTCAGTAGGTCAGGTGGGTTAAACGCATTTCAACCTGCTGCACTTTCAGCTTATAGTGATTTATCTGATGTGATCCCACTGCAAGTCTAGTAGCTTCTCTGTACTAATTCCCAAGAGAAGCCCTGCCTTTGGGCTGGGGTTTCAGGCAGGGACTTGGAGGGCAGAGAGTTCAATAGGTAGAGAGGAAGAAGGGAGCCAAGGCAAGGGACACAGTAGCTGTCAGCTCTGAAAGCCAGCTCTTCTCAGGTTTTGGATGTTTCTGGTGTCAGAATTATTTAAGGTGATAGTATAAAGTTATCTCTGTGTTAGTCAAGAAATATCTCCCTTCCAGAAAATGATGATCAAACAGAGACAATAATTCCTACCTTGTGGGGGACATTGTGAGGATCGAAGGGCAGAGATGATGGTGATGCTGTATCCAGCTCTTCCCTTACTATTCTGGTTAAGGTGCCTGGACCTTTTCATTTCTAGATCTACCTTCTTTCTTAAGTGCTTAAGGAAATTGGAGGACATTGCTTGCTCACCTGATGTGACACCTCAAGTACTCCCTCAGAATACCATGCTCCTCAGACTGACCGGGAGCACACAGACATTCATTCAAACTGGTCTACCAACTACAGTTCTTATTTTTCTTCTATAAATTGCCCTATTGGGCAAAAAATGGTTCTAAATGTCACCATCATAATGATCCTTAATGTTTTCTGTGTCTCATCTCTGTGTCATCTTGGAACATGTTTTTTATTTTATTTTATTTTATTTTATTTTATTTTATTTTATTTTATTTTTTTGGTCTTTTCGAGACAGGGTCTCCCTGTAGCCCCAGCGGTCCTGGAGCTCGCTCTGTAGACCAAGCTAGCCTTGAACTCACAAAGATCCATCTTCCTCTTCCTCCCGAGTGCTAGGATTAAAGGCGAGTGCCACCACGCCGGGCATTGGAACGTGGTTATGATGGTGATTAGCAGAGATAATCTGTTGAAGTGCCAGTAACAGACAGAGAAACAGTGTCTGGCACATAGCAAATGCTGTACATGTTAAGGAGAGTCTGAAGTCTCCACAATTTTATTTTTTGCCCTCTTAAGTTACATTTATTTGTATGTGTGTGTATGCATATGTGTGGAGGTCCAAGGACAACGTGGGCTACATGGATCCTGATGATTAGTTCAGGTCATCAGGCTTGATGGCAAACACCTTTACCCACTGAGCCCCCTGGAACTTGCTATGTAGATCAGGCTGGCCTTGATTTCACAGAGATCTGCCTACCTGTGTACCTCTGCCTCCTGAGTACTGGGTTTAAATGTGTATACCACCACACCCAACTTTTTTATTTCTTTTTAATGAATTACTTTTAGAGACTATACAAAATAATGGGTTTGGTCATGACATTTTCACCCACATGTATTGCTATTTGTTCTTATTCATCCCCTTCTGTCCTTCCGCAGTCCTCCCTCCCAACTCCTTCCTGGCTTCCTTCCTCTCTCACATAATCCCTCCTTCTGTTTTCAGTCACACGGATCCAATCATCCTCTTTTGTTCCTCCTCCCTTTAAAAAACTCTTCCTATCTTCTCCTAGTACATATATATATATATATATATATATATATATATACATTTGTATATGTGTGCATATATTTAAATCTAGATTTTGCATATGAGGGGAAAATGCCTTGCCTTTCTGAGTCTTATTTCACTTAACATAAGGATCTATCATCCACTTTCCTGCCAAATTTCACTTTACTTATTCTTTTTGTTTATATTTATGTGCATGTATGAGCACATGTGTGTGGGTGCCTTCAGATGCCAAAAGAGGGTGTTAGATCCCTTGGGGCTGGAGTCACAGGCTGTTGGGAGCTGCCAGACTTGGGAGCTGAGAACTGAACTTGTGTCCTCTGCAAGAACAGCAAGTGCTCTTAATTAATGAGCCATCTCTCATGCTCAATTTCATTATTCTTTTTTTTTTCTTTTTTTTTTTTTTTTGTTTTGGTCTTTTCGAAACAGGGTCTCCCTGTAGCCCCAGCTGTCCTGGAACTCGCTCTGTAGACCAGGCTGGCCTTGAACTCACAACGATCTGCCTGCCTCTGCCTCCCAAGTGCTAGGATTAAAGCTGTGCGCCACCATACCCAGCTCATTATTCTTTTTTTTTTTAATTTTTTTTTATTAATTTTTTAATTATTTATGTGTATGAATGTGCTGTCTGCATGCAGGTCTGCGCACTCGTGTCGTGCAATGCCGCGGAGGTCAGAAGAGGGTCTCGGATTTCCCTGGAACTGGAGTTCTCCTGGAATTGGAGTTTCAGACTTTTCTCGGCCGCCATGTGGGTGCTGGGGATCGAACCCGGGTCCTCTGCAAGAGCGGTCGGCGCTCTTAACTGCTAGGCCATCTCTCCAGCCCCTCTTTTCTAAATTTTTTAATTTATTATTTTTTACGTTTATGAGTGTACTGTCTGCATGTAGGTTGGTGCACCTGTGTCGTGCAATGCCATGGAGGTCAGAAGAGGGCATCAGATTTCCCTGGAACTGGAGTTAAAGATGGCTCTTAGCCACCATGTGGGTACTTACCCACCATGTGGGTACCCACCATGTGGGAATTGAACCCGGGTCCTCTGCAAGAGCAGTTGGTGCTCTTAACCACTGAGCTATCTCTCCAGCCCCAATTTCATTATTCTTTACAGCTGAATTGAGTTCTATTATGTATAAGTACCATATTTTCTTCATTCATTCATCTATTGATGGGCACCTAAGATGATTATACACTTTGGATATGGTGAGCAGTGTAGCAATAAGCATAAATGTTCAAGCATGCCCATGGTATGCTGACTTAGAATCCTTTGGTTATATACCCAGGAGTGGTTGTAGCAGGGTCATATGGTAGATCTGCTTTTAGTTTTTTAAGGCGCTTCCATAGTGGCTACACCTGTTTATAAACTCATAAGCAGAGTTGTAAGATTCCTCTTCCCCTACAAACATATCAGCATCTGTTGTTTGTTATTTTAATGATGGCTGTTCTGATTGTGGTAAGATGGACTTACCAACTTTTGCAAAGGTGAATCTAGTCCTGATGTTTGTCTTTATGGTCAATAGAATACAAGTATATTTCTCTAAGTATCTGCCACTCTAAGCATGTGCCATTACACCCAGATATTTTATGTCTTTAATTCCCAATGTAAAATGCATATTTGCCTATCACAACCAACACTCCCTGGGTCTCCTAGACAGGCATAAGTCTCTACCCACTCATTAAGATGGAACCAGAGCTTGGCTTCTTCCTTGACAGCCCTGTCTTCAACTACCATCTTTGCATGTACAGCCCACTCCATCTACCCAGTTGAGAACTGAGTCACTATGTTTCATTTTCTCCTTTCAAGCTGCACTTTGAGCTCAACAGAGCCCGCATGGCTTCTGAACAGTCCTGGGATTCATCTTTTCACACGCCCACATAGCCTTTGTACTCTTTGGCCACTGTGGTAGGCTCCACTTGGAACACAGTGAGTGAAGCTTACAGGGAAGAATAGTTTCAATTTTGTGAACGAACTATCCATTGTTATAGAATTAATTCTGTTGATTTGGGAGTCTAGATATGCTTCTGATGTCTGAGATCTAGTTTAGAATCCGCATGCTCCTCTGGCTACTCTTCTTATTCCTTTAGGAGAAATTAAAACTGTGTGAGACAAATAAATAGGAGAACAGGAAATTATTCTGCTCATGTAGTTTTTGTAAATAAGTCTCCCAATATAATTTCATGTTTTATTTGTTTTAGAAACATTGTGATAGTGGTATAATGGAAATAAAACCCAAAGCATCTAATCCCACTACTTTGAACAAGTCAGTAGCCTTTAGCCTTTACTTTTCTGTGATTTGGTTCATTCCTTTGAATACACATATGCATGATTGTATATAGAATCATAATAGTTGATAATAGTAGTTCCAGTAGAAGTAGAGCCATTATTAACCTTGCATACCTGTTAAGAAAAGTGCTTCCCCTGTGGCTTGCCTGCTCTTATCAATCCTAGGAGGATTACTACTTCCATTGGAAGGATGAAGAAACTAAGTTCAGATGGTCCCTGACTTACGATGGTTCCGTTTATGATTTTCAACTTTATGATGGTACAAAAGTACACTATATAACTGGTATAGCACTCAATGAATTCCATAAGTTTATTTTATTATAAAGTAGAGCTTGTGTTAGATGACTTTTGCTCAACCATAGTCTAATGTATGTGTTCTGAGCATGTGTGAGTTAGGCTGGCCTAGGTTATAATGTTTAATGTGTTAGGTGTATTACATGCATGTTTTATTTATGATCTTTTCAACGGGTTGTGGATTTAATACATGTGATCCTATCATAAAGGGTGTCTGTATTAGCAAACTTGAGTGATGGAACCATATTTGAGCCTTTTCCTTCACTATTATTATTATTTTTTTTGGTCTTTTTGAGTCAGGGTCTCCCTTTAGTCCCAGTTGGCTTGGAACTCACTATGTAGACCAGGCTGGCTTTGAACTCACAGAGATCTGCCCGCCTCTGCCTCCTGAGTGCTGGGGTTAAAGGTGTGCACCACCACACCTAGCTTTTTCCTTCACTATTAAGCAGAGGTGCCAGACTGGCAAGCTGACCTGAATAAGTGTGCCAGGGCCTTTACTCCTCACTGGCATTTGCTGGAAGTGATTCCTCAGCACCGAAGATGGAGTCTGCAGACCCCACGCAGATGGGGCAGGCCATACTGCGGTGTGGCGCTCTGAGGTCCCGTGTAGCTCAAGTTGGAAAAAGCGGATGGCCCTGCAGGTCGGATCAGCACCTATAAAAATTCACAGACATTTATTTCCAAGTGTTTGCAAGATATTGGTATCAGTTTGACCTACCAGACTCCAGCAAAGAGATGGAGTGCTTCTGGTCTATAGGAGGCAGGCATCCAGGGAGCACAGCACCATGAACTATCCCCACCCTGGCCATTTAAACACAAATGTTCTTGTGCAGATGGGGTTTCAGGATGTTGCCAAGTATTGGGAAATGAAGATACACAGGCCAAGGGAGCTGAGGTCTCAGGGCCACCCTGAGTTCCCAGAAGCAGAGCGAGGCTAGAATTATCAACTAGGCCAATGGGAGTCAGTGGCTGGTGACTCTGCTCAGTGGCCCTTTATACCTTTGTGTTTGGCATTGCTGCAGCCTCAGTAAGCATTAGTAGTTGAATAGACAGGTGGGCAGGTGGAATTGCTTGTAACAAGCAGCTATACTCTCTCCTGCTGTTTAAGGACTAAAATAAGCTGTTCCCATGCCTTTCATTTTCACAAACAGAAGCTGGGTGTGTGCAAATAAATGTGCAATAGCATGTAGGACCTGTACATGTATGTGTGAATGTCTGCAGCCGTATGCATATGTTGTTAAATGTGTGAGAGTGTGTGCATCTGAGCTTGAGGATATGCATGTGTGTAGGTGCAGGGTAGAGGAAGGAAGTGCTGAAGACAAGGGCAATTGCTCTGTGACTTTGCAATGTTTGCTACAGGTTAAGGGACAGCATGCATACTACACGGTAGTGATTGTAAGCTGTGTTTGCCAGATGTGCTAATAAGACTCAGAGCCATTAATGCCTTGCCCATGGTTATTCTGGGGAGTGGTAGAGCTGAGTCTTGGACTCTCAGTCACCATGCTGGTGACCTCACCACACCATGCTTCCCAGCAGAGTGTGACACTGCCAGAACTCTTCTGTGTTTCAGAGTAAAGAAGGTGGGCGATAAGGCCAGGGGGAGCTGAACTGCATTGGCCTTGAGCTATCCCAGAGGAGGAAATAACTTTGGGGTCTCTGCGTAGCTGTTAGAGTAGGAGCAGGGCTGAAACTTTAAGCAGTACCTACTGGTTGGTTCCTGGAAGAATCAGAATGTTGGTAAGAGAGGGGGCAAGGAGATGGGCAGCCTTCCTGTCCATGTGGGAGCATCTTGGTGGAAAAAAATTTCTATGAATTTGTGGGCCTAGCTGACTGGCTTTATACAGAACGGAGTTCAGAGCTACTGTCCAGAAGGTTACCTTTACAGAAAGCATGCCTGGTTACTCCCCTTCCCTAGATTGCTTCCAGTAAGACCCTGAATGGAAGTTCCCTAACCCAAAGCAAAGATGTGGGCCAAGCAAATGAAAAGACACTGTTTCCAAAGCATAAAGGAAACCCTTCACCTCTTTACTTTTAAAATCCCAGTATCCATGACAACTGGACGGAGTGTAGAAAATGGCTGTCCCTCCCCTCTTCATTGTTTGACTTTCTGTTGCTGCAGCAACTGAATCCACTGGGCCCAGCCAGATTCTCTGGGTGCTTTCTTCTCTCTCAGTCCCCTCTATTGCTGGCTCTCCTTGGTGCCAACACGGCTTTGTCTTGCTCTGGAGACATCTGTGAGAACGAGGATGGGCAAAGTGTCAGGGTCTTGCTGGTTAAAATCCTTTGAGACTGGAGAAATTGCTGGAACAAAGGGGGCAGGGAACAGAAAGGCCTGAAAGGCTCACAGGGTCTTTATCATCTGAAACCTTGGGATTTAGAATGTCTAGCTTTGCCTTTCCCATGGGGGTTTGGCAGGGACACAGAGCAGGCCTGGGAAACGGGATGGCCCACAGTCTCCTCACAGGACTTCCAGGGAGACAAAGCCTGGTTAACCTAGGATAATCCTTCTTTCCTTCCTTCCTTCCTTCCTTCCTTCCTTCCTTCCTTCCTTCCTTCCTTCCTTCCTTCCTTCCTTCCTTCCTTCCTTCCTTCCTTCCTTCCTTCCTTCCTTCCTTCCTTCCTTCTTCCTTTTCTCCCTCCCTCCTTCTTCCCTCCCTCTTTCCTTCCCACTTTTTCTCTCTCTTCCTTCTTTCCTTCCCTTCCCTCTCTTCTTTCCATCTTTTCCTCTATGTATATTTTTCCTACTTGGAAAAATTCTAAACCTTCAGAACTTTTTTTTTTTGTCTTTTCGAGACAGGGTCTCCCTGTAGCCCCAGCTGTCCTGGAACTCACTTTGTAGACCAGGTTGGCTTTGAACTCACAAAGATCAGCCTGCCTCTGCCTCCCAAGTGCTAGGATTAAAGGCGTGCACCAACACGCCCAGCTAAACCTTCAGAACTTTTAACAATTAACTCCTTTCTATAATTTGTCTTAAGGAAACAGTCAGATATTTGCACTTAGATTTACCTTCTTTGTGATTTCTTATAGTACTGTGAAATATCAGGGGAAATCTAAATGGATGGAACTATGATATGTCTAATACGTCATGCCTTAACATGTTGGGAAAGTTACCTTTTCACTCATTCTACAGCTGTATGTTGGCCTCACACTGACTCCTGGAGATTAATGGTGTGCAAAATGGACATGGTCCCTATCCCCATGATGTAGGAAGCTTTCTTTTTGTGCAGAACAGGAACCACATGGCCCTGCTAAGGGGAGGGGGACACAGCACCTGCAGCAGCTGCTGTAGGGCAGTGGCCTCCTGGTGCAGAGACCAGCTGGCTACTTCCCATAGCCCAGCCTGGGTGGTACTTCCACCTCAGGCCCTTAGCCTGCGACAATGAGACATGTTTCCCACTCTTGGCCATGCCTTCCCACCTGCCCAGAGACTGCTGAACCCTGGACAGCAGTTTCCAGGCTGATGGCTATTGGCTTGTCTTCAGCCTATGTCCACTCACAACACCAGCTATCCAGATTGGTGGTCGGCAAGGGGACCTCTTTCTAACCCACTGGCCACCCAAATGAAATGCAGGCCTACTTTGGCCTGTATACGTGCAATAATTAATAAAAAATGATGGCCAGGAATTCCCTGATGATGTTACTTGGAAATTTAAATGTATTCCTTGCTACAGCCGGCTTTTATAAACCAAATAATGTTAGTTCCCAGAGCCAATCATAGGCCCCCCAACTCTGTGCCACTGTACACTGTTGCCCCACCCAGCATCACCCAGCTAGGCCACGTTGTTGTTGTTGTTTGCTCCTCCTTGAGGTGGGGTCAGAGAAATCCTTTGACTCTCATCCACATGGTGCCCTGAGGCATGCTAGCTGAAAAGTAGTCTGCAATTCAAACTGGATCTTCCCACACCCTGAGGCTTAGAGGCATGGTCAGAGAAGGCAGAGTCAGTGCAGACCTCAATTCAATGTTCTCAAAATGTAGGTGCTGAGGATCCAAACTCCAGGTCCCCTCATGCTAGCACAGTAGGAGATTGTACCCACTGAGCCATCTCTCTGGTCTGGGGAATAGAGATGTTTTTTAGCACACTGGAGCTGTTCTTGAGCAGAGGCTGGAAGGCTGCTGGGCATTCCTACCCAGAGCTTTGGTGAGACCACAGCCAGGCCCAGAGCACGTGTAAGAGGGCTGACATGAGCCAGCAGAGAACAGCCTTCTCTAGCCTAGGAAAAGGAGCTAGCTGCTGCAAGAGTGCATGACAGTGATGTGGGGTGGATTCCAGGCTTAGCATCCAGAAAGTGAGGTGTTACTTTATGATTTTTCTAAGAAAAGGAGAGGTTGCTACTTCAGTAAGAAGGGAGGAAGTAGAGTGTAAGGGTTATAGGGATGGGCAAGGGAGGCCTGAAAATGATGTAAACTAGGAAAGAGGACAAGGTTAGCTGTATGTGACTTGAAAAACAAACTACAAATTAGCATGTCTGGATCACGTACATTTTGGACAAAGTAAAATTGTATCATATATATTTGGGTGTGTATATATTATATGCATATGCTCCTATATATTCTTGATTAGTTGGATGCTATGCCACTTATGATACTTTGCTTTATGCTTTTTTGTATTTTCTAAATTTACTAAAATAAACATGAATTGCTTTTGTCTCCCAAAAAATATTTTTTTCAATGGAAATAAATAGAATGCAAGAAACCACTTACTTTCATTTTAAGGGAAGCTTGTATATTCTATTAAAAAATTAAATGAAAAATTAAATATTATTAAACTGCTTATACCTTTTTTAAAAATTTTTAAAAATTTATTATTATTTTTTATGTGTATGAGTATACTGTCTGCATGAAGGTTGGTGCACTTGTGTCATGCAATGCCACGGAGGTCAGAAGAGGGCATCAGATTCCCCTGGAACTGGAGTTAAAGATGGTTCTTAGTTTCCATGTGGGTGCTGGGAATTGAACCCGGGTCCTCTGCAAGAGCTTTTGGTGCTCTTAACCACTGAGCCATCTCTCCAGCCCTGTAAACTGCTTATATCTTAAAATAGAAAATGGCCAAACACTTGTTGACAAGAACGACCTTTGCTTAAAATAGTATAGTCGGGGCTGGAGAGATAGCCTAGCGGTTAAGAGCACAGACTGCTCTTGCAGAAGACCCTGGTTCGATCCCCAGCACCTACATGGCGGCTGAGAACCGTCTGTAACTCCAATTCCAGGAGAACTCCAGTTCCAGGGTAATCCGAGACCCTCTTCTGACCTCCGCGGCATTGCACGACACGGGTGCACAAACTTACATGCAGACAGTATATTCGTACACATACAAAAATAAATAAAAAATTAAAAAAATATTTATAAAAAAAATAGTATAGTCAAGGCTAAGCTCATTTTAAGGTGACAGCCTCATTCCCAGAAGTCAGGGCTTTGCTGCCTGGAAGTCCAGGACTGAGATCTTTGCTCCCAAGGGCAGAGCTTGACACTGGCTGCAGAGGCTGTGCTGTAGCCTGAGGCAGCAGCGTGTGCCTACTGGAAGATCAGATGCCCAAGCATCTTTGAGAACTCTGATGATTGCTATTATTAAGACTATTCTTTTAAAATTGCCCAGGCTTGAACATGTTATGTTTTATGATCTGAAAATCATGCTTACAGTCATAAGTTATGAATGCTGTTGACAAGTATTTCTAGTATGGATACCTTTATCACTTTTGGAATGACTAGATTCACAGATGATCTCTTGCTGTGACTTGTCACCCTGGCTTTTTACAAGGACTGTAGCAACAAGGGACCCTATAGATTTCAGTGGCTCAGCATTTGAAGTTCTGTGCAGAAGTCTGGCAACTTGCCCATGGCCATACAGCCAGGAAATGATGGGTCAGCAAGGCCAGGCCAGCAGGTTGACTCCAGGAGTATTTGTCCCCGCCCCCCTTCCCTATACCAGTGGTCCCTGATGTGAAATGGGCTGATTTATGCTTTCTCGCCTTTATGATGGTGGGAAAGTGATTTTTTTTTCTCAAAGTTTCAATTTTGCTCTTTTCCTGGGCTAGTAGGACCTTTTTAAAGATGATGGCAGAGGCAGAATTACAGTAGTTAGCCATCTATGCCATGGTGAGGGGGCCATCCAGTATTCTAGTGTGCTGGGCGAATAAATTCTAAGGTTTGGGAGGTTCAATGAATTAAATGCATTTTTCTTTTTTTTTTTTTGTATTTATAGGTGTGTGTACATGATTGTGTGTGCATGTATATTCATATATGCAGAGGGTAGAGGACAATGTTGTTTCTCAGGAATTCTGTCCACCTTTGTTAGATACAGGGCCTCTCATTGGCTAGAAGTTCACTGATTAGGTCAGGCTGACCAGGCAGCCAGCCTCAGAGATGGCCTTGTCTCTGCTTCCCCAGCACCGGGATTCCTGGTGCCACCACGCCTGGACTGTTTGTACATGGCTTCTAGGCACTGAACGCAGGCCCCGCGCTTGCAAGGCAGGTATTTACGTACTGAGCTGTCCCCACTCGTACGTCCTTTTAATTGTATTTGCACAGTTTCTATATCACCCCATCCCATCTCCTTCTCCCTCCAATTTTTCCCACATCTCCGACTCCTCAGCTTATTGTTGTTATACACACACACACACACACACACACACACACACACACATTGTACTAAGTCCACTTAAGTGCATTTTTGACTTAGGCATATTTTCAATTTTCAATTTTCAATGGGCTAATCAGGATATGAACCCATTGTTAGCTGAGGTACACCTGCGTAACCATCTAATTGTTAAAGCACATTTAAAGGTGTTCTTCCCTGTCATCCTCATACCTTATAGGGCAATCTATACATACTGCTGCAGTATGGAGCTAACTGGGGACACAGGTGGGAAGTTGCCAATATGCCACATGTCCCAAATCTAGATCTATAAAATTAGCTTTACCCTAAGCATTATCCATGAGATCACTCTTAGCTGGGCTATGTATAGCTAATATGCATTAAAACGAATGGGTAGCTACTCAGACATTTCCATTTGTACTGGCTAAAGTCATTCCATCTGTGACATGCTTGGGGAAGGCGGGCTTCAAAGTAGTCCCCACACACATCCTTCTTGGGGCACACAGACCAGCATTGTTTCTAGCACAGCCTGTCTCTTCCTGGGTGACTTTCAAATGACCTTGACTATAAAGTCACAGAGACCATTCTGTACTGGGGGCTTAAATATACAAATCTGGGTCGGCTGGGGGGCCTGGGAAGAACCTCTAACTCTGCCTTCTGCTGGCCCTGCCCTTTGTCATCCCAACTCTCCATTTAACTGCACCTGTAACTCTCTAGAGGGAGGTCGAAGAAAGGAAAATCACTCCCTGTCTGAGATGTTGCTGGAGCCACCTGTTCCATGGGGAATCCTGACAGAGGAGGCCAAGAGGCCAACTCTACAAACTTTGAACTAGTTCCTTTCAGAGCTGAGGAGACATGGTCCTAGTTGAGCTAAAATTTAGGATCTGAATCCCTAAGTCTGGCAGCATTAAGGTTGTAGATATCAAGTTCTACATGAAATCACTCTTAGCTGGGCTATGCATAGCTAATATGGATTAAAATAAAATCATACTCATTCTATAGTCTCATTTTTCTGGGATGTCAAACAAGGGCTGAAATAACACATCACATTGGTAACTTTCCTGAATGGCTGCCTTAGATCAAATATTTCTTGAAAATGACAAGAAGTGAGAATAAGGTTTTCTCTAGGAAATTACTGATTGAGTTCCCACTGTAGAGCCTGCCTTTCTTAAGGCATTTCCATGCTCAAAGCTCTTTCTTTTAAATGATCTCATAGACCCTAACAAGTTTGTCACAGTATTTTCCTGTTATTTATAAATCTCCAGCCACAAAAAAACTAATATCCTCCACCAGAAAAGGCATCTATCACACACAAACTCCTACTCAGAGGCCCATAAACCCAATTTACACCCTTAGCTTATCTTTTGTTTCTCATGTTTTTCTAGCTGAACTGCTGTGGGAAGCAATGAAGGTGTTGAGGGGAGTGTGTGTGTGTGTGAGTGTGTGTGTGTGTGTGTGTGTGTGTGTGTGATCATACGTGCATGTGTAAGAATCCACTTGTCCAGGAAAGCTGAATGAGAGAATGAGCTGATGTTCTCCAAGGGTGACCGTCCTCTGGAAGGACAATGCTGTCACCATAGGGAGATGGATGGTAGCTAACCCACTCTGCCCATCTCCCTGTTCTCATGGGGGTAGGTGGGGCAGTGAAACCTCTAGTCAATAGTGACAATTTCTTACAGAACCATGTGGGTCAGGAAAAACACACTCAGCTGCTTCAGTTTCTTTTAGGACATACTATATGAAGAAAAAAAGAATTATTCTCCTGCATTTAATTTAGTTTCTAACTGGACTAGAGCATTTGTAATTAAAAATACTTTAAATGGACAAAAATCATTAGAAATTATGACTACTGAAGCCATATTGTGATTGCTGGTGGAAGGAACACTCTAACTCAGAGTAAGGCTTCTCTGGAGGGTGAGGGATAGGACTGAAAAAAAAATCTTATTTTGTATGAGACTGAAATTCCCTTAGCTCATCTGCTGGGAAAACCTGTTTGATGTGTAAACTGAGGAAACGGGGATATCTGAGTAAGAAGCAGGGCATGCTGTGGTTCCCAGTGCTGGGGCCAGCCTGAGCAGCCAGCAGCTACTTCTCATCCTTATGGAACTCTTGTTCTTGTCCTTTTTTTAAAAAAAATTATTTTATGTGTACGAATGTATTGTCTGCATGCATATATGTGCACCCATGTTGGGCAATGCTCAGGGATGTCAGAAAGCATCAGATCCCCTGGAACTGGAGTTACAGATGGTTGTTAGTTGTCACGTGGGTGCTGGGAATCAAAGCTGGGTCCTTTGCAAGAATAGCTAGTGCTCTTAACCACTGAACCATATATCTCCAGCCCCTTGTTTTGTTCCTTTTAAATAATTAAAAATATTATTATTGTTTAGAGTTACATAAAGCCATTTTCATATATACATAGATATACATATATATACATATGTACACATATATACATGTGTACACACATATACGTACTGCACTTTGAGTGTATTTCCCCCCATGTCCCACCATCTTTTCCTTTCTCAACTTCCTGATGGCTATCTTCTAAGGTAGATACTGTTGTGACCCATGTTGCAGATGAGGAAATGGAGCCCAAGGAAGCTGTAAAGCCAAGGCTGATCCCAGCAGCCTGGCTCTGAATACTAAACCCCTGTATGTATTCTCCCCTATGGAATCCAATAGTCAGAAGGACAGATGGGGGACAGAGAGAAAGGCTGAGTCTGAATTGTTCTGCAAGTGACATTCTGAATGGCTGAGGAGGAGGAGGCCCAGGCTTCTAGGCAAGAGACCACTGTGGCCTGGTGCCTGGCACATGATAGATTCTTGATAAATGTCACACTGGAGACTAGAATTATCCGAGCTGTCTCCTGTCTCCGCTGTTCACCAAAACTGGTCTTTGATTTTTTTCTTTGATTTTCTTGGACTAGGGAAACCATGGGAAATGTGTCTGCCTTAAGTGTGTTTGGTGCATGGAAAACTACAGCTAGAGACAAACTCTTACTAGTGTTCAGTTCATGATCCAGAGAGCTTGGTCCCAAGGCTACAGCTGAGCCCTGCTGCTGGTCTTTAGAGTGCTTTAAGGAGTCCCGTTGCTCTGGTTATTAGCATCATCCTTCAGTGTTCCCAGCAAAGCATGCATATTTTTACAGCAAGGTTGAGGTCTAACGGCGATACTCTCACTGCCCACAAAATACACAGGATTCCAGGGAGCACACCCAGCACCAGCCGCAGGCATGCTAATGGGAACTTTGGGGGCATGGCTGGCAGGGTTTGACGGAGGCTACCAGGCAAGGCAGGAATCTTTGTCATCTCAGGGCTATCTTCTCCCCACCGCCTCTTCCACTTGTAGGCTGTGTACCAACGTGGTCAGGGGATGCAGCCATGTCTCCTCTTGCTCTGTGCCAGGAGCTGTGTTGCTGTTCACTTTCACCTTTTTGATCCATTCCTTGGGTGATCTGCTCTGGTGTTGTCATGGACCTCAGGGGGAGAGGTGGGCTGCTGCGGGGGGCCCAGGCCTTTCCGACAGTAAGCCAACCACTTACTGGCATGGTTGCTGCTTACTTGAGGTGATCATCCTGTTTCTGTTTATATCAGAAAGGCCTTGCTAAAAAAAATCTGGCTTGTTTCAAGTTAGACTAGGATCCTGAGACCAGGGGTAAAGGTGAAGCATATGGTATGTTGGATCTCATCTGGACACTGGGGGCTTGAGCGCCATCAAGTCTGTCTGTTCTCACACCAGTAGGGTTTGAGTAGAGTAGCCACGTGGGGCTGACCAACTCTCCATAATATGAATGCTGCTTCAATGGTATCACTAAGGTTTTTTTCTTGTTATATGTCTTCCTACCTGCCCTGACACCGTGAATGTCTCAAAGACCCCACAGAATGCATTTGTTAACTGGTGATCTTAGTGTTTACCACATGGCTGACACAAAATAGATACCCAGGAAATATTTGCTGGATGACTCTGGGCAGGTATCAGCTGATCTGGCATGGTCACTCACGGGAGCTGGGCTTTACTTCTTTGGTCATTCTGTGGTCACACGTTCTGAGTTTCCCCTGCTTGGATACTGCCTTGTCCATTTTGTGCCACATTAACAGAGGATATGCGCCTAGGAAAATTTCTGGAGAATAAATGTATTTCTTTAGAGTGCCATTGGCTGGAGAATTGGAGGCTGAGGGGCCACATCTGGTAACAGTCTCTTTGTTGTGATATCTTGCGGCACAAGTCAGAAAGACAAGAGCGCTGACATCAGAGAGAAGAGATTGAATATGCATCCTGAGTCTCCTCTGTAACCATCATTAATCTGTTCATAACCACGGAGCCCTTAGGACATAATCACCTCAAAGTCCCCACCTCCCAATGCTTGGGATCACACTTAATACGTGATCTGTAGCATCACTGATTCTGATGACTTATTGTTCTAGTTAGTGTACCTGTGGTACGGCAGCTAGCAGGAGTTGCAGGGTACCTGTAAATGGCACCTGGAGCTGTGCTTGGACCTTACTGTCTGTGCAGCCCAGGATTTCTTTCCAGAGATGTCTACTCGGGTAAAGCCAAGATTCTTGGATTATACTGCAGAAAAGAATTTAGAATGAGTCCATAAGGGATAAACCTGTCCCCTTCTTGCTTATCCCACTTCCTCCCAAATTTCACCAATTCAGATTTTAGTTTGGTATCTCTGATACACACTTAGAGATTTAGAAAATATGACTACCCCATGATTCTCACAGCTAATAAAACTAACTACCGCCCCTCAGCAGTGTCTTCAGTAGTATCGAGTACTCATACAATCAAATTTTCTGATAGTCTCAGAGATTTTTAAAATTTATTTTTATTTGTTCTTTTAGACAGAATCTCACTTCATGGCCCTTGCTGACTTGGAACTTGGTATTATAGACCACGCTGGCCCCAAACTCACAGAGATCCACCTGCCTTTGCCTTCTAAGTGTTGGGATTAAAGACATGGTCTACCATGCTCAGCTCTTCCTATTAGTCTTTTATTTTATTTTTTTATTTTTGGTCTTTTTGAGACAGGGTCTCCCTGTATCCCCAGCTGTCCTGGAATTTGCTCTGTAGAT
The DNA here is from genome assembly GCA_009823505.1 of Rhizomys pruinosus. Lineage (NCBI taxonomy): Eukaryota > Metazoa > Chordata > Mammalia > Rodentia > Spalacidae > Rhizomys > Rhizomys pruinosus. Next base: position 794,233 of record VZQC01003677.1, on the reverse strand, counting down.
CAGGCTGGCTTTGAACTCACAAAGATCCTCCTGCTTCTGCCTCCCAAGTGCTAGGATCAAAGGCGTGCGCCACCACCCCCGGCTCCTACTAGCCTTTAAAAAATATTTTATATTCTTTTTATTTTATGAATATGAGTGTATTGGTTGCATGTATGTAAGTGCACCCATTTTGCGCAATGCCAGAGGAGGTCAGGAGAGGGCATTGGATCCCCTAGAACTGGAGTTGTGGATGGTTGTTAGCTGCCATGTGGGTTCTGAGAATTGAATTTGGGTTCTCTTCAAGAGCAGCCAGTGCCCTTAACCTGTGAGCCATCTCTCCAGCCCCTCCATCAGTCTTTTTAAATATATATGTATATATATTATTCATTCTTTAGGAATTTAATGCAATGTATTTTGATCATATCAACCCCCCACCTCTTCTCCGTAAGTCCTCCCAGCACCCACATGGCAGCTAACAATTGTCTGAAACTCCAGGTCCAGGGAGTTCAACTCCCTTTTCTGACATCCAGGGGCATTGGATGATGCAGGCAGGGAATACACACATACACAAAAAAACACAGGTCAGGAAAGGTTAAAGGAGGGGCTGAAGAGGTGCTGTGCAATGCCACGGAGGCTGGAGAAGGGCCCTGGATCTCCTGGATCTGGGGTTACAGATGGTTGTGAACCATCATGCAGGTGCTGGGGACTGGACCTAGGTCCTCTGCGAGAGCAGTCCTTGGCAGATGTTTTTAATCCAATGTTTAAAAGTTGTTAATTTATGGGACTAGAAAATGGTTCAGAGGTTAACAACACTGGCCACTTTTGCAGAAGACCATGGGTTGCATCCTAGCACCCACCTGGCAAGTAACTACTGTCTGTAACTCCAGTTCCAGGGGATCTGACTCCTTCCTGTATCCTCCAGGGGCATTGCATGGTGACATGGGTGCACTTACAGACATGTGGGCATAACACTCATACATGTAAAATAAGAAGTTTAATAAAAAAAGAAGTTTAAATTGTAAAAAGTTGTAATTTACTTAAAAGGCATCTATATTGCCATATATATTTTCATCTTTGGAAGAATATCTTGGCATGAACATTAAAAATTCATTAGTTATAAAATGTTTCATTGCCTTTTAGCTTCCATTTATTATTATTTTTTTGATGCAAAGTCTTTCAAAGCATTATTCACCTCTAGTTTCTCCCTTTTCTATTAATTATCATTAAGATGTTATTCAAGGAATGGCGAGATGGCCCAGTGGGTAAAGGTGCTTGCTGCTAAGCCTGAGGAGCTGAGTTTGATCCCTAGGAGCCACATAGTAGAAGGATAGAACTAATTCCCACAAGTTGTCCTCTGACCTCCACATAGTGTTATGACAAACATGTTTGTGCACACACACACACATACACACACACACACACACAGACATACGCATTCACATAAAGAAATAAATGTAATAAAAATTTTCAGGTTAGGGTATATAATGAAAAATACTATCCTAGCTAGGCATGGAGGCTCACACCTTTAATCCCATCACTCAGGAGGCAGAGGCAAGTGGATCTTTGTGAGTTGGAGGCCAGGCTGGTCTACATAGTGAGTTCTAGGTCATCTGGGGCTACAGGGAGACCCTGTCTCCAAAAAACCAAAACATCAGCCATGGGTTATTCCTCCAAGGAGAGAGCCAACAGCCAATTAGATTTGGGATATACAGGCACATGGCTGCCTCTGCTGCACAGTATTTCCAGGCAGGTGAAGTGTAGCTGGTGCTGATGGTGGAGTCTTGCTTGACTCAGGGAGACCCGTATTTGCTTTATTGGTTTAGTGGCCTTTGGGAACACTCTCTGGCATTCCAGAGGCCATCTGTACCCTTGCATGTGCGGTCTCAATACATCCCTCCCATGTTAACGTCAGGTCTTCGGCACCAGGGTCTTATCGCCTCTCCTCCTTCAGGTATCCCAACTTAGGGGCAAGGAGCCGTTACCTTTTGTGGCCCTTGGATCCTGGCCAACATCCCCCCTGGAAAACAATCCATTGCTGATGTCAGAGCTCCTGCATAAATATACCTTTGCCCTAGTGCATAGCCCAAGGACTTTAGTAAATTAGATTTGGTTCTGAAACAGAGTAATAGATCCTTTGTTTTCAGGCAGTTCTTATGTTAATTTAGTCCAATTGAAAGAAGGCATTTTTTCACCGTTTTTATAAAGAGATTACCCATAATATTGTTTGTCTCAATTTACAGTTGCAAAATGACATCATCAATTGCTCAGTATTCTCTCATTGGTCTATCGCGGGGGGGAGGTCCAAGAAAACCCATGGACTGGTAGCACACAGCTGACATACCGCTCCTACAGAGTTAGGAAGTGTCTACTAGCCAGTCCCAAGTAAGATCCTGTGTTCTATTTATTCAAGGTCGTAAAAAAATAATTTCATAGGAATTAAATCACTCACAAACATATTTGTCAATGCCAAATAACGCAACCAACTGAACTATTAAGTGCTTGCTTAAATACCTATATAAGTCTAATTGTTGTGCTTACATTAGTAGTGGAATAGAAAGGTTCTCGCCTGAACAAACTTCCAGCCCCAATGAAGGAAACAGCGGCAGGAATTGACCAGATCCAAGTCAACAGCTCCAGAGAGAGAGACAGTTTTACTTCTCATCACCGCTGTTGCCGACTTTTCTAAGCCTAGGAACAATCTGCGGAGAGAGGGGCGATGGTAGAATAAAGGTTGTTTTTTTTTTTTGCGAGTGAGGGTGAACGGTTGAAGACTACAGCGATGTAGGCTCGGCACTACATTTGATCAATGATTGAACAACAACCGCGTCAACCTCCACTTGAAGAGGTGGGAACTCGTGGGGGTCTTGGCACGAACAGTCTAGATAGATTGGTTCTTTGCAGAAGGATGCTATAACTCATGGATTTATCACTGTATAGTTCTAGAAAAAATGAAAAAAATATATGACCTGAAGATGCAGACAGTTATGGCAGAATACATGAGTCTGGTGGGAGTGGTGGGTGTGGCGGGGGAAGGGAAAGGAATAATTGCCTGAACTGAAATTAGGGACAATGATGCTATCAAATGCACAAACCATCAGATAAAAAAGTAAAAAAAAAAAAGAAAACCAAAACAAAAACAAACACCAAAACAAAACCAAAAATCTGTCCAGCATTGTTAAAATATGATTCATTCATCAACATTATTATTAAGTATATCATTGGACTGGTAGTGGAAGGAAACTTTTGCTTTTCTCTTTACATTCATTGTTGTGGTTTGAATGTGTTCCTTGAAATTCACAGTCTCCACTGTAGCAGTGCTGAGAGGTGAGACCTTTAAGAGGTGATTGATGGTTAATGGATCAATGTCATTATCCTAGCAGTGCATTTGTTAGAAAGTCAGCCACCATGCACACATGAACATATGAAGTAATCCTCCCACTCTTTCTCTCTTTCCTTCTCTTTGGGACAGGAATAGATATATATATATATATATATATATATATATATATATCCCTAATCTGGCCCTTGAACTCACATGGTTGCTAGCCTGGAACTTGCTATGTGTTGGAGGATGACCTTGAACTCTTGATTTTCTGGCTTCTGTCTCCAGAGATTCCTGGGATTACAGCCATTGCCCATCACACCTGGTTTTTCACATGGAGCCTCTTGATCCTGGATTTTTCAGCATGTAGAATAACCTTTTATTGCTTATTGATTACGTGGTCTGTGGCATTCTGTCAGAGCAGCAGAGTAGAAGCAAACACATCTGTATATATCTGATTTCTTCCTATGGACCTAGATAATTTTAATTAAAGTAAACCAAGCCCTGGAAAACAAATGGATTGCAGGGTACCTGCAAAGCATGTTGTTAGGACCCTGTGTTGATGTGGGGGAGGGTACAGGGCACACAGCCTTTTCATTCCATTAGCTGTTGTTGAGTTTCCACCTAAGAATGTGCTCATTGCAGCCTTCCTTGGCATCTTGGACCCTTACTTACAACAGAGATAGGCGAGCACTCAGCAATGAGACTGCTACTAGTGGTCTTGGTGTTTTGGGATCCATGATATGTGATGACTATAGTCTCTTTTGACTGGTGGCACAATCCTTTAATCCCAGCACTTGGAGGCAGAGGAGGAGGCAGCCTCTGTGAGTTCAAGGCCCAGCCTGGTATACAGTAGTGAGTTCCAGGACAACGGGGACTACAGGGAGCACCCTGTCTCAAAATACCAAAAAAAAAAAAAATGTATTTAGAAACTAGAACCTTTCTTTCTTTTTTCTTTTTCCTGGATTCTTTTTTTTACATTTTATTATTTATTATTTTTATTTTTAATTTTTTTTTTTTCCACTATGAGCTTTCTCTCCACCCCTCTTTTTTTTTTTTTTTTTAATTCATTATTCTTTTTTTTTTTGTCTTTTTTTTTTTTTTTTCGAGACAGGGTCTCCCTGTAGTCCCAGCTGTCCTGGAACTCACTTTTGTAGACCAGGCTGGCCTGAACTCACAAAATCCGCCTGCCGCTGCCTCCGAGTGCTGGGATTAAAGGCATGCGCCACCGCGCCCGGCTAATTTCTTATGTGTATGAGTGTACTGTCTGCATGTAGGTTGGTGCACTCGTGTTGTGCAATGCCAAAGAGGTCAGAAGAGGGCATCGGATTTCCCTGGAACTGGAGTCAAAGACAGTTCTTAGCCGCTGGGAAGTGAACCCAGGTCCTCTGCAAAAGCAGTCAGTGCTCTTAACCACTGAGCCATCTCACCAGCCCCAGAAACCCTTTCTTTAGAGGCTACAAGCTAGAACTCATAGGCCAAACTCTCTTTCCATCCATAATGTTTTTCAATATTTTGAATCTGAAAGTCTAAAGCTCTTCTACAGCCTCCAGCTGGCCTCTCTTCACATCCCCTACTTCCACTTTTCTTTAGTCTGCTTCCTCCCACAGGAGGGATCCCTGCCTGGTCCCTGCAGACATTTGGGTCAGACACATTGTATTCTTTTATTATTATTATTATTATTATTATTATTATTATTATTATTATTTTCCAGACATTGTCTCCCTGTAGTCCCAGCTGTCCTGGAACTCACTCTGTATACCAGGCTGGCCTCGAACTCACAGAGATCTGCCTGCCTCTGCCTCCCCAGTGCTAGGATTAAAGGCATGCGCCACCACGCCCGGCTCGAAAACATCATTTTTAGATGTTGGCAAGTAAACCAAATATTTTCAAATATCCTGTTGTCCAAACAAAACAGAGGTTTGGGATAAAATCTAGCTGGAAAGGCAGGGCTAAAGGTAGCTTATGCTGAGCTGCCCATTTTTCCCCACTCACACCTCTTTGTTTTGAGGAATGAATAAAGTGAGGGACATATCATCAATTCTGCCTTTGAGGTGGCTGGAAAGATGATCAAGACATTTGAGCTGGACCTTGAGAAATAGGAAAGGTATTTGGGGAAACTTAAGTACACCATTAATTCAATAAGAATTTCTGTTTTGGGATGCCCTTGTGGTCCATATGGAGACTTCTGCACTAGAGACTGATGGCTGCTCTCATTCTTCTTATCCCTACATCTATGTCAAATGCCTGGTTCAACTGAATAACAGCCAAGAACCCCAACCCATCCTCTGCACTTCTCTACCATCTTCCTAGTTCAGGGCAGCAGCATGTCTACCAGGAGTATATGCCTTGATCCTTTAAGGACGTACTGATCAAAGGGTAGATGTAGAACAAACATTAACACCTGATGCCTTCACCAGACAAGTGGAATCTTAGACTCTCACCCAAACATCTGATTCCACATCTATCAACAAGACCAGCCAGTGACTCCTGTGCACGTCCAATTTTGAAAAGCATTCCTTCAAGGGAATGGTTCTTGCCCTTGACTACACATTATAAACACCTGGGGAGTATTAAAAACTCCTTAATTATTGGCTTCAATTTGACCAATTAAACCAAATTTCCAGGGTTGGAACCCAGGTACTGGCATTTATGAAAACATGGCAGGTGGTTCCAATTTGCAGAGAATCAGTACTTAAAGATGGTCATTTTCTAAAAAGTTGCCTGTTCATTAGGTTCCCTTGGCACCTGTCAAATTTTTGAACCCAAACCACACTCCAGGGCAATTAAGTCACTGTGCCTGAGAACTAGTAGGACTCCAGCATCTGCACTTGTGAGCTTCTTAGGTGAGCATAGTGTGTAGCCAGGGTTGAGAATAGGCGCTTTGACGCTTGGCTCACAGGTCTCTTTCTGGAGTCCCTTAAAGATGTCTCCTACTCCAGTGATGTGCCAGGTGCCTCTCCTAAGTGTAGCCACGATGCCCTGTGTATGTTGTGCCTTCTCTTTATTTGATGATCTATTATATGCTTGTCTTCATCAACCCCATTAGACTAAGAACTACCATGGAGTAGAGACTCTATGTTATTTTCCTTGTGTTTCTTACAGTCCTTGGCACATACAATAATCTCATCAAGATGTTATTTGCTGGGCATGGTGACGAGAGCCTTTAATCCCAGCCTTTGGGGGGCAGAGGACAGAGGATCTCTGAGACTGAGGCCAGCCTGGTCTATGTAGTGATTTCCTGGCAGGCTGAGGGGGAAAACAAACAAACAAACAAACAAACAAACAAACAAGCAAAAAACACAGATGAAAAGAATAAAACAAACAAAAAAACAAAAATAAAACAAAACAAAGTAGAAGTTACTATTGGATACCCTCAGTTATGGGGATCCCATATCACCAGGGGTCTGCATGCCCCTCCAGCCTTGGCAGCGTGAGTCACTGCCATCTCAGCTCTTAGCCAAGCCTGGATATCTGGGCTCCTTCCCTACCCCAGACTTGTGGTCTTAACTCTGTCCCTGAGAACTTCCTGTGCCCCACCATCTGAGTCTGTGTGTCCCATACCTAAGAATGCCCACCCTAACCTATCAGCTAACCTGTTCCACTAGCAGCCCCCATCCTGCCCTCCTGATCCAGGACACTGAAATCCCAACTCAAAAGTTGTACCTATTTCTAGTTGAACTGAGACCACTTCTTTCATCACATTGTACATCAACATGAGCATGAAGTGGCCACAAACTAAACATCAAGCACTACTGGACTGGCTCTAACCTGACAAGTTGGGGAAATAGCAAACAAGATACAAACATTCAGCAAGGATGAGACACTTCCCCAACTGAAAACACCAGCACACAAGCAGAGATGCCCAGGTGAAAAAGCACAATGTGAATAACCAAGAAATATGGTTACTACAGAAATCAACAATCCCATCATAATCTTTCCTGAGAATGACAATCAAGTGTATATACAAGACAATGACTTGAAAATAACGACTTCAAAATAGCAATTATAGGGGCTGGAGAGATGGCCTAGCGGTTAAGAGCGCTGACCGCTCTTACAGAGGACCCAGGTTCGATCCCCAGCACCCAAATGGCGGCTGAGAACCGTCTGAGACTCCAATTCCGGGAGAACTCCAGTTCCAGGGGAATCCGACACCCTCTTCTGACCNAACAGTTATCCAGCCCATGTTGCAGCTCCAGGACCATGTAGAGTCCGTGCTGGAACCTCAAACTCAAGAGTTTCACCTATGCCTAGCTGAACTGAGACCATGTCTTATACTCCATTCTCACATCAACACAGAGTGCCCCAAGATTGAACATCAAGCACTACTTAGCTGGGCCATAACCTGAAAAGCTGGAGAAACAGCAAACAAAGTTACCAACACCTACTCAGCAAAGATATGCTCATGACCCATACCAAGAAATGCCACCATTGGTATAGCTCCAAATGCCTAGATCTCATCACAAAACACAAACAAAGCAAGTAACCAAGACAAAACATCTCCAGAAACTCCCACCTCCATCATAATGTTTTCTGAAAATAGCAAGCTCGCTGATGCATAACACAGTGACTTCAGAATAACAATTATAGGTATGTTCAAGAAGATATGTATAAATGACTGAATGAAGACAGTGAAAACACAATTGAATGAAATAACTAAAACAATTCAAAACAATAAACCAGAATTCCATAAAGAGAATCTCTGAAGAAAAGCCAATTTGAAACAAAACTTGAAACAAAAAAATTCAGGACCCAAACAAAAAGCTTATGGGGAAGAAGGAACAAGGAGGTGGAAGAAATGGAATGGAGAGCATCAGATCTTGAGGACAAGCCTGAGGAAATGGGTTGCTCAATCAAAGAAAGTGTCAAATCTAAAATTACCCAGAAACAATATATGCAAGACCTCTGGGACACTGTAAAAAGACCAAACCTAATAAAATCGTAGAAGAAAATTTCTAAACCTAGGGAAAGAGACACCCATCACAGCACAAGTGGCATATAGACCACAAGTAGACAGGACCAGAAAATGAACTTCCCATATCATGTAACAGTCAACTTGAAATCTACAGAACAAAGAAAAGATTTTGAAAGCTGTGGGAAAGATCAATTCACATATAAAGGCATGACCATAAGAATTACAGCTGACTTTTCAATTGAGACTATGAAAGCCAGAAAGGCAGAGACCAATGTCATATAAGTCATGAAAGAACAGAGAGTCCAGCCCAGGCTACTATACCCAGAGAATTTACCAGTTTAAATTGAAAAAGAAAGAAAACTTTCCATGATAAATACAGACTTAAGGAATTTGTGTCCACAAAACCACTTCTATAGAAAATACTTGATGGAATACTTTGGTCAGAAGGTAAGGTTAAAGACTCTTAAGGGTACATGAAGAATAAATAACTTATTCTAGATTTTTTTTTGGTCTTTTTGAGACAGGGTCTCCCTGTAGCTCCAACTGTCCTGGAACCAGGCTGGCCTTGAACTCACAGAGATCCTCTTGCCTCTGCCTCCCAACTGCTAGGATTAAAGGTGTGTACCACCATGCCTGGCCCATAAATAACTTATTCTAAAACAGTCAACCAAAAGATGTCTAAGAAAAATAGCACTGTGAGCCGGGTGTAGTGGTGCACAACTTTAATCTTAGCACTCGGGAGGCAGAGGCAGGCGGATCTTAGTGAGTTCAAGGCCAGCCTGGTCTACAAAGTGAGTTCACCTGTCCCGTGCGAAAATAAAAAAAACAAAAAAAAAAAACAAAAAAAAAAAAAAAAGAAGACAATAGGCTTCTGCAAACCCCAACATAACACAGGAAATCGTAATAAATATTGGGAATTAATTACTAATGGTCTAAACTCCTCAGTAAAAATACACAGACTAACTGAATTAAAAAACAGGATCCTGGGGCTGGAGAGATGGCCTAGCGGTTAAGAGCACCGACTGCTCTTACAGAGGACCCGGGTTCAATCCCCAGCACCCACATGGAGGCCAAGAACCGTCTGAAACTCCAATTCCAGGAGAACTCCAGTTCCACGGGAATCCGAAACCCTCTTCTGACCTCCGCGGCATTGCATGACACGGGTGCACAGACCTGCATGCAGACAGTACACTGATACACATACAGAAATAAATAAAATTTAAAAAAGAAAAAAAAAAAAAACAGGATCCACCAATTTGCTGCCGCCAAGAAACATACCTCACCAATGATTTACATTACCGTAGGGAAAAAGGATACTATGTAAACTGCTAAGGGAGAAAATCAATGGTCTAACCCAGCTATAAAGCTTAATATTCACAACAATGACCAGTATAGCAAACTACCTCTATTGGAGCAGTAGTGGGACTTTTATCTTGGGGTTAATCAAAAGTTATCTGGTTGGACTTAAAGCCCTCCCAATGGGAGTCATATATGGTACTATAAACATAGCCAAATATACATGGCTGGAGAGGGCATAGATCCTAGAGAAAACCCCACCCCTGTCATATCCTTAGACAAAGGTAATTTCTTACTGTATGCTAAATATGGATCCTTACATTTACAGAAAAGTATAGCATTCACCACTCATCAAAGAAACTTCTTTTTTGTTTTTTTGCAACAGATGGGGACTATTGCAGAGTTCTACAACTGTCCCCACACAGAGAATAAGTGTCCGAGGTGACACATCTACATCTAAGGCTCATGGAACATAGTAGAACAGGAGGTATAGGGAATAATAATGCATCTCTAAACTCTCACCAGTGAAGATTCCTTATGCAACAGAATATAATGCACACAGAAGGCCACTACTGGCCAAAGTGTAGAGAATAAGAGGCTGCAGAGTGTATGTCCCTGGATGAGACTCCTGTATTAAACCTCACCTAATCATGGTTCAGGGACCGTTGCAGAAGAGAGGGTGGAAAGATTGTGAAAGCCAGGGTTGGTACATGACCGTAAGTAAACGGACTTTTCCAGGCTCCTAGGACTTTGCTCATATGAATTTACAGCAATGGTGACAGCATGCACAAGACTCATGTAAACTCATTCAGATCAAAACCCAGCATAGAACTATAGAAATGGGTAGCAGTCCCAGTCTTAGCCAATGAACTATTGACAGCTGATTGCTACTGGGGTGAGGGAGAGTAGACCTTCTTTAAGGGAGTGACTCTAGATAGGCTGACTAGACTCCTGTGGATGAACTTGCACTGAGGGAGATGTGGGTACACAGACTTGACTCAATAGGTCTTAACAAAAATGACACAGTGCATGAAGTCTTGGGGGGAGGCTATGGGGAGCAGCATATGAAATCTGGGATGGGGGCAAGAGCTATAGGGAGCTCAAGATGGGGGGGGATGAAAGATGATTAAGACCATAACAATGACCAGTGTAGCAAACTATCTCTATTGGAGCAGTAGTGGCACTTTTATCTTGGGGGTAACCAAAAGCTATCTAGTTGGACTTTTTGTATGTTTTGTATGAAATGAACAAAAATTCAATTAAAATATACATTGAGAAAAAAGGTATAGACACAAATTATTAAAAAAAAAAAGATTAAAAGGAGTTTCCCTGTAACATGGGAACATTGCCCCTTCTAGGGACACAGGAAAATGCGAGGAATGAGATCCCTCTCTCAAAGTTGTCTAGCAGTATCCTCATGGAACCTTGAACAGTGCTGGCCACTGCCCTTCTCTTGGGTGCTCACTGGAACTGGATGGTGAGACCCTACTGCTGAAGATACTACATTCATGAGCTGTAGAACAAGCAATGAGACATAAAGCTGGTGCTGACTTCAGAGCCTTATAGCTCCTGGAGAGCGTTCATGGTGCTGGAAGGTGCTACGTATGCCACCAGAAGCAAAAATAATTATCAACTTTACTCTTTTGTGAATCTTGTGAACTATAGTAATGTAGGAATGAAACTTTGGCTAGAGACAAGGACCTGTAAAACCTGTCCTGAGAGGAACCTCCGAGAGTTATCTGATATCTCTATGGACATTCAGCTGTCTCTGTGGGTTACCTCTAGCTCCGTAAGGTCAGGATATTTGCAGTGTTTTTCTTACCTCACCTATCTCTGCAAAGTTCCTGAACCGGATGGCCCCTTCCCTTGAGGTATTGAGCAAAATGTCATACCTCTGGTTTACTGGTTGCACAAACAGGAGCTCTGCAGCCCCCCAGTAGGACCCAAGGTGGCTTGCCCTTCCCCTCCGCCTGACCCCCCACTTCCTTGCCCAAAGCACAGTAGTTTTAAGTATATAAACACACTGCTGGCATGAATAAAACTGAGTTTACCTCCCGGACTTTCTCTGAGTCCATGTCTCTTTTCCCATCAGGTGACTTTCTGTGGTTCCCTCCCCTCTCCTTGCCAGAGCTAAGCCTAGAGACTGTCGGCCTGCAGGCAGGAGACAGCCTTAAAGCTTGCAGCATAGTTAAGCAGCCAGCCTGGTTCTAGGAGGGAAGAATATTGTGTGGATTGCAGACACATGTGATTAAAGGACCAACAGACGAAAGAAACAACTGATTTAGTAACCACTGGCCTGGCAAGATATGTCCACTGGTGCAGTTGTGACATAATATTATGGGAGTAACCAGTAAATTTTAATTGTATTTAAGATTCAGTTCATAGGATGGAGCCCATACATGACAATAATATTAGGCTTAGGAATCTGAGGCTAGACAGATCACAGGACATAGGGGAGAGCCTGATACTAGTTTTCTACTAAACGTTTATCATATTAAACTGACTTCTAATGACTAGTCCCATAGATCAACATATCTCTGAACTCTTACCAGCAGGTGGTGATTAACACAGAAACCCACAACTGGCCAAAGTATGGAGAACATGGGCTGCAGAATGCTTATCTCTGAATAGAACACCTATATCAAATTTCTGGCTCCAAAGACTTGAGGATCATGTGGAAGAGGGGTGGGAAGATTGTAAGAACCAGAGGCCGTGGATGACAGCAAAGAAATAGAATTTTATATATGAACTCCCAGCGATGGGGACAGTGTACACAAGTCCCGTGCAAGATTGATTCAGACAAAATCCCAGCACAGACATGGGAAGTAGGTAAGAAATTTCAACCCAACCTAAGGAACTTTTGGCAATTGATGGTTCCTGGGAGTGGGGAGAAGATAATCTCCTTCAAGCATGTGACTCTTGGTAGTTCAACCAGGCTACAGTGGACCTACCAATGCTGAAAGGCATTTGACTCTATAGCCCTTATCATACATGATAAGTTTACATATATTATATAATTGCATATGTAACAGTGTACATTAAATTGGGCAGGGGGCAATGAGGGAAAAGTATGGATAAGGGATGGCATGTAATACTATCAAATGATACTGTATGAAAATAAGAAAAAAATTAATAAAAATATTTTAAAAGTCATAATTTTTTTACACTATTTTTATTTAGTCCTTAGATTTGATGGTGAGAACTAGGGCAAGGAAAGGTAACATGGTACTCTATTATAGACATTTGATGAAGGGAAAGTTGAACAGCAGGCGGAGAAGCTGGGAGGCTGCTACAGGGGCCCGGTAGGCAGTGTTGCATGAGGAACCGGGTGGTGGATGAGTACACAGAAGGGCTGGACAGGAGTGTCAGGAGGAAAATCCATAGGTAGAATCATTCGCTGGGCTGCTGCACCAAAGCAGCAGATTTTTGTCATCTCAGAGTTTTAGAAGCTACAAGCCCAAGATGAAAGTGTCTGTGGGATGCTCACTTCAGGGAACTGGGAAGAAGGATCTGGTCTTTGCCTCTCTATTGGATTTGGGAGCTTGCTAGCAATCTTTGGGCTCTTTTTTTTTTTTTTTTTTGGTCTTTTTCAAGACAGGGTCTTTCTGTAGCTCCAGCTGTCCTGGAACTCACTCTGTAGACCAGGCTGGCCTTGAACTCACAAAGATCCACCTGCCTCTGCCTCCCAAGTGCTAGGATTAAAGGCGTGCGCCACCACTTGGCTTATAGTGCATTACTTGTTCTTTGCCTTCATCTTCTTAAAGTCTCCAAATATGTATGTGTCTAATCCTCTTGATTCCCCTCTCCTGTGTGTGTGTGTGTGTGTGTGTGTGTGTGTGTGTGTGTGTTGGTGTGTGTGAGTTTGAAGGCCAGAGGCTTAATTTAGGTGTTTGCTTCTATTAGCACATTACTTTTTGAGATAGGGTCTTTCTTCGAACCTGGAGCTCATCCAATGGCCAGTGAGTCCTAGATATCCCCTGTCTCTGCCTCCCAGGGATGAGATCATGGGCAGGTGCTACCTGCCTGGCTTGTTAGAGTGCTGGGATCTGAACTCAGGTCCTCATGCTTGGATGGCAGCTGCCTTACCCATTGAGTTACCTCCCCACCCCGAATTTTGCCCTTTTATAAGGAGACTTCATGTTGGATTGGCTCATCTCTATTGTAACGCTCACTATTGACAACAGTTGCATTGCAGTCATTTGTAATGGCTATTTTCAGAGGGTCACATTCTGAAGTATTGGGGATTAGGGCTTCAAAATGTGAAGGGGACATGAATCAAGCCATAACAGTAATAAACTCTGTACTGTGAATGCACTTTGCCTCAGGGAATTTACCTTTTCCACTTTAGACTTAAGCCAGATTTTTGTTGTGAGGCCAATATACTAGTTTTTTAAGCTTTTGTCAAAATCATAATTTGTCCAAAAGGGCTATGATGAGGATGACAAAACAAAAACAAAAACAAAAACAAAAAAAGCAGGCATCACCAGCCAGCTTGACTGGTGTGAGCAGACAAAGCTTGAGAGATCCAGGAAGCAAGGCATTGGTCTTGGGGGCTGCTTTGGCTGGTTTGAGGTTCCCCTGTGTCCAGAGTGGGCTTTCTGCAGGATGACTGAGAAACACAGAGATTGTATGAAGCTACAGAACCCTCCCTCTTCCCCCTCCTCTCTCCCTCCTCCCTCCTCCCTCCACCTTCCATCTCTTCCTCCACCCTTCCCTCCCTCCACCCTTCCTTTTCTCCTTTCCCCTTTTCTCCTTCCCTCCCTCCCCCTCCCTTTCTCACTCTACCCTTTCCTCCCTGTGTCCCTCCACCCTTCCCCCCCCTTCTCTCCTCTCCTCCCCTCCTCCCCCATTCCCCTTCTTTCTTCCCAGATTCAATTGTTAGGGCTGCCTTTCCTTGTTAATTGTTCTTTTGTGTTTTTGTTTGTGGCAGTTAAATGCGTTGGAGGCTTGGTAATTAGCTGCTATAATTAGAAACACTTAGAAGGGCATTTCCTCTACCTGCCTTGGGAGCTGTGGTTGGCATTCCCTTGACAAAGCTTGCTCTTGGTTGGTGCTGGTGACCACCTGCTCACAGTTCCTGGCAGAGACGGCTGACAATGACACCTTGCATCCAGCTTGCCCTTGGAATTCTCCCTTGCAGCTGCAGGTAGAATTGAAAAGCCAGGAAGGCTGCTCCAGCAGTTAATAATTCCCAGATCTCTCCTGACCTGTGGTGTGTGCATCCATGCTCGAATCTGGACAATGTTGTTTAGAGAAGCCAGTCCCTGCCAGAAAGGTATCCGTCCTCTCCTTAAACTTTGTCTTGTCTGCCTGCTTTTTTTGCCTATGCGGGCCCACGGGGACTTGTAGAAAATTTTTTTTTTCAAAAAAAAAAAAAAACGAGTTAAAAATATATGGTTTCAAATGGGACACCTGTGTCTCTCCTAAATAAAGGTTCCAAAAGAAACCACCCATGTTTTTTTTTTTTTTTTTTTTTTTTATCGAATTCTTCCTCTTTCTCCAGAGCAAAGACAAAAAAAACTCCTAAGGGGAATTCAGCTTTGTCAGAGTATAGACTTGCCATTGTTGGGGACTCTCCGGCTGATATGGAGGCCAACGTACCTGAAGCTCAAGGACAGGATGTGTGCTTAATGGACTTCCTTTGGGGGACCATGGGGGGGACCGACCCCAGTGTGGAGGCACAAGGCAGATTGATGGTGTTTGGGCTTGTCAAAGAGGAACCTTCAAATACTTGCCAAGGAGAAAACATGACATCTTTTAGAAAAAAAAAAAAAAAAAAAAACAGAAAAAAGAAAATCCTCCAATTCAGGTGATATGTGTATGTATATATTTATGTATATATAATTATGTATATATATGTATATATAGTGAAGCAATACAAATTAGAGAGAACAGCAAAAGAACTAGAAAAAAAACTCTGGAAAGACTTAGAGAAAGATGCAAGACATGTATGGCAGAGTGCAGGAACTCATGTTGGGTGTGGGGCATGGAAAGGGAAGTGACTTTAAATTCGATTGAGAAATGATGTATGCTGTATGGAAAAAGTTTAATAACAATAAGAAATAAATTAACAAACAAACAAAAAACTTTTAGAAGCTGCTACGGACTTGCAATAAAATCCTGTAGTGAAAACCCTTAGGACCCCCTGCGTGGTGTAGCTTGGAGTAAGGGGGCAGCTGTGTTTACAATCCACTGCTACCAGAAGTCCAGCCTCTGAGAAGAAATGAAAGGACATTAAATTGTGATTTTCCCATTCTTTTTGCATCTCTCTCATCCCTAACTTGGGGGCTTTAGATTTATAAGGCTTGCTTAAGGGTCCAAAAAGAGCTGGAGAAGGTTCTTTCTGGGTTGGGATCTGTAAATACTTGCTGGGCTTTGCTATCCATGAGACAGTAAGAGAAAAACCCAAGGTGGGCTCCAAGCCTAGCTGCTGGGAACGTCTCCCCTTCCCTGATCCTACTGGGAGAGCTCCAAGGATCAGTGTGCACCCAGCTTCACCAAACTACTCTGAACACCCCAAATAAGTAAGCAACTAACTCTCGCCCTCCCATGCTTCCCTTACTGAAGACAAGGACCATCTCTGAGGGGTTCATCAGGGGTTCTGACATCTATTCACAATCTTTTCTCTTTTTTGAATATTTATTTTTATTTATTTACTTTTTATTAATTATTTTATGTGCATGAATGTTATGCCTGCATGTATATGTAAGTGTACCCATGTAGTGCATTGCCCAGGGAGGACAGAAGAGGGAACTGGAGTTATAGACGATTGTTAGCCGTGATGAGAGTGTTGGGATTTGAGCTCAGGTCTTCTGCAAGAGTAGCTAGCCCACTGAGCCATCTCTCTACTCCAATCTTTTCTTTTTAATTATAAAAACTCATGAGTGTGGTGTTCTGTTCCATAATTTATCTATTTTGGTTTACAGGGAAAATGACATTTTTTCTGCCAGCTTTGTGATTAAAATTGATGTTCCCTGCAGATGGTGCCTGTCTGCAATGACCTGGGGGAATAGGCAGGAGCGTGGAGGTGATAAAGAGCTGCTGACATGTATCAGCTGGAGGAACATACGAGTCGTTGTTAGATTCGGGCTGCCTCAGTGGAAGGGACTTGCCTCCAGTTTGTGGATGACAGTGTTTGCTGAAGCCCTTATTTTTCCCCCAGCCCTCTGTGAACTGCGGACTCTCCCTGCTCAGATGTGCTGTGGTTCTCTGTTAGTCTACCTGGGTTACTGCTAGACTTCTCCTACACTGAGGACTTAGTTTTGCCTTTATCGCTTTACTCTTTGAGTCTTTGAATACAAATGTTGAAGCTGAAGAGCTAGCCAAGACTACTGAACATTCAAGCCAGATGCATCAGGCTCCTGTTAGCTTGTCAATGGAAACTAACAGTGTATGATCATGAGAGTTGCTAGTGGCAAAAGGAGGATGGATGGCCACGGGTTCAGGAATAGCAACTTGCCCATAGTGTGCAGGTCTTAATTTCTATAATCCAGAGAGTTTGAATGAAGATACACTTGGCTTCCACGCCCGTCTCTGCTTCACTCTGAGATTTCTTTCTGTCTTAGACTAGGCTCTCTACAGGATCAGAACTGATAGACTGTGTATAAATTAGAAAGGGGACCTATTAAAGTGGCTGGTAAGAGATTAGGGCCAGTTAGTCCAATGATGTCCAGCCGTATGCTGGAGAGGCTGAGAATCCAGGGGCTGCTCAGTCTAGCCTCAGACGGCAGTAATCCCAATCTCCTGCTGAAGGCCTGGGAGGTTCCTGGAGATCTGCTGGTCTGCAGTCCATGTTGAAAAAAGAAGCAGCTGTAGTCTGATGTCAGTGATGGATGCTAGCAACAACCCAGGTAGATACATCACAGCAAGAGGACAAAGCAGGCATCCAAGCAGGACTGCTTCCCAGACCTCTTAATAGCTACTCACTACTTTGGGGGAANACTCTGGAAAGACTTAGAGAAAGATGCAAGACATGTATGGCAGAGTGCAGGAACTCATGTTGGGTGTGGGGCATGGAAAGGGAAGTGACTTTAAATTCGATTGAGAAATGATGTATGATGTATGGAAAAAGTTTAATAACAATAAGAAATAAATTAACAAACAAACAAAAAACTTTTAGAAGCTGCTACGGACTTGCAATAAAATCCTGTAGTGAAAACCCTCAGGACCCCCTGCGTGGTGTAGCTTGGAGTAAGGGGGCAGCTGTGTTTACAATCCACTGCTACCAGAAGTCCAGCCTCTGAGAAGAAATGAAAGGACATTAAATGGTGATTTTCCCATTCTTTTTGCATCTCTCTCATCCCTAACTTGGGGGCTTTAGATTTATAAGGCTTGCTTAAGGGTCCAAAAAGAGCTGGAGAAGGTTCTTTCTGGGTTGGGATCTGTAAATACTTGCTGGGCTTTGCTATCCATGAGACAGTAAGAGAAAAACCCAAGGTGGGCTCCAAGCCTAGCTGCTGGGAACGTCTCCCCTTCCCTGATCCTACTGGGAGAGCTCCAAGGATCAGTGTGCACCCAGCTTCACCAAACTACTCTGAACACCCCAAATAAGTAAGCAACTAACTCTCGCCCTCCCATGCTTCCCTTACTGAAGACAAGGACCATCTCTGAGGGGTTCATCAGGGGTTCTGACATCTATTCACAATCTTTTCTCTTTTTTGAATATTTATTTTTATTTATTTACTTTTTATTAATTATTTTATGTGCATGAATGTTATGCCTGCATGTATATGTAAGTGTACCCATGTAGTGCAGTGCCCAGGGAGGACAGAAGAGGGAACTGGAGTTATAGACGATTGTTAGCCGTGATGAGAGTGTTGGGATTTGAGCTCAGGTCTTCTGCAAGAGTAGCTAGCCCACTGAGCCATCTCTCTACTCCAATCTTTTCTTTTTAATTATAAAAACTCATGAGTGTGGTGTTCTGTTCCATAATTTATCTATTTTGGTTTACAGGGAAAATGACATTTTTTCTGCCAGCTTTGTGATTAAAATTGATGTTCCCTGCAGATGGTGCCTGTCTGCAATGACCTGGGGGAATAGGCAGGAGCGTGGAGGTGATAAAGAGCTGCTGACATGTATCAGCTGGAGGAACATACGAGTCGTTGTTAGATTCGGGCTGCCTCAGTGGAAGGGACTTGCCTCCAGTTTGTGGATGACAGTGTTTGCTGAAGCCCTTATTTTTCCCCCAGCCCTCTGTGAACTGCGGACTCTCCCTGCTCAGATGTGCTGTGGTTCTCGGTTAGTCTACCTGGGTTACTGCTAGACTTCTCCTACACTGAGGACTTAGTTTTGCCTTTATCGCTTTACTCTTTGAGTCTTTGAATACAAATGTTGAAGCTGAAGAGCTAGCCAAGACTACTGAACATCCAAGCCAGATGCATCAGGCTCCTGTTAGCTTGTCAATGGAAACTAACAGTGTATGATCATGAGAGTTGCTAGTGGCAAAAGGAGGATGGATGGCCACGGGTTCAGGAATAGCAACTTGCCCATAGTGTGCAGGTCTTAATTTCTATAATCCAGAGAGTTTGAATGAAGATACACTTGGCTTCCACGCCCGTCTCTGCTTCACTCTGAGATTTCTTTCTGTCTTAGACTAGGCTCTCTACAGGATCAGAACTGATAGACTGTGTATAAATTAGAAAGGGGACCTATTAAAGTGGCTGGCAAGAGATTAGGGCCAGTTAGTCCAATGATGTCCAGCCGTATGCTGGAGAGGCTGAGAACCCAGGGGCTGCTCAGTCTAGCCTCAGACGGCAGTAATCCCAATCTCCTGCTGAAGGCCTGGGAGGTTCCTGGAGATCTGCTGGTCTGCAGTCCATGTTGAAAAAAGAAGCAGCTGTAGTCTGATGTCAGTGATGGATGCTAGCAACAACCCAGATAGATACATCACAGCAAGAGGACAAAGCAGGCATCCAAGCAGGATTGCTTCCCAGACCTCTTAATAGCTACTCACTACTTTGGGGGAAGGCCTCCCCAGACCTAATCGTTCCTCAAAATGCACTCACAGGTCCATCCAGAGGTCAGTGTCTAAGTTGATTCCGGATTCAATCAAGTTGGCAATCTACATGAACTAATGAAATGCAGCAATGTTCTGAGGTGTGTGTGGGGGTGGGTGGCTTATAGCCAGTCTGCATGGACACGGTGCCGTCTTGTCGACTTACCTTGGTTACCAGGACCTGGGAGTGGGGCAGTAGAAAGGCACCATGCCAGAAATTCTTGAGAAAGCAAATGAAATCTCATTTTATCCGCAGGTCAGACCTTCATCCCAGGAGGATGCCTGGCTCACACAAGCTACTTCCGTACTTAGTGCCTTCATCTTCCTTCCTCTATGATTTCTGCTGCTTCTTGAAGACATTTTCTTCTCATTGACTGATGTTCTCCCATATTACTTTTACCCTAATGATTTCCTATGAGATTTTCTTTTCTTCTTTTTTTAAAGACAGGGTCTCCCTGTAGCCCAGCTGCCCTACAACTTGCTATGTAGACCAGGCTGGCCTCCATCTTCCAGAGATCTGCTTCCAAGTGCCAGGATCAAAGATGTGCACCACCACGCCTGGCCTCTATGAGATACTGTAAATGCATGTCTTAAAAACACATTTCCCTCTAGTGCCACATAGGATATATTCCCAAACCTCACAGTGAGCCTAAAATTTCCCTCTTACTTTAGCAGAATGAGTTTTTAGTCTTAACCCATCCTACTCACTGACTGAGGTGGTCTAGCACCACAACAAAAATATGAACATGCGTGGGGCTGGAGAGATGGCCTAGCGGTTAAGAGCACTGACTGCTCTTGCAGAGGACCTGGGTTCCATCTCCAGCACCCACATGGCGGCCGAGAACTGTCTGTAACTCCAATTCCAGGAGAACTCCAGTTCCAGGGCAATCCAACACCCTCTTCTGACCTCTGTGGCATTGCATGACACGGGTGCACAAACCTACATGCAGTACATTCATCCACATAAAAATAAATTAAATTAAAAAAAATTTAAGAGATGGCCTAGCAGTTAAGAGCGCCGACCGCTCTTACAGAGGACCCGGGTTCGATCCCCAGCACCCACATGGCGGCCGAGAACCGTCTGAAACTCC
>VZQC01003677.1:591964-767895 GCA_009823505.1 Rhizomys pruinosus | reverse complement strand
CATTCCAGGAGAAACTCCAGTTTCCAGTGCTCCGACACCCTCTTCTCCCCCGACCATCCGCGGCATTGCACGAAACGGGGGAAAAAACCTGCATGAAGAAAGAAAATTAAAAAAAAAAACAATACAAAAAAAAAAAAAAAAAAAAAGTTAAAAAAAAATACAAACATGCGAAAGGCGCCTATTTTTTAATTTCACAGAGCCAATTTCAAATCCAAGGACTGCTGCTTCAGAGCTATGAGGCTGTAGCTCTGTGAAGCTCAGGCACCACCCAGAAAACGGGCAACACTCCCCTTACAAGATGCTAAAACGATGAGGTGAGATGTTGCGCTATTTCTAGTGCACTACCAGGTAGAGATGAAGTTCCAAGCAGTTTGAATTTCTCTGTTCTTCCTTTTGAAGGAGCAAACTTGCTAGATGAAAAAAGTACCCAAGAGTCTGCTCCCATTTGGAATAGAAGCACACAGAAATCAGCAATTCATGCCTAGTTTACTTACGTGAGTGGGTTTGGATTTAATTCTTAACTACTTAAAAACCCGACTAAGATCACTGTTGTTGGACCTTAGTCTTACAAAAGATAATGAAGATAATATTCAACACGGTGACCTGCTGACGTCATAGTGAATGTTAAGAAAATGTGTGATGATAGCACAGTTAATTTAGGAGTCATTAGCAAACAAAGCTTTGATTGTTTCTGCTACATATTACAGAAAAGGGAAGAGAACAGGCATGGAGCTGTGACTAGTTTTTAGGTTCTAATGGACCTCAATTTCTTTTTTTTTTTTTCCATAATTATTTTGACTTTATTAACCACAAGCTAAGTTATGTCCTCGCGGCTCAACCTTGATTATCTGATGACTAGATAACAAAATTGTGGTAGGCAGGCACACACACACACCCACCTAATCCATAATGTGAACATTGCACAATATTTTTTATAAAGGAATAGACTTTTTCTGAGCTATAAAATATTTTTTATAATCCCCAATTGTTCTTTTTTTTTTTATTTATTTTATTTTTTTTATTTTTAAGTGTATTCTACAACATAACGAAAGTTGTTTGCAGATAACCTTGATGTCACTAGCATTTGTCATACAATCATGGTAATTGGTTCATTTTGCACGTATCTATGTCCAAATTTGAAAAAACCCAATGTTCCCATCGTCCAGATTGGAGAAGTTGTAGCACAGGCATGTTGATTCAATTCAGGAGATCCGACTTATATTCTGTAGTCTCATGGTTCACCTCCTGATCTTTCTGAGCCCTTAAACTACCACGCCCCTCTTGCAGTTTTCCCTGGGCTTTGGGAAGAAAGGGGCACAATGGTGGGTGAGAAGACAAACAGTCTAAGTTTTCTTGGAGTGTCATTTTGGATCCAGTCTATTCAGGTGTTTCCCTTCTGGATTGAACAGCTTTCCAGGATCAGTTGATACCTTTTTATTCATATTAACAAAGCACACAAGCTATTGGATGTACAGGCATTTAACGCAGTCACCAATTATATATGATAAGCTAAGCTGTGAGCATAGACCAGATGCTTGGATGGTAGCTAATCCGCCAAAACTCTGCTGTTTCTCTATATAAGGGTGACAAGTTTCTTATTGGGGCTTTATAATATTTCCTAACCATTGAGGACATAAGCTTGTGGCTTCCGCTGTGCAGTTATTCCCCAAGGAGGAGCCAATAGCCAATAGTTTGGGATAAATAAATCACTGCTGGCTGCCACTTTTGCACAGTATCTCCAGGCTGTTTGAGGTGTAGCTGATTATTGACGGAGGAGTCTTGCTTGTCTCAGGGAGACCCAATATTTTGCTGTATTGCTTTACGGGCCTTTGGTTAATGCTCTCTAGCACTTCAGAGGCCATGTTGTACCTAGCAAGTGACGTCCATAACATTTTTAATGCTCTAACAAGGACCTAGATTTCTTTTAGATCAGCGGTTTTTTAGAGGACCCTTTTGCGACTTGTCTGGCGTTTTGCTATTGCGTCACTGCAGTGCAGAGGAGGGCAGGTGGGAGTGCCCTGGCACCTGCAGGGTCAAGGCCAGAGCCTTGCTGCTGAGCCTTCCACAATACCTAGAGCGGTGCATGCCCCCTCTCATGACCCCAGCAGGGAGTCCTCCGGTTCTCACGCCAATAGTATCAAGTGGAGAACTCCTGTTGGAAATGACCCCTGACATCATCAGGCTCTGTGGGTTTTTGCTTGTTGTCAGGAAATCCTACCGGCAATCACAAGTCCTAGGTTTTTACAAGTGCATCTATCAATGGATGATCTCTCAAGAAAACAATAGAAAACTTCATAAAAAATATTTGCCTTTCAGCATTTTTTTTTTTTTTTTTGGTTTTTTTGAGAAAGGGTCTCCCTGTGCCCCAGCTGTCCTGAACTGCTCTGTAGATAGGCTGGCCTTGAACTCACAAAGATTGCCTGCCTCTGCCTCCAAAGTGCTAGGATAAAGGCTGCGCCCCCGCACGGCCTCTTCAGCATTTTTAAAATGACAATACTGATAGAGTGGTTATGTTTTAGGCTTTAGTAAAAGTGTTATTTGTGTTGTGTGTGTGTGTGTGTGTGTGTGTGTGTGTGTACAAGTGTGTGCACCTTCATGTAGAGGCCAGAGGTTAATCCTGGGTATTGTTTCTTAGATACCATCCACCTTTTCTTTCAGACATGATCTCTTCGTTGGCCTGGCGCTTATTTATTCATCAAGGCTGGCTGGCCAGTGAGCCCTGGGAATCCTTCTCTCTGGGATTACAAGTGCGTGACAGCACACCTGGCTGTTTAGGTGGATACTTGGGTTTGAACTCAAGTCCTCATGCTTGCATGGCAAATGCTTTATCAACTGAATTACCCCCTAGCCCCAGGTAGTATTTATAAAGAGTCTAATGTGCTTGTTGTGAACCTAAAACTGCTTGAAAAATAAAATTTATTTTAAAAAATACTGTGAATGGAGGTGACTGGTCAATGGCGCTTTACAATTTGTCTGAAATGCTTCTTAATTTTGGTATAATGAATTCCAGGAATAAAACACTTTAAGATTATTCAGATTTTTCACATCTTTTCCAGTTATTAAATTAGACAAGAAATTTCAGTGATTTAACTAGATATGGGAAAAACTCAAGCTTCATTCGTTCGAGATAAAAACTTTTTAAAATATTTATTTGTCGCGTGCGTGGTGGTGCACCACCTTTATCTCAGCACTCGGAGGCGAGCAGGGGATCTCTTGAGTTCCAAGGCAGCCTGGTCTACAGAGTGAGTTCCGGACAGCTGGGGCTACAGGGAAGACCCTGTCATAAAAAGACAAAAACATATATTATTATTAATTTTTGTGTGTGAGTGTATTGCCTGCATGTGTGTAAGTGCACCTCTGTCATGCAATGTCTATGGAGGTCAGAGAGGGTGTTGGATTTCCCTGGAACTGGAGTTATGGACTGTTGTTCACCACCATGGGTTCTGTCTACAAAAGCAGCCAGTGCTCTTAACTGCTGAGCCATCTCTCCAGCCCCAAGGATGACAAATCTTTAATATTAAGGCAAAGTTAAGGTTCTATGTTCTTAATGCTTTTTCTATGAGCCCTCATTGCATTTATTACT
This sequence comes from Rhizomys pruinosus, assembly GCA_009823505.1. Classification (NCBI taxonomy): domain Eukaryota; kingdom Metazoa; phylum Chordata; class Mammalia; order Rodentia; family Spalacidae; genus Rhizomys; species Rhizomys pruinosus. The sequence continues at coordinate 764,312 of VZQC01003677.1, read as the reverse complement.
TTATTGATTACTTAACCACCTTCCTAGATACTTAAAATCCCAAGATTTTGTTCCTTTCTGGAGAATCTCTAAAGGCACATAGGTCAGGTTATAGGGGAGGCGTTGGTGTGTCTGGGTTACTGTATAGGGTAATACTGAGATAGAGACATGGAGGAATTCAGGGGACTTCAAGGATACTATATAATCTTCCTTCCAAGTCCTCCCATGGCTTTGAGAATGGCTGGCCAAATGAAGTATATTTTAAAGTAGACACTAGATTGCCCCTCAATCTAACAGACTGCTGAAACAATGTACCCTAAGAAAGGGAAATTTCTCCAAGAATCTCATGCTGGGAGAAGGAAAAGACTCAGAGCCTGGCACCAGTCAAATGGGGCACTTGTCTCCCAGGAAAAAGATATTTCACAGTTATAACAACTTGTTTGACTGTCAGTCCCAGACAATGATGGTCGGTAATGGGAAGGACTACATCTTGACTGAGTAGATGTGCTTAGATGTACATAGCCCTGGTCTCCTATTTCAATACCCAGAAGATGACTGGAGGGTGTTACCGGATCACTTTGTCCCTCTTCCCGTGTGGTACAAGTTAATACATTTCCCTTTCTGCCTTTTTACTCTCCAACGTGGCTGGTTTTTTTTTTTTTTTTTTGTTTTTTTTTTGTGTCTTTGGAGACAGGTCTCCCTGTGCCCAGCTGTCTGGAACTCACTCTGTAGACAGGCTGGCTTGGAACTCACAAAGATCCACCTGCTTCTGCCTCCCTAAAAAATATTATTAAAAATATTTTTTTGTGTACGTGTGTTACCTGTATGCATGGAAGTACACCACAGGGCTGCTATGTTCAGAGAGGCCAGAAAAGGGTTCTCTTTTTGTGTTTTTACTAAGTTCGCAAGTTTTATACCTGAAGTACAATTTCTCAGGCCTTACTAAATATTCCTGGTTATACTTCCTTTTGAATGCTTAAAGCCACACTGTTAGCTCAAATTAACCAAGGTTTTTGTTTTCTCAAGGTCAGTTGAGGATCTGGTCCTCAGGTTTTGCGTGGGGGAGGGGAAGAGGGGAGGGGAGCCCCTGGCTCCTTTTGGCTTTTCATTTACCAGTTCCATCCTTTCGTGGACAAGTCAGGTCCTGCTAGACCAGGCTTCCCTTTTTGAAGCATGAGCAGACTTTCCTCTTTATAGACTGGACACTGGCTGAAGTCCCATTAGTGGATCCCTAAGACCTCTTTGCACAGGAAGACTGGTGACTCACATTTACAGGACATTTTGAGAGATGTCCCCATGCATAGTCCCCTGGGACTTAGTTGACCCTTGGCCGAATTGGTATGGACCATAAGTATGGTTATTATCATCTTTTAAATATATTTTATGTGTGGCATGCATATATGCATATTTTGGAGTGATACGAATTGGAAGGAACAACAACGAAAAAGACTGGGTCAAAGAACTGACTGAAACAGTAAACGTCTGCCCAAAACAGTAAACTTCTGCATCAAAAATTAAAAAAAACAACTGAGTAAAAGATGAGAGACATGTATGGCAGAATGCATGAGCTCTGGTGAGGTGGGGGGCAAGAAAGGGGGAATTGGTCTAAATTTGATTAAGAAATGTTGTATGAAATGCACAAACTGGGGCTGGAGAGATAGCCTAGTGGTTAAGAGCACTGACTGCTCTTGCAGAGGACCCGGGTTCGATCCCCAGCACCCACATGGCAGCTAAGAACCATCTGTAACTCCAATTCCAGGAGAACTCCAGTTCCAGGGGAATCCGACACCCTCTCTGACCTCCACGGCAATGCACGACACGGGTGCACAAACCTATATGCAGACAGTACACTCATACACATACAAAAATAAATAAAATTAAAAAAAAGAAGTGCACAAACTTCAATAAAAAATTGGCTTTGAAAAGAAAAAAATATTTATTTTCATTTTATGTGTATGAGAATATTGCCTGCTTGTATGTAAAGTACACCCATGCTGTGCAATGCCTGAAGAGGTCAGAAGAGAGTGTCGGATTTTCCTGGAACTGAAGTTATGGATGGTTGCTAGCTGCAATGTGGGTGTTGGGAGTTGAACCTGGGTCCTCTGCAAGAGCAGCCAGTGCTCTTAACCACTGAGCCATCTCTCCAACCCCAAGACTTACCGTAATCTTAATTGTTCCAAGAATCTTAAGGGAGATGAGGTTGGCTGTTATTTATATGAAATGGGGTTCAAAAGAGTTCTACTTGTTAAAATACCATTTTCTATCACACAAACACCTTTACTAGCAATTTTGTTGTCTCTTGAGCATTGCTATATGCTTAATAATTACTAAGCGCTTCAAATGCTTGGTTTCATTTAACAACCCCAGTGATTTGAATAAGTAAGTATTAATATCCTTTTCTTAGGGAGGAGGAATCAGGATAGCATGTTAAGCAATATGTCCAAGGTCATTTGGAAAGCAGAGGCAGTGGTAGGATTTATAAACAGCACGTGTCAATCCAAAGTCTGTACTTTTTTTTTTTTTTTTTTTTGGTCTTTTTGAGACAGGGTCTCCCTGTAGCCCCAGCTGTCCTGGAACTCACTCTGTAGACCAGGCTGGCCTTGAACTCACAAAGATCCGCCTGCCTCTGCCTCCCGAGTGCTAGGATTAAAGGCGTGCGCCACCACGCCCTGCCCAAAGTCTGTACTTTTAACACTCACTGCCTGTCAAATGACAGAATGACAGTCACCTTCCTTTGAAGAATAAATCATCATATCTTCTTGTAAGGAACATATGTGCTCTTTAAGGAATAAGAACCAGGATTTTATAGGAAGTGATAAATCTTGGACTTGTACTTCTTTGTCTTTATGTGGGACCTAGAGACAATGCTGCTCCAAATTCACAGCCTCTTCCGCAGAGGAGGAAGCTCTCTAGACAGTAGCTGGCCAGCCAGAGATGGTACTTACTTTCAGCAATAATGACGTTGGTGGCATGCTGAGGCAGCGAAGCAGTGGGTGTGCTTTTTCCACCTACATACTGGAGATGACACCTGAAAACTGTCTGTAGGAAAGAGCGGAGCCCGTTTCTCCTTTCTCCAAAGATCTCTGTGGGCTTCTGGCTTCCACCTCAACTAGAGCTGGCCTGGTTTGTGTGCAGAGAGGATTATAATTTAATTGTTAAGCCTCTTTGTTGTAGCAGTTCATGCTACCCTAAAAACAGCTATATACACACACACACTCCTTACTTTGAGTTTAAGAGGACAGTAGATTGAGTGATAACTAAAGTGGATGGAACAGCTGAAGAGTGGGGTGGTGTGCCTCTCCCCAAAGATTTTCTACTTTATATAGTTAGGGTGATGCTTCTGTGTTGATGGTCAGACATATCTAAACTATGGACCTGGAGTGGGGAGATGGAAAAGGGGACAGGTGGGAGCCTGGTAAAGCTGAGAAAGGACCTGAGGCCAACTTTTTAAAATTTTCTCTGTAGCAAGGAAGATGTTACAGTTTGAACAAGAAATGTCCCCCGAAGACTCACATGTTGATGGTTTGTCCGCAGTACAACTGTGTTTCAAGGCCTTCACCCCACCAGTTGATGGATTCAGAGCCGAATGGACTTGGGAGGTGGTGACAGCTGCTGGAGAGGGAATCTAGTTGAGGATGTTCCCTTGGGATTTGCCCTGAGAGGCTGTCTTGCCCTTTGACCCTTTCCTCTCTCTTGCTGTCTGTGTCCTGAGTTACCTTGAGGTAAGCTACTTCACTCTAACACAGGTTCCTACCATATGATGTTCTGGCAATAGAGCCAGGTGGTCATGGACTAAACTCACCAAAACCATGAGTCAAAAGAAGTCTTTCCTCTGGGTGGATTGTCTCAGGCATTGTTTCATCCCAGTGATTAATAGCTGGTTAATACACAGGGGATAATGTTAAAGAAAAAAGTTAGTGGAAGGGGAGTCTTTAAAATGAAGAAGCATGCGGATGATCAACACACCAAAGCTTGACGTGATTGCCGAGCAGAAAAAGGCACAGTAGCCTTGTGTTTCAAACTTTGGATCCACTTCTGCAAAGGGAAAGATTAAAAGCCCAATCTTTTTTTACCCCTCTATAAAATAAACCTCAAGTTCCTGTCCCCATTTGTAGGGATGTACTTTTCCTGGACACTAAGGTAAATGAATATTGATTTTGTTAGAAAAAGAGGCTTGTGCTCTGTTCAGACCCTGTGGTCTATCCTTGTTCTTGTTTTTCACAGCTCTTCTCTCTCATTTTCTGAAAACTAATTTAAAATGCCATATATGGTTTATTGGAGTTCATCTAAAGAAGACATGATAACAGGACAAATTCTTTGGGCTTATAACCAAACAAACAGATATTTGGATACAAAAGTAATTGTTTAAATATCAGTTAATGAGCACACTCTGTTTTTGCCAGTACAGTGTTAGAGAAGGATGTATCTTTATTTGATGATGGAATAATTTAGGAATTACTTATAACAGTCTGTTGAAGCAAGGACATGAGATCTACATGTGTTTTTTGAGCAGTCATTTTTTTTTTATAATCAGGGAGTTCCAATACTGGATCCATTTCAGAGAGTGTAACAGAAGTGTACCTTCTACATCAGGACAGTACTTTGTCTTCTCATCATAGAAAGAAGTCAGTGAAGTTTTGGTTCAGTCTAGGGAAGAACATTCTTCTTTGGTCTTAAGAGAGAAAAAAGGAAGCCAGACTTTCTTCCAAAGACAAGAACAAGGAAATTAGCAGCAGGCAGCCAACTATCTCTCCAGCTCCAGGGCAAGCAGCCCAATAGCTCACGTCTGCATCAAAGAGGAGGCCCCTCTGTACCAGAGCCTTTTTACTTTGGCACTGCTAACATTTTAGGTTGGAAATAACTCCTGATACGGCTGGCGAGATGGCTCAGTTGGTGAAGTCCTTGCCTTGCAATCACGAGGACCTGAGTTTAGAGCTCCAGCAGCATACCTGGGAACAGCCAGGCTACTCCCAGTCATGATGACCAAAAATGTCTCCAGATGTTGCCACATGTTTGCTAGTGTAGAGGATGAAAGTAGCACAGTATAAATAGAATGTGAGCCACATACATAATCTAAAATTTTCTTGCAGCACATAAAAATGAAACAAATGAAATTAATATAAATAATACATTCAACTTAACTAATTATTCGAGATATGACAATTATAATTATTATAAAATTATTGTGGTCTTTTATTCTCATTTTAAAAATATTTTATTATTTTCATTTTATGGGTATGAGTGTATTGCCTACATGTATGTAAGGGCACCTATGACATGCAATGCCTGTGGAGGTCAGAAGAGGGCATCAGATCCCCTGGAACTGGTGATATGGATGGTTGTTAGCCACCATGTGGGTTGAATTGAACCCAGGTCCTCTGCAAGAGCAGCCAGTACTCTTAACCATGGGGCCATCTCTCTAGCCCCCAATACTCACTTTTTTTTTTTTTTAAGGTAGTAATTCTTTTTTTTTTGTTTTTTGTTTTTTTGTTTTTTTTGAAACAGGGTCTTCCTTTAGTCCTAGCTGGCCTGGAGCTTGCTCTGTAGACCAGGCTGGCCTTGAACTCACATCTGCCTGCCTCTGCCTCCCGAGTGCTGGGATTAAAGGTGTGCACCACCACACCTGGCTTAGGTAGTAATTCTTTAAAATCCAGTATTACATGCTTAAAGGGTATTTCAAATCTCACTAGCAATATTTCAAGTGTGAATAGCTATAGTGGCAACCCTGTTAGAATGAACAATTCTAAAGGCTAACACAGGGACTGGCTTTGCCTTTCTGTGAATTGAGTCTGTGTCTTTTTATGTTTTTTTTTTTCCAATACATTTTATAAATTGTGTCACATTTTAGAATGAACAAGCCAAGGTGTTGTCTGCTCATTTGCTATGCCTGGTGATAGTATCTTCATTTGTGACCCTTGATCCATAGACTAAAGCTCCCATATCTGGCCCAGGGCTTGAGGCCCTGCTGGCTGGAGAGCTGCTTCAAATATCCTCTCACTGTTCTCCTACTGTGCAGCAATTTTGATTTTTTTGCATAATTTTTAATTGAATTTTTGTGTATTTCATACATAACATTTCAATCAGTCTTAATTACCTTTATATTGCCTTCTCCATTGCCCTAGGAGCCCCCACGGCTCCCCCCACCACTGGAATTCATACATTCTGTCATTTGTGTTAAGATCTATTGTGCCAAATTAATCTCCCTGGCCATTCCTCAATTCAAGTTCACCCACTGAGCTGTCGTCAGCCTATCCAGAGTCCTTTGCTTTAAGATCAGGTCTTCCTCACACGACAGTAATCAGCTGCCAATATTCCTTCAGCTAAGATAGTGTTCTGCTGCCCATTTCCACATTTCCATGCTGGGTTTTTGTCTGGTTAGCTTGTATAGATCTTGTGCATGCTTAAGCCATTGCTCTAGGTTCATATGAGCAGGGTCCCAGGAGCTTGTACGACTCTGTTTCCATATGGTCTTACATCACCTCCCTGCCTCTTACAGTCTTTCTGTCCTCTCTTTCACAATGTTTCCTGAACCCTAGGTGAGTGAAGCTGAACACAGGAGACCTGTCCATGGACCCACGCTCTGTAGACTCCTAATCTCCACAGTTTGGCCATCCATGACATTTTGAGTTCCTGGCCCCCTGTTGCATGAGCGAGTTTCCTTAATGAGAGTTAAGAGGTTAATTAACAACTTCTTAGCCCTTGTTCTATGTTGCCTGAGCCTTAGGTGTAGAGATTGCATTGTAGATGTGCCACTTAGGCTTGGGAAATTCACAGACAATGTCTCTGTATGTTCAATTGTGGGACTCTGTACAGAATCTTCATCTGGTGCAATAGAAATTTTTTTATTGAGTGGTATCTGGGACATTTGTCTGTAAATATAAGGATACCTATTTTGCACTTAGTAAGAAGTTTCCTTAGCCTAGGGATGTGACAACCTTGGGAATTTCTCTAAGATCTATGACCTCTCCAGCCATGTGCATCTGGCTATGTTTTTAGTACCACACATGAGTTTTCTCCTACTGAGTGGGCTTTAAGTCCAATTAGTTAGTCATTGATTGTCCCCAAGATAAAAGTTCCACTACTGCAACAGTGTTGTATGCTGTGCTAGACACTGATGTGGGTAATTTGGTCTTAAAGCTGGTGTTGGACCACTGATGGATGTTCTCCCTTAGTGGCTTGTGCAGTGCTCTCCAAAGCTGAGAGCTAGCCTTCAGGGGAGGTAGCTTCCAGGTCAGTTCTCGCTCCCTTGTTCCAATTCTGGTCTCCGAATTATGTCCTGTCTTCAGCAATAGGGCCTTATCTTCAGGCTCTGGGAGGCGATCAAGGGCTGTGGCAATATCCTGTGTAATTTTGGGAGTCTCTTGGACTACCCTGGCCATCAACTCAAAGGAAGTTTTCTCCTGTCTGGCAGTGTTTCTTGTTATGTAGCCTTCAGCCTTCAGCCTTCTTGATATGTAGAGATATTGTATGTGCAATTTGTTATTAGGTTGTTAGACTAATATGATTCCCTCAGGGTTTTTACACTAGCTAGGCATTATTTATCTCTCCTTTCTCTTCCTCCCTCTTTAGCCCTCTCTCTATGTCTTATTTTTTTATTTTTTATTTTTTGATATTTTTGAGACAGGGTCTCCCTTTTAGTACCAGCTGGCCTGGAGCTCTCTCTGTAGATCAGGCTGGCCTTGAACTCACAGAGATCCGCCTGCCTCTGCCTCCCGAGTGCTGGGATTAAAGGCGTGCGCCACCACACCCGGCTTATGTCTTATTTTTTTAAAGGACAGTTTGGGTGGGATTGTCTCTTTGGATGAAAGTATCCCAATCTAAGTCCACATGGCTCTTCCTGCTATTTGAGGCACTAAAAAGGTCCAGTAGAGATCTTTGCTAGCATTTGTTCCTTGTTATGCAAGCTTTGGCTGCAGTGGCCAGCAGTACTTCTTGTGTGGGCTGAAGATGCTGTTCTGCTAAGACAGCCACAGGCACTCTTCCGTATACCCAGGTGATTACAGATTCAGCTCCCTCCAGAAATCCTTTCTCTTCTGTGTGCTTCTCAGCTTTTCTTGGGCCCTTCTGCATCTGAACCCTTGCCTGTGCCTCCCCCATGCAGTCCTTCTTTGCCTGTGTGTGGGTTGTACTCATAGGCTCATCATGTTCCTTCATGGCAGGAATAGTAGAGACAGATGTGAAATGGGAACTCAGTCCAAATGACCTGTGGAATTTCTGATCACAGTTTGGAATTATAGGAATACAGAAGGAGAGATTCTTGGGTTGTTAGTATCAGAAACCAACAGAGAAGCCAGGTGCAGTGACTGATGCACACTTTCAAGCCCAGAGTTAGGGAGGTGGAGACAGGATGATGCCTTGGGCTCCCTGGCCAGCCAACCTAGCTGAACTGGCAAGCTCCAGGCCAATGAGAAACCCTGTCTCATAAACAAGATGGATAGGTCCTGAGAATCAACACAGAGGTCATCCTCTAGGCTCCGCACACAGTCATACACATGCCCATACACCTGCACATACACCTCCTGCACCCCCCCCCAAAAAAAAACCCCAACAGAATTCACAAGGAAGTTGTTTAAGATTTTCTTTTCCTCTGATGCAGCAGGGTTGCATAACTGAAAACACCTGTGTTTGGAATACAGCCTTATACTCTGAGAACTACAAATGTTAGAAAAATCTCACAGCCTAATCCTTCTCCGCATGTTAGAGATGAGAAACTCAGAGTTTCGAGGTTAAATAACCATCCTAAGGCCATGAAATATTAGGGTGGATTTCAGGATCACAACTTACTCTCCTGGCTTGCCAGTGTTTCCACAGCCAACTCCTGACTCTTGTGTTTGTTTAAAGTTCCCTGTAATGCCTTCTACAACCCTCCTTTCTTCAGAGATTTTTGAAATTAAACTTCTTTTGAAATGATTTTAGATATACATAGATGTTGTATCCATAGCCCATTTGCATCTATATCTTCTGTCCAGCCTTCCCAATGGTATCTTATAGAACTCTAGCCTAGTTCTCAGAACTAGGGAGTTGATGAGATACTCAGACCTGGCCATTAAGGCCTCACCCAAACCTACTGTGTTAGTAGCTCTGCAAATGGGGGCAGCAATCTGTGTGCTTCAGTCTTTTGAAAACAAGTGGGGTAACAGCTGTAAGACTTCATGTTTCCAACAAAAGGGAGTCTCCGAGGCTGGACATGCACAGGCCAGAAATGTAGCATGGACAATGGCACTATACCCTGGTCTTGCTTGGTTTATACGAGCAGAGAATGGTCAGTGGGTCCACACAATCTGATACATTTCAGAGTAACCCGGTACATTTTATTTTTTATTTATTTTTATTTTTTAGGGATTTTGGAGTCAGGGTCTTCCTTTTAGTCCCAGCTGGCCTGGAGCTGGCTCTGTAGACCAGGCTGGCCTTGAACTCACAGAGATCCACCTGCCTCTAGCTCCTGAGTGCTGGGATTAAAGGTGTGCACCACCACGCCTGGCATCCGGTACATTTTAAATATTCCCCCTTTCTCCTCTGATCAAGTTGGACTCACGGAAGATTTACGTGGCTTTGTAAGCCCAGTGGGAATGTTGTGCCTCTTAAAGGAAGATGTTCCTGGGGAGCCCCTTTATATCAGTGGGGCGTTCTCATTTGAACAGTGTACTCATAATGTAGATGAGTTTTACAGCATTAAGTATTTACCATGTTTAGGAGATTTAAAAGGGTAAGATTAATTCTGTCTTTAGGCAACATGCAGGCAATCAATGGATGCTAGGGAGAATTAGTTTTCTGTGGGACTAGCTCCCTGAGAGGTTATCTAAACCATGTATAGTATATTTATAAATGTGTACTAAAAATAAAGAGGAGGACAAGAAATTAAGATGGAGGGGGCATGAAGGAGTTGGTGGGGGCCTGGGACAGATAGAAGCAATGCAAAGACAATACTCATATGTGAAATTCTCAAAAATAAAAATTGCCCAGTGTAGTGCATGCCTTTAATCTCAGCACTCAGGAGGCAGATGCAGGAAGATCTCTGTGAGTTCAAGGCCAGTCTGGTCTACATAGCAAGTTCCAGACCAGATGGGGCTACCAACAAATAAATGAATGATAGAAAATGCACATTAAGGGCTGGAGAGATGGCTCAGCAGTTAAGAGCACTGGTTATTCTTGCAGAGGACCTGGGTTCAGATCTCAGCACCCACGTGGCAGCTAACACTAACTCTAGTTCCAGGAGATTCAATGCCCTCTTCTCACCTCTGTGGGCATTATATGACATGGGCACACCTACCTGCATGCAAGCAATACACTCAAACATATGTTAACAAAAATAAAATAATGCAGGAAACACTGTCTTTGTCGGCTTCATCCTGCTGTGGTTCCTTCTTGTTCCCTGGCTCCTTGTAGGATTTTTTTTTTTTTAACAATTTCTAATTTATCCTTCTTCCTTGACTCACTTCTCCCAGTGCGTCAATCAAGACTTAAACTTTTCTTTGCAGGTCGTTTGGACTCTTACCTTTCCCAGTGGCGCTAATTTAATTAGACAAGTGAATCTTTCAGTTTCGTAATGAATTTGGCAGCTCAGCCCAAAGATGTGCTTTCACTGTTACCTACTCATTTTTTCTTAGGCTGGAGTGAAAGGCAGGTGTTTCAGGCACACTGTAGGAAGCAGAGATGATGGTCTCTTCTGTGTTCGCTAAAGGCGCATGGAGGTGCCAGATGGCCAGGGTCCTCTCCTCCTGCTTTTCCTCATGGGTGTGGAGACTGAATGTGTGCACACACCTCTGTTTAGTGGGGGAATCCTGGTCACTCCACTAGATGCCTTTGGAGGAGCAAGGTGAGACTGCTCTTCAGTTGCTGTATTCCAGGAAGTGGTATGTTTCAAGTTAAAGGATAATTGCTCAGGTCAGGATAATCCCTGTCATTTCTTTTCATGCCCCCCCCCATGCATTCTGCTATAAATTTAATCGTTACTTTTAAATTTATCCTGACTTGTTAAAAAAAGCAAAACTGACAACTGGGTGATGCTCACAGCCCTTCAATCTGTGCTAGGGAAGGGTTTCCTCTGGTAGGGTGGGGGCTGTGCATGAGGTTGTTGAAGTACAAAGACCTGCACCCTGTCCTGTCCCAAAGCATGGAAGGACAAGGGGCAGTTTCTCTGCCTTTATCAGAACTCCTCAATAAACTTTTAAAAAGGGTCTTTGTGTGTTTGTGTGAATTGGAATTCCACCCCCTTGGCAGCTGCCTACCCCTGCACGGGAGGATGGAAGGGCGACCCATGTTGAGGCTGTGTGTCTGCTTCTCAGGCCAGATCCTAATTTCTGTGTGAAGGCGGCACTGACATTCAAAGAAGCCTTATTATTGCATCCAATTTAAAGCCCTGCCTGGTGCTGAATGGGCAAGCACCTAATTTCACCTTTGGAGGTAATTGGGAAGCTTTTTGTGCTAAAAAAAAAAAAATAAATAAAAGGGGATTCTGGAGGATAATTGATTGAAAATCCCTTTAAGGTGCCAGAAAACGGCTTTCTTCCAAATGTGGTCAACATATATTGTGAGAAGTATGGAGCACGAAGAAAAGTGTGCAGCATGAAAGCCTTAATTATTTCTTTGGAAAGTCATGTCTTTTAAAGACTTAAACAAAAGCTTCAAGAAGGCAGAAGCTGGGAGAAATTGCACATGGTTTTAGAAAAGGTAGAGCCAAAAGAAAGCAATTACTGGTTAACAATGGTGTATTGACAGAAAGTGTTCTTCCAGACTAGGGCCCCTGCACTGGGATGGGACCCAGGAAGTCTTCCTGGTGGTCACGCCCAGGTCACTGCACGAGATGAACACCAGGGGGGAGGGTACTGTCAGATATGAAGACATGTATGGTAGGCTGGCTGGTCCCAGAGTCTAGATCTGGTTGTCTCTACCTTACCTGTGCTGAGATTACAAAGTGTACCTCAGTGCACCAGGCCTTATTTATCAAGGGTTCTGGGGAATGAACTCAGAGCTATCTATTTCTCCAGTTTTTATCCTTATTTCTTACCTTCTAAGGAAGATACTATTTCTTTTGGAGCAGAGTGGTGGGCTGCTTTAGTGTGTGCTTTCTAGATTTTAACAGCTGAGATTTGTAATCTCCGCTCCCTTCATCCCCTAGCCTCATGATCTTAGACACGTTTCTTTAACTTTATCATCCTTATGTGTAAAGTAGGGGAAATATTATTCAGCATAGATAGTGAAAATGAAACCATGATACGTGCAGAACAGACTCTCCATGGAGGCTGGTCCTCTGCATCAACTTGTGCCATCTCTGCTTGGTCTGACTGCAGGGCAGGCTCCCAGCAATATAGTGAGTTCTTGCTCTTGAATGTGTAGTGAGAACCAGCAAAACTCCATGTACTACTTCCCATTCTGACTGGCAGTCTGACGGCAAATGCCTTGTCATCCACTGTCCTTTGGGAGCTATGATGGATGACCTGTGCAGAGGCTTTCCCAACTTCCAAAGGATCTGAAAGTAGTCTTGAGGCTGGCAGTCCTGGGACAAGCTTGCCTTCCTGCTCCTTCCTGTTACCCCCCCCCCCCCCCCACACACACACTGCGGGCAGCATCTTCCTCTAGGGAAGGGAGTGGCATGGAGGAAGGCATCCATCCTATGCCCTTGCATTGCTGGGCATGGTGCAGAACTCCCCTGTGGTTATTTCATTTATGCTTTTCTGAGATTCAGCCAGGAGCTCTTCCAGGTTCCCATCAATCATCTTCCTGCCGGAGCTGACAGTCCAGCGGAGTGTAGTGTAGGAGTGTACCGTCTCAGTGCTGCCTTCCTTCCTTCCTCCTCTTTGGTCAACAGCTGGGCCAGGATCCTTCCAGGTGTTTCTGGCCACCCAGCTGTGGATTAGCAGGGCCAGTTAGGTGTGGAGGTGAGTTGGGGCTGCGTTGCCCCTTTTCTAGGAGCCAGGAGACTGGTGTGCTTGTATAGGAAGTGGGAAGAAATGAATGATGGTATTCAGTTTGCTTTCTCTTTTTTAATTATTTGGGGACTGGTTCAGCAGTTAAGAGCACTACCTTCTCTTGCAGAGGACCCGGGTTCGATCCCTAGCACCCACATGGTGGCTGAGAACCGTCTGTAACTCCAATTCCAGGAGAACTCCAGTTCCAGGGGTATCTGACACCCTCTTCTGACCTCCGCGGCATTGCACGACACGGGTGCACAAACCTACACGCAGACAGTACATTGATACACATAAAAGTAAAATTTTAAAGGGCTGGAGAGATGGTCTAGCGGTTAAGAGCGCCGACTGCTCTTGCAGAGGACCCAGGTTCGATCCCCAGCACCCACATGGCGGCTGAGAACCGTCTGAAACCCCAATTCCAGGAGAACTCCAGTTCCAGGGGAATCCGACGCCCTCTTCTGACCTCCGCGGCATTGCACGACACGGGTGCACAAACCTACATGCAGACAGTACACTCATCCACATACAAAAATAAATAAAATTAAATTAAAAATTATTATTTATTCATTTATTCTTTCATTCATTTTCTATTTAATTTTTATTTACTTATTTCTTTATTTTTCCTGTTTCTTTATTGTTAGGTTGTTATTTTCTTTTTTATTGAAGAATACTAAATGAAAATAATAAATAAAAAAGAATAAATTAAAATGTCTTGTGTTAGTTATATATTTGTTTATTTATGTATGGTGTTTTTTTCTATTGTTGTTTTTGTATTATCCAGGGTTGTGGGTGGAAGGAAGAACAAGGCCTATGCTTTGGTTCAGTTGGAAAGAAGAGTGCTGTGGTGTGGATTTTTTATTTTTATTTTTTNTATTTTAAATAATGTCTAGATGACCTATGATACCTAATTATAACTTGCTATATTGTATTGGTTAGGAAAGGATGACAAGAAAAAGTAGTGTGCATTGATTTCATATAGGAGCAACCGTAGAAGAGGCCTGGAGGGAAACAAAGCTCTAAGGAGGCAGAGGGATTGATCATCTGTGAGAGGGGAGGTTACAGAAGTATATTTGTTTGGATTCAACTGCAGTGCTCTGTGAGGGTAAGAACTCATGTTTTGAGTTTTGGAATTTTTTAGATTTTTTTTTTTGGACAGGGTCTTCTTATGTATCCCTGGAACTCATCACATAGAGCAGGGAGTGTTGGAATATATAGACCTGCCTATGCCTTCCTTGTGCTAGGATTGAAGACATGCATCACAATGCCCATCCCTCTTTCTGGATTTCTTTTTTCAAATATTTTTGATGATTTATGATTGGTTGACTCTATAGGATGTGGAATCAAAGGATACAGAAAGCCAATGATACTTTTCTTAAAAAATAAAGTGCTTTTATATGATGTTGTAAACCAATCATAGAAGTCGGGCCTGGTGGGCAGCCTGTAATTCTAGCTGTTCAGAAAGATGAAGCAGGTGGCTTGCAAGTTCAAAGCCTGCATGGACTACAAAGCGAGTTCAAGGGCAGCCTGGGCCACTTAGTGAGACCCTTCCTCAAAACCAAGCGAGGGCTGAGAATGCAGCTCAGCGGCACAACACTTGCCTAGCATGTGTGACGCTTAATGCTTAATTCTCAGCACTGCAAAACAAAATAAAACCCAGAGCATTTGGAGTTCTACTTATTGGTCTTTATGCAACTGGCATTGGGGGCAGGGAGAGGGAGAAGCTTAGGAAATTCACTTTACTGTCTTCAGTGTCCTTACCTGAGAAACAAGGTAAAAAGCGGGAAATTTCTTGGCTTGGGTGGGACATGAGGGCCACTTAAGCAATGCTTTGATTAAAGAAGCAAAGAGATGCCACCAATCAAAAATACTAGACTACATAAAAGGCATAATCTCTGCCAATTATGAAAACATGAAATAAATTTGCTTCGGCAAACAATATCTATTTGATTCCTGGAGGAAATTATTCAATGGATGAAGTTGTTTGGGTAAATTCTGGAATAAACTGTACCTAATGCAGTCTTGAGGCCTCTGGAGTTGAGGGGACCACTGAGGGCAGTCATAACAATGATACCATCGCTCTGTCTCTTCTCTAGATGAGGTACAGGGGACTTAAAACTACTTGTGTAAGAAGATCCAATAAAATCAATGTGTCAGTCACATAAATGTCTCTGTAGGAAATGGCTACCTCTGTTACTTATTTTAAAATCAATGTACCCATAAGAATTTGGAAGGTGAGAAGGATCTGTTGCTCTGGGCAAACAGGCATCCCTTTGTGTGTTGCTCTTTTGTTAGGACACAGTCCTATTTGGTTACAGCCCATAAGTATGGCCTCATTTAACCTGCTACATTTTTGAATACTCTATCTCCAATACAGCCACTTTGGGGAGCAGGACTTTAACATATGACTCTCAGGAAGATACAACTCAGTCTAGAACAGTTTTCCGAATGGTTTTCTGCACAAAGATTTCTCGACTATGTGGTAATTTTTCTCCAATTTGAGACAAAGTGAGCAAAGTGATTTGCTGTTTATTCAGTGGAACTTGGTTAATCTTCATTTCTAATAACACACTTCCTCTGATTCATTTTTTTGCCAATTCAAATCCTCAGCATATACTGAAATTCAAATGGCCCAAGCTTGGGTGAACTCTTGTCAGGCCTTCCTAGGCCTTGTCCTCATACTGTAGGGTCCAGGGAGAGAGTACACCAACACATATACATAGACACATATACAAAGACAGACACCACAGACTCCATAGACAGATACCATAGACACTCATATATATATATATATATATACACACAGATATATTCAGACATACATAGATACATATAGATACATACACGCATACACATATATACAGAGACACATATGTACACACATATGGTAAGGACAGTATCTTAGTTTTGGATGTTCATGTTTCCTTTTTGTTGTTGGTGTCTGAGCGCATGTAAGGGTCCACTTGCAGGTTTTAATGTAGAGTTTAGAAGTTTCAGAGGAGAGAGCTCTTCATTTGACATCTCCACCTAAGCTTCATACAGCATTAGGAAGCCAGCACATGATACCTAGCCTGATGACTTTCACTGGGGCTTGTCTATTTCCAGTAGCCCCAGGAACCCATGTCTGAGTCTTCTGGAAACAGGTCCATGAGTAGTCCCTGAAATAACTGCACTAAGTATGTTAGTAGGATTTAGAGCAGAGTTTGTTGCCTTGATAGGACACCAACAGCACTTAGCCCGCGAGGGAACTGCATTTTCCTATAATTATTTGCTAACTTAATGAAAGTATCCAGCAGGGGTGGTTTTATCCAGTGTAAATGGGAGAGATGAGTGGCAAGCCTTGTGGTCTCCAGTAGGATAGCATCCTTGGTAGCGACCCAGGAGGCAATCGTCCTGGGCAGGAGTGGCTCACCTGTGGCCAATGATACAGTAAGCAAGATCCACGGAGGCAGCCTGGTAGAAAGCAGTGGTTCCCTGTGGACATCACCGAGGAGGTGAGGACGTGGTCCCTCATGCTCTTCTGCGGGAATGCATCTCCTTAAAATAGTTGGCCGAGGTTTCATACTCAAACTTGGCGCATCAGGTTTGAGTATGAAATGCTAGCTAAATGTGACCTGTTATTGGGGACATAGGCACAGTTTATGTGCAGAGCTTCTGTGCTCTTTAGAAGGTGATATAGATCACGTACCCTCATCACTAATTTGTGCCTTCAGGAGGTGACAAGATGGCAGGAGTGTTTTGGAAGATGGCAAAGCTTCTGCTAGATGACGAGCAGAAGAAAAGCATTTCCAGAGGCCAAGCCTGATCCAGAGAGTGCCGCTCTCTTGCCATCAAAAACTACATGCTAACTCGTCTTTGTCTGCTACTCATTTTGAGGCTACTTACTTGATAATGTACTTGTACGCATCCCCCCTTTTTTGTTAACATAATTACATACTTAAGGTAGACTACTTTATAAAGATAAGCTTATTTCAGCTCATAGTTCTGGAGGCATGCAGTCTAGGGGCCTCATTTGGTGATAGTCTTGGAGGCAGATTCCCAAAATGTACAGAGGCAGGAAGGGCTTGTGTGTGTGTGTGTGTGTGTGTGTGTGTGTGTGTGTGTGTGTGTCTGCTCTCTCTCCTGCTTATCAATTATCTCGGGAGCGCTTGTCTAATTCTAATCACTTTCCAAAGGCTATGCCTGCCTCTCTGCCCCATGGTTGAATTAAATTTCCACCCTCTCAGTATGTCACGGCAGAGGTTCAACTTCCACACAGGAGGAAATTCTCAGTGTTCTCCTTGGCCTGTGGGGACCTTGGGTTAGAAGTAGAACATGCCACTTTTCATTTTCCTGAGTTGGGGGTAATAAATCATGACCTGTCCATAGCACCATTTATTGGGAGGTCATGGTAGAGCTTTGGTTGTCTCACAGTCACTTTTCCATTGGCCTTGGTAGATAACCACACCAAGGTGTCTTCCTTTAAGGATAAGATTGAAATCAAAGATTTCTATTTCTTGATTTAAAGATCATTTCATGCAAGATTTGCTTCCTCCTCTGATATTGAGATTTTACCCAATAAATACACTAGTTTGGTAAAGAATCATCTTCTTGAACATTTTAATAAATGATGCATTTGTCTTCTTCAGTGCTTTGAAAATCACAAGTTTGCCAGTTATGGCAGATTCTGCCAATACTGTGCCAGGCTAAAGCACAGCAATGCGACATTTAAGCAAGCCTTGGCAGTCCCTGTATGGGCCAACACATGGCTTTTACTAGCATTTTTGAAATGCTGAAAGGAGTTGTGAACATTCTTCTCTTTGAGGAGTTCTGAAGCCACAGACTCTCAGGATGGGAGCTTCCTTTTTGAAGTTGTTCTGCTGTGTGGTCTGAGAGGAAGAGCAAAGCACACGGAGGCATCTGGGAGTCTCATCTGGGGCCTGCCCTGTGGGGTGCATTCCTGGGATACACGTGGTACCCCCATAGTCTGTGGAGGGAGGGTTAGCACATTTGCAGATTTGGCCTTGCTTTCACTTGTGTGAGGGCAGTGGCAGCTCCTCACATGTAGACAACCAGCAACCAACCTTGTTCCTTCTCTTTCAGGGATGTGGGGTCAAGCAGAGGGAGGAAGAGGCAGCGAGATGCAACATGAGAGAAACAAGGCTGAGGGCGTCACCCGGAAGGAAGAGAAAGATGTTCATGTGGACCTTGCCAAATAAGCTAGAGAGAGCACAACTGACGCTAGCAAATCACCGAGCAATGGAATCCGAAATGTCGTGAGAGAGGAGAGAGCCTGTGGTCGAATGGAGTGGCCATCTTGTACGTGATCAAAACGGCAATATTTCCCTTTTCCTCTCTCTTTTCCTTTTTTCTCCCTTCCCATCCTCTCTCTTCCCCTCCTGCCCTCTTTCCTTTCCTACATAAACTTACAAATGTAGAGAACAAGCCTCATGGTTCTATTTCATAATACACACAGGCGATTTACTGCAGCTTAGCGGTTTTAGCACACGTCCAGCAGTCGTGAAATCCTCTCTGGTTCCACGGCAAGTTGTGGCGTAGGACACTTGTCCTCCCTGGATCTGCTCTCTGTGCATTTTTATGTGGGCACAGAGGAATAGGATGGTTGTCGGAGGCTTGGAGGGTTTGGTGCTGCCCGATCTTCACTGTTTATGGTGTGTGGCCAAGATCCCTGCAATGTAGCCGGCTCCTCTGGTGACCTCCTATCTGAGAGCCCTGTCAGTGGCAGGCTGCTTGTTAGCACACAGGGAAACACAAAATGGATCAGGAGCTTCGCATGCACCGTGGACGCCCGCTGGGCTCTTGAGAACCAGGGATCTAAAGAAGAACATAGAGGCCCATGTGTTGTACCATAAAATTCTAGGAACGTTTCCATCTGCACTGCAGGCCTGAGAATACCCAGAGTGACAGTGTATAAAACATTCCTGGTTTATGCTTCTTAATACCAGTCTGCAAAAATAACAGTCCAGCCGCATGAGATCATCGGGAGTGTGTGCCGGGCCATATGCCGCGGGCCAAGCTGGTGTTGATTGACATTGGGAAGCCGAAGTCCTGGGACTTACTTGCTGATCTGAGGGAAAAGAAGAAATCAGAGTGCGAGGGGCTGGCGATCAGGAAGAAGAGAACTAGGGAGAGAATGGGAGTCTGCCTTAGCAAAAGAGATGCCAATCAGGTAAAGTATCTCAAGGAAAGAATAGTATATTATATGTATTACCATTAGAGTGCTGTGTCCCAGGGAATCTTTTTATTTCATCTCAATCTTCCCTGTGGTATCAGTTGGGTATTGTAAGCTCCGCTTTCCAAAGTAGGAAAACATGCTTCAGATAATAATTGGGCTAAATTGTGGAGACAATATTCAAGCCCAGATCTTTCTAATTTCAGGGCCGTGGCAGCTGCAATTATTATGCGGCAGGATTTTCATGTTAGGTCTCCAGTTGGATCAGGGGGGACTGTGGGAAATTGGTTTGGCAGAAATCATTAGACTGAATCCAAAACTTGTTTGAGGAGCCCAGAGAGAGGTGAGAGGGCCCCGATTTCAAGAAGGAAGTTCTATTTAGCACTGTTCAGAATGTTAGTTCTACGCTAATGCCTCTCATGTATTCTTTGATTTTTAAAAAGTAGTTAGAACTACTGAGGACAAACCACTCAGTAGCCAGAACTGCTCTAGAAAGCCCTTCTCCTGCCACAACTATTCAGCTACTGAAATTAGCTCTCACACGCCTCAGTGAATTCTAGAGTACAGGCCCAGGGGAGGAGCACTTCAAGTATTCAGCAGAAAGGTGTGTGATCTGTCTTTGTGTAAGGCTTCTGATTGGTGAAACTGGAAGCTGGTCCTGTGATTGGTGCAAAGTACAAACCCTTATTTTCCTGCCATATCCAAGCCATGATTACCCTTCTAGCTACATAACCCACATTTTGAGACACAGGAGACATCTCCCGTGTTCCTGTCTCATGTTGTATCTTTAGGCCCAATAAAAGGTTTCTCACTAATTGTCTTTTCTTGCATGCTTTTGATCTTTATCATGAGTAGAGTGGGCTCAGCTGGTAACAGAGGGCAGCAGCATCGTGGGGAAGCAGCAGGGGCCATTGGGGCCACTGCACGGGTGGGAGTGGCATCATTGGTAGTGAGAAGACAAGCAGAGAGTTCCAGAGAGTGACCAGATATAAAGATGGCAGAGAGAAATGATGGCAGAATGAAGGATGGTGGGATGTAGAGAAGGCATGAGAGGACAGAGCCGGGCAGCTAAAGGTGGGAAACCGGAAAACCAATGACAAAGGAATGTTGCTTGAGTTCTAGGGAGTTGCCAACTCCTTAATGGATGAAGGTCGCAACATCCAAGGCTTAAGAGCTGTAGCACTAGCCAGTGAAGGACTAGTCTGGACATCAGAGGCTTGGGAGCTGTAAAATTAGCAAGTACCCATTGCTGCTAAGAGGCAAGGACTGTAATAGCTAATTGCCAGAGCAATAAGCTTCTAACCTAAGCACATAGAGCCACAGGTCTCTGGCCTCTAGATCCTAGAGCTATAAGCAAGCACAGTCCTCTGTGGTGCTGAAGACTTGGAGCTATAAGCCTCTGAGTCTGTCAGTCTGGCTCATGAACGGTTGGAACTCAGGGGCCCAGGGTAGGCAACATAAGAATAGCTGTTACCTACTCACAGTTTCTGTCTGGATAGAGCAAAAGGGCTCCAGCCAGGGGATTGGTTTTTACTAAGGTAAGTTCTTGATTTGAGATTTGGACTCCCTCTGATTTTAAGACTTCTCCCATGAATGCAGTCTCATCTGAAGAAGGGTCACAGAGGCTCCTGTCCCCTTTAAATCATTCGGTGTGTTCTAGTTAAAAAACAGGACCTAAGGTGGTAGTCGTCAGCAACTTGATAAATTGTGTTGGGAGTTTATTTAAAGGCTTGTGTAATCCTTCAATGGGAAACAGAGTTTTTATTTTTCTCTTTGTAGAAAGTGGCTCAACTTTTTAAAGACAAAATTATTCATTTTGTAACAGCTTTATTGAGATATAATTCACCTGCCATACAATTTTTTCATTGGAAGTGTAGAATTCAGTGTTTTTCATATACTTGCAGAGGCATGCAATTATCTCCACAATTTTATGAGTATTTCAATTTCCTCAACAAACATACTTTTTTTTTTAATCAGAGAAAATAGACATTACACAAACCTGAGAAGATGAGGATCTCCCATGATTTTACTGACTCAATTTAACATCTCCTTATTATTGTGCTCCCTGATCTTTATTTATCAAACATACAAAGACACCTGGTTACCACTCCAGCATATTGTTTTATGTCTGCTTTTTTAAGTTGACACTTTCCATGTTGTTACTTTGCAGTTTTAATGATGTGCAATAATTTACTAACCTGTCCCCATTTGCTGAACCATTAGGTTTTTTTTTTTAAATCATAATGTTGCAGAGAATTTGCACATAAAGCTTATTTCCCCCATTTGAATACATTTCTTCAGGCTTCAGTCCTAAATGTGGGATTACTGGGTTAAACGGTACGAACATTTTATATTCTTCCCTCCCATCCACCATTTCACCATCTTTATTTCTGAACAAGTGACACTTTTTTTTTTAAAGTATGGTTCCACAGTTCCTGGAACTCTTCCAGAAAGCACACACACACACACACAAACACACATAGACTATAGATAATCTATCTATCTATCTATCTATCTATCTATCTATCTATCTATCTATCTAGTCATTTAATGTTCCTAAGGTTTGGAGTTCATTATGTAAATCAGAGACAAAATTCTGTGAGGTCAAACATCATCCATTTTTTTGAGAGCCAGGAAAGCTTGCCCATTATGTGTCCCACCTGGTGACTAAATAACCATTTCCCTTAGAAAATTATTCCCATGGAAAATAATTCCCCTAACCTCCTGACCTTTATTTGCTGCTATCAGCCTGGGGGCAGCACTTTGTTTCCAGCTGTTCTTAAAAGCAACTTCTCCAGCATTTAACCCTCTAAAGGCCCACAGGGGTGGGGTGGGGAGAACAAGGGCAGGGAGAATGGCAAAAGGGTCACGGAGTGTAGGAGGGGGAGGAAGAAGAAAGGACTTGTCCACACAGTTGGACTCAGAGCAGCTGTGGGATTCTTCTACAGAAGCCAAGGTGGAGACAGAAATGCAGACGAAACATTACAGCATCATCAGCTTGCTCTGCTGCAAGCAGGAACAGTTGGGGGAACTGAGAGGCCATTAGAATCCAGGTTATTCCTGGACAGACTGTCAGCCCATGAAAGGAAACAGCCAGAATTGACCAGAATCCAAGACAACAGCTCCAGAGAGAGTGGACTGTTCTGCTTCTCATCCACTTGTGCCCCTTTTCTAAGCCCAGGGAATAATCTGCGGAAGAGGGGGCGTGGTAGAATGTAAGGGCTGCGATTGGGGTGAAGGGTGAAACTACAGCAATGTAGTCTGGACCCTCATTTGATTAACCTGATTGAACATACAACCCCTCACCCCCCGCTGGAAGGTGGGGCTGTGGGTGTTTGGGCACAACAGCCTGCAAATTGGTTATACATGAAGGATGCTTGTACTCATGGATTATCACTTATAGCTAAAAAATGGAAAAAAAAAACTGAGAGAGATATGCAGGACAGTCATGGCAGAATGCATGATCTTGGTTGGGGTGGGGGTGGGGGTGAAGGGAAGGGGAGATATGCCTGAACTGAATTGGAAAATGATGTATGAAATGCACAAAGCATCAATAAAAAAAAAAGTTGTGTTAAAAAAAAAATAGAAACAGGTCATAAAAATACCTAGAGAAAATTATTGTTGCTATTATTAGATAATCTCTGATATTTTCTCTATATACAGTGTATGAATATATATCTATATGAAATATAGATACTATTTTGATTAAAAAAATAAAAAAGAATCCACACAGGAAGGGCTATTAATCCTGAGAGCAAGACGGAATTTTTGGAAAAGCTTTCAGGGCTGTTATATTCCTGAGGACTCATCTTCCCAGAAACAAGTTTTCAACTTCGGGATTTGTGGATGTCACCAAAACCATCCCAAGAGCTCCTCTGGATTCATGGTATTTTATATGATAAGATGCTTTGGACTGTAAGCTACAGAAAATCCAAATCAAACTAACGTAAAAGATATTGAAAGGTCCAGAGGAAGGGCTGATATCTGGCAATGTTTGACCCCAAATCCCAGAATATACCAGAGACCCCATTTCTCTTCTCCACTGTCCAGGCCAACTGTATTCCAAGCGTGGCTCCCCATGTGGTCTCAAGGTACCGGGAGTGGGAGAGGGAGATAGGATACGAAGGTGGTAGGAGGGGGGTATGGGAGGGAAATGCATGCTTTGTCATTCATGTCCTCTAGGAGATAATTCCTTCTTTCAACCACAGACCCTTGATCTTAGACTTCAGGGTGATTGAAGAATTTAGGACGACATGCCCATTTCTGCATTACCTACTGTGCTGAGGATTGGTTATGCCTAATGGAAAACCCAGGTTTTGAGTACCTGGGCCTGCTCTGAGATCTGGGGCTGGGACTGCTCCCACCCACAATGTGGAGCTTCCATATGAAGAAAGGCAGTCAGCTGTGTTCCTTAGAATTGTAGCAGCCTCAGCTGGGTATGGTGGCACAGGCCTTTAATCTCAGCACTCAGGAGGCAGAGGCAAGTGGATTTCTGTAAATTCAGCCTGGTCTACATAGTGAGTTCCAGGCCAGTTAGGAGTTAGGGCTAAAAAAATTATAGCACCCTCGCAGATAAAGGAGGCCCCCCCACCCCCCTTTGGTTGTATGGATTAAGTAATTAACTATGAGAAAAACATTCTCTTTTCCCAGAATATGTGGATGTTTGGAGTGTGCTTCTCTTAGTTTCTAAAAGATAAAAGCAGGTTCTATACATGGGAATTGTTATGAGAAGGACTGATGAAGCCACAAGACTGGAGAATCATGAAAGGGTGGTCCAAGTCATGGCTTAGGGCTCACAGGGAAGGGAGAACATTCTATAGACAGGGAGAAAGAAGTAACTGGGTCCTTAGTTGACCACCTGGAGACAAGAGGCCAGGCTGGAAATTTTCCTGAAACCTCCCTACACACATGGATCCTAGAATAGGTGGCTAGAGGAAGAATATTTGGAGATATTTGTTGAGTCATTTGAATTATAGGGTTGAACACCTATGACTGAGCTGAAATGTAATTACTATTAAAAGGTCTCTGCTTGGATGATTTTTGAAGAGCATGAGTTTTCAATTAAAGGTGGTAGTTAACCAATGTCAAGGATCAGAGTTGTGGTCATAATGCCAAGGACCAGCTCATATTAAGAATGGATCAGTGATTTGTTTTTGTAAACACATTAATATATACTGTCCATGTATTTTCACATCAATTTTGCGTGTAAGTGCCCATTTCAACTAAGCTATCCTAAATAAACTTGCCCCGGAGTTCTTAGGACTGGTGTTTTCCTCTCATTTTGGGTCAAGCAGACAGAAACCCAACGTACATGGTACTGCGACTCAGGTTGTCAGTCTGCAATCTGCAACCTTCTTGCGATAGCCAGTAAGGTCTCCAGTGGACCAGCTGGATGCAGGTTAGAAACCTTCACCACAAGATTCTGTACTGTCTCTACTCCTCCTCCTCTCCCCCTATCCTCATCCCTATGTGACTGTGTGATTTGGTATGCATGATACGGTTCCATAGTTCTGATGGGTGACGGGATCTGATTGTGCCCCAACCCGAGGTTTCACTCACCCTTGGGTGACCAAGTACAGAGTTTATACGTATAGCCCTATTGGTAAGATTCCTTAAGCCACTTCGAGGTGACCAGCTGGGCAGGTATCTGAAGGAGGGGAGGTTTTCCTCCTACCCCTTCTTCACTATGTGACCCTAATTGTCCATCTTCCCCCTCTGTCTCTACCTCTATCCATCTTCTCCACTCCTGTCCCTCCGCATTCCTTCCCTGGTTCCCTTTTTCCCTTCCAGTCTCTAGCCTCCTGCCTCACATTTTTGGACCACCTGGAATTAACTGGTTCTCTAGGCTGGTCCCTGTCAGGCCAGTGTCTTTGTGTCACATGTGACTGCCTTCCACATGCTGTCCTTCCCTTCTTGGCTCAGCTCCAGGACTTGCCTCCTGCCTGCAGGTGGGCAGTCTCTGGGCTCTGGTCCTGCAAGAAGCAGGGAGGGAATACCGCTGGAGATCACCCAAAGGAAAAATAAGCAGACTCATACACACTCGTGAAGAGCCGAGGAGGATAGGAACTCTGTTTATTTTCTGTCAGTGAGGTCTATATATTCAAGACTACTGTGCTTTGGGCAAGGATGTGGGGAGCAGGTGGAAGGGAGGGGTGAGTCAACTTGGTTCTAATGAGGGGGCTGCAGAACTCTGGTTTGTGCAACAGGTAACTAGAGATGTGACATTCTGCTCAATGCCTCAAGGGAAGGGGCCTGGAACTTTGCAGAGATAGGGCGAAGCAAGAATCATTGTAATATCCTGAATCTTCTGGCTACAGATAACTCTGGAAGCCCACAGAGATATCAGATAACTGGAGATCTCCCAGGACAGGTCTTACAATTTCTCACTTCAAGCCACACACATTCCCACAGGTCCCAGCCTTTGGCCCTGTCCTCTTCCTGCTGCCAGGACACTGGTGGTAGGATCAGGACTCCAACAGACTGTTATCCCCTCCTCACTTGTGGGACACCCCACCCTCTTGGACTTTTTCCATTGCTTTTGGATTCAGAGTGGGATGCCCCCTGACTCCTAGGAAGTGTCGCTGTGGCTGAGGCTCTGATCTCTTCCTCTCCATGGGGTCTTCCACAAACTAGAGAGGAATGCTCTGATCTCTCTCTTTCCCCAAATATGGGAACCTCATACTCACAGTTCCTATGTCTATTAGTCAATTAAAGAAGGAGGTTTTACTGGTTTTATAAGAGATTACCTCTATGACAGTTGGCTCCAATTTACAGTTAGAGAATGACCTCATCATCATCATATTCCTCCTTGTTCCATGAAGGAGAGGTAAGAAAATTTCAATGCAGTTCTATGCAGCAGTAAGGAAAGACATCATGAACTTTGCAGGTAAATGGATGGAGCTAGAAGATATTATATTAAGTGAAGTAACACAGTCCCAGAAAAACAAACAATGAATGGTATCCCTCATCTGTGGATGCTAGCACCAATAACCCAGTTGTAAATATTTCTTGTGGAGAGGGATGCATATTAAAAACAACAGAAAGACTGCATCAGAAAACTGACTGAAATGGTGAATCGGGAGGGGTGGGAGGGGTGGGAGAGGGACACAGGTCTATATTCAATTAATGTATATTTAATTGACGTGAGTTCAACAAGTATCCAATTTTGCCCAGACTCTGCCTACAGGTTACATGGTATTTTAGGACTTAGTAAAAGTAAATATGTATATATTAAACAACATTGGTTTAAAGGTTCTGATAAACACAGTAATGCACCTTAGTTAATTGGAAATATAAATTATTGTCGTCCACATTTGTTTTACTTAAAATCTGTATAACAATAACTTTGGGATTGGCACATACTAATGTTCTCTATAATTTTTCTGTTGTACAGTATCATCTTATAGCATTCTCTTTTACCCGTATGATGATTTAACTTAAGAAATTAAATTTGCTTCCCAAGTTAATGACATACAGTCACCCAAAATAGCTTGGGTGAATCTGATGAAATCTGTGCCTTGATTCCTGCCTACAAGGAAGTGTACTACAACTGCCTTTTTGAGACTCATGGGTCAAAAAACAAAAACCTAAAATAAAAAGGGGGAATACAGATATATATGAAACCTTTTTGTCAAAAACTTTGCAATTCAAATCTTAAAATGAACTATGGGAAAAGATTTGTATGTTCCCACAGGTCAAAACATCACCAACTTAACGGCTGAAAAAGAAAAGACACAGTTTTGCATTGTGTAGGATGTACCAGGAAGTGCTAGCAGAAAGGTTGGCCCATCTGAACATTGAAAGGAAGAAAAGCATCAGACTGCTACAGGCATTACACCCCTCTGTGGATCCTATTTGTAACAACTATTTATAATGAGTCCTAATGAAACTTACCTTCTAGGTGCTGCAAAGTTTTGATACAGTGTTATTATAAAAATTACTGTTACAACCAAAATTTTAAGTCCATTCCTCTGGCTTATCCTGTACACCTAGTTACAGTCTCAGATGAAATGGACACATACAAGTATTGGATTACTATGTTTTACTGTTATGTTCTGCATGTGTTAGTTTTGATATTTTTATTTTGCCCATAATGAAATAATTTCACTCAGAACCATATTGGACAGTCCAAATGAAAACAGCTTAGGTGAACTTGATTTAAGTCAACCTATTTCCTGTCTATAGGTATGTTAATATGCACCATCCTTCAGGAGGGTGGTGCAGGAAAAACAAACTACATCTGGTTATAGTAAAACGACCTTCATTTGAGATATACCTGGAAGGTATCATTTTAAGCATCTCTGTTATTTTAAGTTCCTTTCCTGGGCTATGTCTACTTAAACTAAAAATGTTATAAATTTCTCCTTTCATGACTTAGGCACATTCTATCTAGATTACCTAAATAGCCCTTTATAGACATGAACCCTAAAGAACAAAATATATGCTGTACTGGATAGATTTAATGTCAACTTGACACACATGGGTTGAGGAGACCTCATTTGAAAAGTGCCCCTTTTGGACTGGCTTGTCGCCATGTCTATGGGATATTTTCTTGATTGTTAAATGATGAGAGATAGCCCACCCCACTGTGAGCAATGTCACCGCTGGGTAGATCTTTCTGTATTGTATAAGAAAACAGGCTGAACATGGGCCAGCAGAATAAGCCAATAAGCAACGTTCCTTCCTAGCCTGTGCTGCAGCTCCTACCTCCAGGTTCCTGCCCTGAACTTCCTACTTTGGGCTCCCTAAGTCATGAACTATGACTTGGGAAATGTAAAACAAACCCTTTTCTCCCCCAAGTTAGTATTCTTCAGAGTGCTTTGTCACCACAATTAAAAGAAACTAAAATATATGCCTAGTCAAGACCCCCTTGGAGGTTTAATAACCATACTTAAAAGCTCTAATCTGATTTGATCAAAGGGACTTAAAGGACAGCTTTTTTCCTTGCCCTCTGAGGTTAACTTAAGTCCTAGGGTACTATGGGAGCACCTATCAAAATGTCCTGTAAGTGAGTCACCAGTCTTCCTGTGCAGGGAGGTCTTGGTGATCCACTAAAGGGATGACAGCCAGTGTCCAGTCTATAAATAGGAGGGTCAGCACAGAGCTAAACAAAGCTCAGGTCAGAAGGACCTCTGGCTTCTCCTTGAGTAGATGCAACTGGGAAGAAATAAGCCAAAGGAGCCAGGCACTCCCTACAAAGCCCAAGTGAACCCTGAGGACCAAAACCTCAACCAACCTTAGAAGCAAAATTAATTTATCTGGGCTAACCATATGGTTTTAAACACCCCAGCAGGAAGAAAAGCATATAACATAATAACTTATAATCTTATTACCTCAGAGATAGGTGAGATCTGCGCCATGCTAGAAAAATGCCACTTCTGTACCAACCTGTCAAAAATACTTGGGACTCATGGCTACTGTCCCTCACAGAACCTGTTGTCATGGTTATCCTCTCATTCTGGGGCCCTGACTACTAAATTTTTTTGCCAATCTCTTACAACACAGGGAATACAGGCCCTTACTTCCTCCAGTTAGGGTCCCTGGGCATGGATCCCCTCATGGTTCATGCCCTTCCTGGGCCCCCTGTGGTACTGGGAATTCTGTGCATTGTGGCACCAATACTCTTAATGGTATTTCCAAGACCAAATCCAACAGCTCACTCATACAAGATTTAACCAACTTCTTTCAGTTGTAGAAAGAGAAACTGCATACCAATGACTGGCCACTGCCAATCCAGACTGAACACCAGTCACCGAGAGTGACAGAGACTGAGACCAGATTTTGATATACCAGACTGAACCCCGTACCCTCCACCCATGACTATGCCCCCAATAAGCAGGAAGCAGTTAAATGATACAGGACCCCTTCTCTATTATAACCAAAAGGCCGGACTGTTAGGTCTGGTTCTCCCCAAGTCCTGGAATTGATAGTTGGACCTTCCAGGCCAGAACCTATGAGGCTGTTTGGCAATAACATAGCACATACTAATTTTCTACTCCCTCAAGAAACTGTTAATTGGTGACCTCACTTTCTCCTTCTTACCTGCTTTCATGCCCAAAACCCCATAAAAGCCCTGGCCATTTTGCTTCTGACTCTCCTGCTTAGAGCCCAGTTCCAGCTATCCTGAATAAACTTGCTCCAGAGCACCTAGGCCTCTGGATGTTTTCCTTTCAGTTTGGGTCATGCTGACACAAACTAACACTGGGTACCACTATGTGAAATAAATTTATGATAGCTATTTAAGACCTTTTTCTGAAAGAAGCAGATATAGAATCTAAAATTGGGGCTGAGTAGAAGCAATCAGGCTAAATTCTTTGCTAGCATGGAAATGTATACGCCTGCAGATTCAGTAGTGGGTGAAGTTGAGACAGATTCTAGAACAACTCTCCAAGCCCAAGGGACATGGTTCAGGGCACCTTGCAGCCTGACTAGGGAGCCCTTCAGGACAGGAACTACTCTTGGAGGCCTTTGATATTGCATCCAAAGGCACAGGAAGCTTTGGAGGGCAAGAATGGGTGTCAGGTATGGCCTTTTCCTCTGGTTCTTCTGTCCAAAGACCCGATCCAGGAAGATGCTTCTTCTCTGAGTCAGAGTGCCTTTAGCCTGGGGAGAAAGTTGGTGGCTGATCTCTTCTGTTTTGCAAGATATAAGCAGTCTCCTCAGTATTAAGTGTTAAGTGTCAATTGGCATTAGGTGTGATCTCCTCCTGGGTCATTTGCATTTTATGTGCTCTTATGAGAGCAAAATTCTGTAGAGGACTCTGAAAGAATGGGCTCTCTCTCTCTCTCTCTCTCTCTCTCTCTCTCTCTCTCTCTGTATGTATGTAAGAGTTTTAAATTTTTTCATTCAATTCATTTGGGATATTCAACTGCAGGTATCCTCTAGGTGGACCTTTTAGTTACAATGATTCTCTATGAGTTGAGATATCCAGTATCCAGACTGTCTTTTGATAATTGAAATTCTGGGGTTGGAGTGACATAGTGAAGGGCCACTAACTTAGTGATACCTCGAATTTCTTTAGAAATATGAGGTTATCCCCCTGGCATTTGTTCTTTCATTTTCTATCTCAACTTAGAGCTCCAGGCTCAGCATGAAAATATTAAAAGGGCTTTGCTTGGAATACCTTTGAAAGGAAAACCTATCAGAATTACAGCTGACTTTTCAATGCAAATGAAAGCCAGAAGAGCTTAGACCAAAGTATTTCCAGTACTGAATAACTGCAGATGCCAACCCAGGTTACTCTACCCAGGAAAATGTCAATTATAATTGAAGGAGAAAGGAAAATATTCCATGACATAAACAAGATGAAAGAATACATGTCTAGAAATCCAATCCTCCAGAAAATACTCAAAGCAATTCAGAGGACAGAAGAAAGGAGCAGCCCCCCCCCAAGGGGCAAGAGAGAGAAATTAATGAAGCCCCAGAAATACAAACATAGACCGAAAATGCAAACAGAAAATAAACTGAAGGGAAGCAATATACATCTCTCAATATTAACCTTAAATATTAATGGTCTAAGTTCCCTAATCAAGAGATACAGACTGGGAGAATGGATTAAGAAACTGAATCCATCTTTCTGCTGTCTACAGAAACACACCTCACCTTCAAGGACAGA
Source organism: Rhizomys pruinosus (assembly GCA_009823505.1). NCBI lineage: Eukaryota > Metazoa > Chordata > Mammalia > Rodentia > Spalacidae > Rhizomys > Rhizomys pruinosus. The sequence goes on along the minus strand of VZQC01003677.1, from coordinate 733,639 downwards.
TACCATCTTAAGGTGAAAGGATGGGAAAAAATATTTCAAGCAAATGGCAGCAAAAAGCAAGCAGGTTGCTATTTTTTTTTCATTTTTATTTTGTATGTGTATGAATGTACTGTCTGCATGCAGGTTTGTGCACCTGTGTCGTGCAATGCCACGGAGGTCAGAAGAGGGTGTTGGATTCCCCTGGAACTGGAGTTAAAGACAGTTCTCAGCCACCATGTGGGTGCTGGGGATCGAACCTGGGTCCTCTGCAAGAGCAGTTGGCACTCTTAACCGCTAGGCCATCTCTCCAGCCCCACAGGTTGCTATTTTAATATCAGAAAAATAGATTTCAAAGTAAAACTAATTAATCAGAAGAGATGAAGAGGGTCTCTACATCCTTATCAAAGGATCAATCAACCATGAAGATCTCACAATCATAAATATATATGCACCAAACACTGGAGCACCAAACTTCATAAACACAATCCTGAAGGACTTCAAGGCACAGATCAATAGGAGCATACTAATAGTGGGAGACTTCAATACCCCACTGAGCCCATTGGACAGGTCAACTGGACAAAGAGTAAACAGGGAGATATCTGAACTGAAGAACTGAATAATGTGATACACCCAATGGACCTAATAGACATCTATCGAATATTCCACTCAAACACCAAAGAATATACTTTCTACTCAGCACCCCATGGAACATTTTCCAAAATTGACCATATACTTGGGCACAGAGCAAACCTCAGAAAATACAAAAAATTGAAATAATTCCATGCATCTTATCAGATCACAGTGCAATTAATCTTAACATCAACACCAGAAAGAGCCCTACTGAATAATAAATGGGTCAAAGGAGAAATAAAGAAATAAAGAAATAAAAGCATTCTTGTCACTAAATGAAAGGGATGACACAGCATAGCAAAACCTATGGGACACCTTAAAAGTGGTCCTGAGAGGGAAATTCATAGCCCTAAGTGCCTAGATTAGGAAAACAGAAAGAGCACAAGTAAATGACCTAGTGCAAGTAGAAACACTTGAGAGACAGCAACAAATGGATCCTAAACCTGGCAGATAGGAAGAAATAACAAAAGTCAGAGCAGAAATCAATGAAATAGAAACAATACAAAAAAATCGATGAATCCAAGAGCTGGTTCTTTGAAAGGATAAACAAAATAGATAGACCTCTAGCTCAATTGACTAAAAAGAGGAAAGAGCAATTCCAAATCAACCAAATTAGAGATGAAAAGGGAAACATCACAACAGATGCTGAAATGGTGCAGACAATCTTACAGGAATACTTCAAAAACCTATACTCTACTAAACTTGAAAACCTAAGAGAAATGCATGAATACCTGACATCTTGGAATCCACCAAGATTTAACCAGGAAGAGATCAACAGCTTAAATAGACCCATAATAAAGGAGGAAAGTGAAACTGTATAAAAAAACCTCCCAACTAAAAACCGCCCAGGTCCAGATAGATTCAGGGCAGAATTCTACAAGACATTTAAAGAAGACCTACGGCCACTTCACTACTACTCAAATTATTCAAGAGGATAGAAACAGGAGGAAATCTCTCAAATTCCTTCTATGAAGCCACCATCACTCTAATACCCAAGTCAGGCAAAGATGGAATCTTCAAAATTGGGGCTGAGTAGAAGCAATCAGGCTAGATTCTTTGCTAGCATGGAAGTGTATAAACCTGCAGATTCAGTAGTGAGGGAAGTAGAGACAGATTCTAGAACAACTCTCCCAAACCCCAGGGACATGGTTCAGGGCACCTTGCAGCCTGAGTAGGGAGCCTTCAGGACAGGAACTACCATTGGAGGCCTTTGGTATTGCATCTAAAGGCACAGGAAGCTTCGGAGGGTGAGGGTGGGTGTCAGGTATGGCCTTCTCCCTGGTTCTTCTGTCCAATGACCCAATCCAAGAAATTGCTGCTTCTCTGAGTCAGAGTGCCAGCAGTTGTTAGGACCTTTTAGCCTGGGGAGAAAGTTGGTGGCTCATCTCTTCAGTTTTGCAAGCTGTAAGCATCTCCCAAGTGTTAAGTGTTAACTCAAGCGTCAATTGGCATTAGATGTGACCTCCTCCTGGGTTATTTGCATTTTATGCGCTCTCATAAGAATGAGAGCAAAATTCTGTAGAAAACTCTGAACAAATGGGGACTCTTTTTCTCTCTCACTCTGTGTATGTAAGTGTTTTAAAAATTTTCATTGAATTCTCTGTGAACTAACTGAAATGTCCAGTATCCAGACTGTCTTTTGATAATTGAGATTCTGGGGTTGGAGTGACATAGTGAAGGGCCAGTAACTTAGTGATACCTCAAATTTCTTTAGTAATATGAGGTTACCACCCTGATATTTGTTCTTTCATTTTCTATCCCACATCACCTTAGAGCCCACCCCAGGCTCAGCACCAAAATATAATTCCAGCTGAGACTAGTCTGGCTGGTTTGGTGCTGGTTTGGTGCTAGAACCTGGAAGATAACAAGTATTCAATAAATTGTGTAATCTGCCATCTGTTTTGTATAAAAAGCAATTGAGTCTTGCAGTCTAGCACAGGGCAGCAGTTCAGGATGTTTCCCTGTGTATTAATCACTTTTCTGTTGCTGTGATAAAGCACCATGACCAAGGGAACTTATAAAAGGAAGAGATTATTTGAATTTACGATTGACAGTTCCAGGGAATCAGAGTCCATTGTGGCGGGGAAGCATGGTGGCCGGGGCTGGAGCAGCAAGCCGAGGGTCACAAATCGCAATGAGCACAGGAAGCAGAGAGAGGGAGAGGCTGGAGACCACCCCCAATAACGTACTTCCTCCAGCACAGCCACACCTTCTAAGACCTCCAAGAACAGTGTCACAAAATGTCTGAATACTTAAAGCCTATGGGGGACACTCATTCAAACCACCACATTCCACTCCCTGGCCCCCATAGGCTCCTGACCATATAAAATGCAAAAGGCATTTAGTCCAACCTTAAAAGTCCCCATAGTCTTTACTAGTCTCAATTCTATTCAAAAGTCTATCGTCCCACCACACCCTGTGTGTCTCCCTTGAAGCCAGGGTTTCTTCTCTGCCCTCAAGGGCTAGGTGGTACCAGGATAGGCTGAGCTTGCCCTCTGCTGCTGAGCCAGGGGTCTGACCAGTGTTTTACCAGAGCTCTGGCAGAGGCTGCTGGATTTGGCTGTCTTTTAGGACAGAGCTTACGAAAGTAAAAGCAAACCATTCCCATCTCTTTCCAACATCCCTTTACTTGATTATGCAGAAGTGAATAGAGGGAGTTTGTCATTTTAAAGAAAACCAGGCAGAATATATGGGCAACAATAGCATTCCAGCTTTCATGGAAAAGACTAGAAGTATTTTAGAAAATAATATATATTTATATATATATATATATAATATATATATATATATATATATATATTATATATTATAAGTTTTTTTCCCCTTCAGATAATGTTCTGAGATTGGTAATGATAGTAATTAGTGTGCCTTTTTTTGAGATGGTTCATAAAATACATCAACACCTGGAAAGTCTGTGTAACCTTTGTGAACTATTGCCTAAATAAGCAGTCAGTAGGCCGAACATGTATTCAGTGTCAGATAGATGCATGGGTCTTCACAGACAGTGCACAAAAGTCATCCATGTAGTCTGGATTCAACATTTCAATGTTTAAGAGACCACATAGTTTTGGTATAGATAGCACTAAAGAAGAGCATCTAAAAGTATCTGCAAAGGGCTGGAGAGATGGCTCAGCAGTTAAGAGCACTGGCTGTTCCCCCCGAGGACCTAGGTTTGACTCCCAGGACACTCATGGCATGGTAGGTAACAACCGTCTCTAACTACAGTTTGGGGAATCTCATGCCCTCTTATGACCTCTGTGGCCATTGCATGGCATGAGTGCACTTACATGTAGGCAATACACTCATACACATAAAAATATTAAAAATTATCTACAAAGGTGTATAAAATAATTTCCCTTTCTCAACCTGTATCAATCAAAATGACAGAATTTAGCAGAGCTTGCAGTCAATCTGAGGCCAGTACATGAAACCCTGTGTTACAAACAAGAGACAGGATTGCACTAAATTTAAAGATTTTATTGTTCTAGAATTGTTTGCAATTTTAGAAATGGGCAGTCCTGAATTTTATAAAACAGAAGGGGTTCCAATGAGCTGAACAGAAGAAGCCAATTCTAAAGATGGGGAAGGGCTTACAGCAGAAATAACTAGTGATGCTACTTTTTTGTAGAGATTAAAGCAGAGGAAATGCACCTATTTGGAACTGTGCTATTATCTCTTCTAATTTGTCTGGAAGTCAGATTAGTTGTAGGAAGTAATTAAGAATATTAATATGAACAAATGAGTCACTCCAAAGGAGCAAAGAGCTGAACAGAGACTTCACAAGTGAGGGATTAGAGATGGCTGAGAAACATCTTAAAAAATGTTCAACGTCACTAATAATTAGGGAAATACAAATTAAAACCACTTTAAGGTATCATCTCACTCCGATAAGACTGGCAAGGATCAAGAAAACAAATGATACCAAGTGCTGGAGAGGTTGTGGAGAAAGGGGAACACTCATCCACTGCTGGTGGGAATGTAAACTCGTGCAACCACTATGGAAAGCAGTGTGGAGAACCCTTGGAAGACTTGGAATGAACTTGACGCCTGACCCAGTCATACCACTCCTGGGTGTATACCCACAAGACTCATCTTACCGCAGAGATGCATGTACAGCCATGTTTATTGCAGCTCTGTTCACACTAGCAAAAAGCTGGAACTAACCCAAGTGCCCCTCAACTGACTAGTGGATAGAGAAAATGTGGTACATCTACACAATGGAGTTCTATGCAGCAGTAAGGAAAGATGACATCATGAACTTTGCAGGTAAATGGATGGAACTAGAAGATATTAAGTAAAGGAACACAGTCCCAGAAAAACAAACAAGGAATGGTATCCCTCATCCTGCTAGCGCCAATCACCTAGTAGTATTTCTTGTGCAGGGCTCCTTGAACTTTTGTCCAAGTAGTTGGGAGAGGTGCATACTGGAAACAACAACAACAACAAAAACAACAGAAAAAACTGTGTCAACTGAAATGGTGAACTTCTCAAAACAGTCAACTTCTATACTGAGAATTTTGAGAAAGACTGAGAAAAAGATGAAAAACATGTTTGGCAGAATGCATGAGCTCTGGTGGGATGGGGGGATGGGGAGGGGGACATTGAACTAGATTTGATTTGTAACATAATGTTGTACAAAAATATATAAACAATAAAAAAAGAAAGAAAAAAGAAATATTAATATGAGTGAGGTATCGCAGTACAGCTCAGCTGTTACGGTGTGCATGGCCTGCATGAAGCCTCGAGTTTGCTCTCCAGCACCATGTAAACATGGTATGTGCCTATAAGTAATCCCAACCCCTGGGAGGTGAAAGTAGGAGGGTCAGAAGTTCCAGGGTCATCCTTGAGCTGGGATTACAGGCGGGAGCCGTTACATGTGGTTTATCCCGTGCTGAGGGTGGAGCCCAGCAGGCACTCTATCAGCTGAGCTGCATCTACAGCCCCTTCAGTGTCAAGTTTTTAAAATGATGTTGATGGATGTAGCAAATGTCAGCAAAACCTCTTTGGGGTTCTAAATTATTTTTAAGAGTGTAAAAATTATCCTCACTCACTGAAATTGTTTGAACTGCTAATCTAGAATAAGCAAGTAATTTCTGCATATTAATAACGAGAGATTCCAATAAAAGAGGCAAAGTGTATAGTCAGTTTATAGGGAAAGCATAAAAGCTTGTGAGGAATTGTATAAATTCATATTAATCAGACAATACAAAAGAACACCTTTCTCGAGCACGCCATGCATGCATTTTCTTACTGATGTTACCCCAGCCCTGATTATTTCTGTGTATCTATGACTCTGGCAGAATGGAGACAGTCAAAAGCAAATGTAGGTGGGGCTCTAAGGTTAAAGAAACATTCAAGGGTTGGGAAGAGTGAGGCAAGTACATTGTGGTAAGCACTCAAGGGTCATCTTTTCAATTAAACCTGCATGCACCATTGGGCATGTGTGTCGATACCGATTCCAGCTCTTTGCAGTGGTAGGTAGCTAGAGCCTCTCTCTGGATGTCTACATGCTATGGATACTATCAGAGCATATATTACTGGAAATGAGAATGGATCATCAGTGATCCATGGCCCAATGTTGTATATTAAAAATATAGTCAAGGCAGTTCATGTTTTGTAAGTGCACAAAAACCTGCACAGATCTTTTGTATTACTTCCCTACAGGGAAATATGGCAAATGGAATGGCTTAAAACAATAGCAATTTATTCTCTTACAGTTTTGGAGGCTAGAAATGCAGGTGAAGGTGTGGACATGTTTGGTCCCTTTGCAAGGCTCTGAAGGAAAATCTGATCTGTCTCTGAGCTTGCAGGGGGTTCTGCCCGTCCTCAGTTTCCCTTGGTTTGTAGAACACTCCATTCTAAACCTCTAGCTCCATCATCTTCCTTCTTTCTCTCTCCCCCTCTCTCCATGTATCCATCTCTCTCTGCATATAAGTGACTCTCTTCCCATCAGGCCACCAGTCCTGTTGGAATGAGGGCCACCCTGATCCAGTGTTGCCCAGTCCTAGCTTGATTATATTTTCAAAGGCCCTATTTCTCTATTTTACAGGTTCTGGGGAGACATGAATTTTTGGGATGCCTTATTCACACAAGTCTATACATCAAGCACATATGAAAATTGTTGGCTGTGTAGGGGAAAGAAAAGGATAGAACTGTGAGATAAGGTACACAGGCATAAGCAAACAAGCAAAAAGCAGACAAATGGGCCTTGATGGGACCACGGACTGTGAACACTCATATATCCAACAGGAGCAGCCAGCTTGGACTCTAGATTCAGAAGAGCAGCAGTTACTAAACTAAACCCAAAATCTGTACATGACCTCACTTGAGAATTCTTTTTTTTTTTTAATTTTTATTTATTTATTTATTTAGTTAGTTATGTGTATGAGTGGACTGTCTGCATGTAGGTTTGTGCACCCGTGTCGTGCAATGCCGCGGAGGTCAGAAGAGGGTGTTGGATTCCCCTGGAGCTGGAGTTCTCCTGGAATTGGAGTTACAGACGGTTCTCAGCCGCCATGTGGGTGCTGGTGATCGAACCCGGGTCCTCTGCAAGAGCGGTCGGCACTCTTAACTGCTAGGCCATCTCTCCAGCCCATCACTTGAGAATTCTTGTGTGTATTCATGTACAGGTTGCTCATATGTACATGTGTGATAGGTACAGCCTTAGGTATGTATCATCAGATGCTTATTCATTTTTGGTTTTTTTGAGATGAGGTGTCTGACTGCCTGGAAATCACTATGTAGCCTAGGTTTGCTGCCTGTTCTACATCCCAGCCCTGGGATTACAAATGTGCATCACCATGCCTTTTTAATGTGGGTTCTGGGGTCTGAACTCCAGTCCTCATGCTTGCAAGGTGTGGTGGTTTAAATGTCTCTCATAGGCTCCAAGCATTTGAAGCCTTGGCCCTAGTTAGTGGTGCTGTTTGTGGCAATTTAGAAGGTATAGCCTTACTGGAGGAAGCACATCACTGGGGATGGGCTTTACCTTGCTTCCAGTTTCACTCTCTCAGCTTCCTGTATGTACTTGAATATTTGAAATCCCAGCTTTCAGCTCTGGCTGCCTTCTTCCATGCAGCCTCCCCCCCTCCCCATGATGGACTTTTATTCCAATGGAACTGCAAACCAAAATAAACTCTTCCTTCTGTAAGTTGCCTTGGTCATGGTGTCTTATCACAGCAACAGAAATGTAACCAATACACCAGGCAAGCCCTTGAGCAATCAAATCATCTTCCCAGATCCTCCCTGAGGATTCTTAACCATAGTCTGCTCTTCACATAAGTTTGGATCTTGAATTTATATGAAGAGTTCCTAAAGACCTTAAGTAGAACTTTAAGTCTTAAGATAATGCCTCCTGTAGTAAGTAAATCCAAGTATCCTTTGAAGAAAAAAAATCTAACTCGGGCTGGAGAGATAGCCTAGTGGTTAAGAGCACCGACTGCTCTTGCAGAGGACCCGGGTTCGATCCCCAGCACCCACATGGCAGCTGAGAACTGTCAGTAACTCCAATTCCAGGAGAACTCCAGTTCCAGGGGAATCCGACACCTTCTTCTGACCTCCGCGGCATTGCACGACATGGGTGCACAAACCTACATGCAGACAGTACATTCATACACATAGAAAATAAATAAATAAATAATTAAAAAAAAATCTAACTCACGCCTCAAAGCACTTTCACTGGTAAATTCCCTCACAAGTATGACAGAGGAGGCTCCTTTACATCTATGCAGTGTGGTGAGATCGCCATCTATGTTGAAGTAAGTCTTCTTGGTGGTGCCATCTTCCATACTCCCTTTTCCAAAAGTCAGAAGTCTGACAGGAATCTGTCCAGACTCAAATTTGGTATCAACACAATTTCGCTTCATACTGAACTATATAAAGAAGAGTCTGCTTCCAATCGCGCCCACGTTGTTGACTCAACTCCCTTCCTCTCCATGAGGTTAGAGAAAGAAGAGAGCAATTTCTTTGTCAGTCACCATTGCTATTGTGGCCTCATCTTTAAGCAAACATGTTGAGGGATCCAATAGGCATAACCAACCCCAAAGCTGTGCTAGATATCTAGAATGTACCTGAGGATATTGAAAATCAGAAAGTAGATTTCATGGTGAATTGTAAGCTATACAAGTATCAGATGAAAGAGCTAATGAGCATGGGATATATAGTGAGAACTGTCATCAGAGAAGATGACGGTCAATTCCATGAGATCCTCATGCGAGGCGCTGAGTGAATGAAGATAGTCTTTAGCCTGGATGTGAAGGAAGTAGATCCTGTCCAATCACTACCATGGCCTCTTTATCAAATAAGGCCTCACCTATCATGGGATGAACTGTGATGAATACAGCTCTCCCAAGACTAGCCTCTTGATGCTTATCCTAGGTGTGGTCTTCATGAAGGGCAACTGTGCTACTGAAGAGGTGATATGGAAAGTTCCAAATCTGACGGGAGTCTTTCCTGGGATATGGTATTTCCTCTTTCTTGATTCCAGGGGGGCATGTGAAGAAGCAGTACCTGCAGTACTAGCCACTGAGTGGCCAATGGCATTCTAAGTATGTGTGGGAGTCAAGAGCTCATGCTGAAACCAGCAAAGAGAAAGTCTTTGAGTTTGTGGCCAAGGTTCATAGGACAGACCCCAGTGTTTTCCATTCTCAGTGTGAAGAGACTCTGCTAGAAGAGGAAGAAAGAACACTTGATATAATTTTAGATACAACTGACTAATTCAATATCCCTTGCAAGTAACAGTGCCCTGGCTAGTATGTTCTCCCACATCTACTGCAGTCAGAAATAGATTGTACCTGCATACTCTGCAGATAGAGATGTGTTGGGGAAAATGTAGGACCTGCGTTGAATTGGAGGGAAGGAAAAATATATCATCAGTGCAGTGTCATTTTGTATGTTTCCCATGGCATTTGTTCTTTCATTGTTTGGCCTTTCTGTTATTCAAATGTTGCTTCATTTAATAGCATTTTCATTTATCTTCAAAATTTCTATTTAATGCTGTACATGAATTTTAGTAGTAAGAGATTTGCTGTAGTGTAAATTGACCTGGGAAACCATCCATCTATCTGTATAATTACCTGAAGTTATATGTCTTTGCTAAGCTTTCAACTTTAAATATTTTATTTATTTGTTTATGTGTATGAATGTACTGTCTGCATGTAGGTCTGTGCACCCGTGTTGTGCAATGCCGCGGAGGTCAGAAGAGGGTGTCAGATTCCCCTGGAGCTGGAGTTCTCCTGGAATTGGAGTTTCAGACGGTTTTTGGCCGCCATGTGGGTGCTGGGGATTGAACCCGGCTCCTCTGTAAGAGCGGTCAGCACTCTTAACTGCTAGGCCGTCTCTCTAGCCCCAGCTTTCAACTTTAAAATAGCTGTAATATAATAATTTTTCCTCACAAGTGTTCATTATAAAATTAGATGGTATATGGAGTTGCTTAACTCTGTAATTGTTAGTCATAAGTTTTAAGAAATAAGAAAATGAGGAAGGCATAGTAAAATATATGTTAGCCAGCTTTCTGTTGCTATAACAAATACCAGAGTCAATCAATTTAAGTTTTTTTCTAATTTTGGTTTACTAGTGGAGACAGAAATTGTATTAAAAAGTAGTAATAGTTATATGGATTTTGCCTGATAGGACACAGAAACTTTGAAAATATGTGGATAAACAAAATTTTACAAATAATCTACAAAATCTTATTCTTAGAACAGTATTAGTATCAGTCAAAATATGCTATTGAATAAAAAGGTTTTCACTAGAATGTAAGATTGGCTTAAATTAGAAATCAATTATTCATTAAATGGATTGAAAGAGAAAAATATAATGTAAAAATTTATTGAATTTAGCATATTCATGATATTTCTAGCAAACTAAGAGCAGATCTTTAACTTGGTAATGAAAATTCCAAAAGTTCTTCATAGCCAACTTCACACTTAATGATAAACCATTAGAAATACTTAAAACTAAGCAAGATTTTTTTGTCATAGTAGTCTGCCGAAGACCTGACGTTGGCATGGGAGGGATGTATTGAGACCACACATGCAAGTGTACAGATGGCCTCTGGAATGCCAGAGAGTGTTGCCGGGGGCTGCTAAACCAATAAAGCAAATATGGGTCTCCCTGAGTCAAGCAGGACTCCACCGTCAGCACCAGCTACACCTCACCTGCCTGGAAATACTGTGCAGCAGAGGCAGCCATGTGCCTGTATATCCCAAATCTAATTGGCTATTGGCTCTCCCCTTGGAGAAATAACCCATGGCTGATGCCACAAGCTTACATCCTCTACAGGTTAGGAGATGTTATAAGCCACAGTAAGACCCTGTCATATTTAACAGGGGGGAAAATTGTAATTCATGGATTAACATATCCAAACATGTGTCTATGCTAAAGTAACCTACCATAACTATTAGTGCTGCTTAAATACCTATATATCTAATTGCTTGTTCTTCATTAGTAGGATCGAAAGGTTATTCCTGGACAAACTGTCAGCCCATGAAAGGAAACAGCCAGAATTGACCAGAGTCCAAGTCAACAGCTCCAGAGAGAGTGGACTGTTTTACCTCTCATCCACCTGTGCCCCTTTTCTAAGCCTAGGGAACAACCTGCGGAAGAGGGGGCGTGGTAGAATGTAAGGGCTGCGATTGGGGTGAATGGTGAAACTACAGCAATGTAGTCTGGACACTCATTTGATCAACTTGATTGAACAAACAACCTGTCACCCCCCACTGGATGGTGGGGCTGTAGGTGTTTGGGCACAACAGCCTGCAGATAGGTTTTGCATGAAGGATGCTTGTACTCATGGATTATCACTTATAGCTAAAAATGAAAAAAAAAAAACTGAGAGAAAGATGCAGGACAGTTATGGCAGAATGCATGATCTGGGATGGGGTGGGGGTGGGGGGGAGGGAAAGGGAAATAAGCCTGAACTGAATTGGAAAAATGTATGAAATGCACAAAGCATCAATAAAAACTAATTAAAAAAAAAAAGTTTGTGCTATAGCCGGGCATGGTGGTGCACGCCTTTAATCCTAGCACTTGGGAGGCAGAGGCAGGCGGATCTTTGTGAGTTCAAGGCCAGCCTGGTCTACAGAGTGAGTTCCAGGACAGCTGAGACTACAGGGAGACCCTGTCTTGAAAAGAACCCCCCCCAAAAGTTTGTGCTATAATCTTAGTCACAACAACAAATTATATGAATATAAAGATAGTGACTGTTATGACTTGTAATGACTATGCAGGGAACACAAAATATCTGTAGGCAATTATTAAATAATTTATGCTATTATAAAATACACAAAATTGCATTAATATGCAGCTATTAGGTTAAATAATTTAAAATAAGGAGGAAAGGTACATGAGGGCTAAATATAGGAACAGGTGTCCAAGATTTTTTTTTGTTTGTTGAGACAGGGTCTCCCTATATCCCAGGCTGGCTTAGAACTCACTATGTAGACCAGATTGACCTCAATCTCATTGAGATCCACCTGCTTCTGCCTCCTGAGTTGTGGGATTAAAGGTATACGCCACCACACCTGGCCCTAGATTTTAAGAAATCAAATATAGTATACTTCATTTAGACCTTTAAAGAATACCTAAATAAATGAAAAGATAAGCCATGTTTATAGACAGGATGATGCTTGAATATCATAGAGGGTTTCACATCCTCAAATCTGATGTATGAAAAGGCTTCCCTTTTCTGATGCAGAAGCCACTTTGTGTCTCCTGTATGCATGGGCTAGCAGCCCGAGTCTTTGGGATGCCTGCCAAGGCTGACTCTGGGACAGAAGGAAGTGTCATGTTTAATGTGCTGTCATAGTGTCTCTAAAATGGTTTGGGTTGTGAAAATGAGACCCAATTAATTCCTGCTGAGTCTGCTCACTTCGGCTTCTGTTTCTTTTGTGTGTCACTCACTCAGAATGCTTATCAGCTAAGTTACTGAAAGGTGGGGTTTTATTTGTGTGTGCTGGGTACCTTCCTGTGAGGGTGACTTGTTGCTATATCAAGAGGGGAGTGAAAGGGAGGAGGCCCAGGTTTGGAACTTGACATATGTCACTTTTGAGTGTGACTCAGTTATTAAATCTCGGTTTTTTTCACTTCTTTGAGGTTTTCTTTCCTCATTCGTGAAATAATGCTTTTGTATGGGGATTTTTGGACACTTATGAAGTCTACAATGGAAGGACAAGGCTGCTATTCACTACACCATCTTTTCCCTTCCTTCTTCCCAGCCTTGGATAGAGCAAAGAAGTGTGTATGTGTGTGTGTGTGTGTGTGTGTGTGTGTCTGTGTCTGTGTGTGTCTGTGTGTGTGTCTGTGTTTATGTTCTTGTGTTTGTGTGTGGAACTCTTTCTGTTCTATGCCTGGCAGACTGCAAATGAACAGGGTAATAATCATAACAGGGATATGCTCAGAGTTATCCTATCATTGCCGGACGGACTTCGCCTTCCTTGGTTCTACCTCAAGTGAGTGCTGTTCCCTTCTTTGAGAACAAGAGGCTGATGGGAGGAGGGAGGGAGGGAGGGAGGGAGGGGTGATCTACAGGGAAAAAGTTACTAGCACCTACCTCCTGGTGTGACACACCATTCTCCTGTGGCTCAGAGCATCTTAACCTTGTGCTATTTCCTTTCCCTCCAACAAGGCATCTGGAATTTAGTTTTTTTCTTTTATTGTTTCAAGGCTTTGCTTTTGGTGGGCATTGATGCCATATCTTGGGGGTATATTAAATAGCCCTTCTCGACCATTCTCCTCCTCCTTCCCTGTCTTCTGTTCTCACAGTGCAGTCCCCTAAGTTTGTTTGAACCCAGACTGGCTATGGGTTCAGATTTCTAATATGCACTGGGAGGGGCCAAGGTCACTGTGGTAGCCAGACATGAGGTGGGTACTGGGGTTCACAGTTCCTCTTGTTGATCTCTGGGGCTACACTCTTCCATTTAGGACTCTGTGATGAATCTTGGGATGGCAAGGTCATAACCATAAAAAAAGACATGAAACTTTTTCTTGAAACTCTTCTAGGAGGCTGGGAAATAAGGCACTCTGGTAAGGCAAAGGATAAGGGACAGTGACATAGGACACTCTAGAATACAGTGTGAGCTCAAAGGTGGCCCCTCTCAGTCATATTTAGACACTTGCCTAAGGAGTTGGGGCAGGAGAAGGTGCCTTTAAGAAATACCTGCCTGTGACTAGAATAAACTGAGAATCTGTGCTATGAGCAGCATCTTCATCCCAACACCCTTCTTTCTTGCCATTCACAGGGGCTTTCACATGAGGGTTGTATGGTGTGTGGGGGTGTGTGTGTGTATAAAAGCAGAAAAAATATCAAGCCAACATATGAGAATGTTGTGTGTTAAAAGGTGCTTTCTAATTATTCCTTGAACAAGATACTGCTGAACATTTAGAATGTGCCCCAGGATATAGTGAACATAATGGATATATCTCCTATCTGAATTTACCTGCCATTATTTGGCATCAAATAATTATACAGGTATACACATAATTCTTAAAGCCTTGCTTTGTGCTTGGAAGGAAAAGCAGAGTGACAGTAAAGAGAGATGATATCAGAGGTGAAGGGCTTTCCTGAGAAAGTGGCAGTTGACCTGGGAATTAGGGGATCATAATGCAGAGGGCAGTGGAAAAAGAAGCAGGGGTAATGAGGATGGAGGAGTGCGGAGGTGTGAAATAGTTCTGGTCTGTTAGGGTATCCTGGTGCAGGTAAATGTACTCTCTTAGGGTATTCCCATTACAGACTCCAGGAGTCTGAGGCTGGGTGGGTTCTCTTGGATCTGGTGTTGTCAGCAAGCTGCCTTCTCTTATTCATGGCTTCTATGGAGAACAGTTTTTTTTTTTATCATTTATTTACATACTACTTATTCTGTAGACAGAGGGCATTTCTGATGTTATGCAAAGATGCAGTTTTAAATCAGACACTATAGGCTAATAAAATATAACATTTTACTTTGCTTGGAATAACATTTGGAAAAATGACGGGTGAGACCACAGAGGTGGCTAAAGATCAAGTCAAGGGGATCAGAATTGGAAAGAGGGGAGGCAGGATGGCTCAGTGGGTTAAGGTGCTTGCTACACAAGCCTGGTGACCTGAGTTTGATCCCTGGAAACCAGGTAAATCCATGACTCCACAGGGCTGTCCTCTGACCTCCATGTGTACCATGGCATGTGCTTACACACACACATACATCATGCACACACACATCAACACAATAATTGAAAACTTTAAAAATATTTATGGAAAGATGGGCTTCCTAAGCCAGCTGGTGGGGGGTAGGCTTTGGGGGGAACTCAGAGACACTGAGTAGAAAATCAAAGGCGAGAGCTACCACATAAGTTGCATCATTACTGTTTCAAGGCTGTGGCTAAAGGAGATGGGAAGCCTTGTAAGTCTGGAATTTGAGCACCAGAATTCACCCAGCAGCTCAGTAGTATTGGTCTATTCCTTAGCTTCCCTATGCTCTACCCAAGGCACTGGATGCTCCAGTGTTTGGTGCAGGTGCTGCATGTCATGATTTGCTAGCCTGAAGGGCTTGGTTATTCCCCATCATGGCAAAAGATTTTGGGAAAGCTCTGGGCCTGGGGTTAAAGGATGTGGGCACGGGCCCACTTGGATCAACGATTGTTCACCTCCGGAAAACATTTGATACCTATTTTTGCAGTTCAGTTAACATCGAACTACGAATTTCTATATGCCAGGTTTTGCATTAAAGACTTCATCTCCAGTAGGATTAAGTCACATTTAATTGATGAGAAGCAAAATAACCAGGTCACTGGTAGAATAATGTCATGTATTTGTCCATGTCTTAAGTGCTAGTATCTGTGGTATGGTCTCATGTGGGAAAAGGATCTTTACAGATATAATTAAGGTCTCCAGAAAGTCATCCTGGATTTGGAATGGGCCTTTATTTAGAGGAAGGAGAAGAAGATTGACACACAAAGACAAACACTCAAGGCGGCCATGCAGAAACAGACTGTCCAGCTCCTCAGCTGCCAATCAAAGAACACTAATGATTGCCAGGGCTCCAGGACCCCAAAGAGAAGCCCGTAACACACTGTCCTGCAGAGTCTCCAGGGCTCACCAACCCTGCTAACACCTCTCACCCCTAAATTTTGAGACAAGGTGCTTCTGAGGTTTTAAGTCAGCCAGACTGTGGTCGTTTGTTGCAGCAGTGACGGGAAGCTTATGCTCTATGCCCAGGGCACCCAGGCAGTCACCAGTAAGCAGGAACTTAAACCCGGATTTGCCCACTCCATGTCCACAGTGAAGATGCCATAAGGACCTTGGAATTGGTTATTTTCAGGAAATCCTGTGACCTGAGGGCCTTTTGAATAGGCGATACTTACAGACACACAGAGGGGTGAAAACAGAGATGGGACATTTGTCCATGATTCAGCGGCGAATTTTAAGATGAAGCTCCTCTTAGACTTGTACCTAAGGTGAGCCTCACTGGCTTGATTTTCAGTGGGCCCTAGGGACCTTTATCTGAAAAAGCCCTGATGGTGTTGAACTGCTCCATTTGCTTTCTTTTTTTAAAAATTTTATTTATTTATTTTAAATGTTATTTATTCTTGTATGCGTATGAATGTACCATCTGCATGCAGGTTTGTGCACCCTTATCGTGGAATGCCGAGGAGGTCAGAAGCGGGTGTCAGATTCCCCTGGAACTGGAGTTAAAGACAGTTCTCAGCCACCATGTGGGTGCTTGGGATCGAACCCGGGTCCTCTGCAAGAGCAGTCAGTGCTCTTAACCATTAGGCCATCTCTCCAGCCCCAATTTTATTTATTTTTTATGTGTATGAATGTACTGTCTGCATGTAGATCTGTGCACCCGTGTCGTGCAATGCCCGCGGAGGTCAGAAGAGGGTGTTGGATTCCCCTGGAACTGGAGTTCTCCTGGAATTGGAGTTACAGACGTTTCTCAGCCACCACGTGGGTGCTGGGGATTGAACCCGGGTCCTCTGCAAGAGCAGTTGGCACTCTTAACTGCTAGGCTATCTCTCCAGCCCCTCCATTTGCTTGCTTATAGTAGGCAATGAAGAGATAGGGGGTAAGAGAAGAGGTGAGAGTAATATCTAGCCAATGTGGTGGTATTTGTCTTTAATCCCAGCACTTGGGAGGCAGAGGAAGGTTGATCTCTGTGAGATGCAGGCTATCCTGGTCTACAAAGCAAGTTCCAGGCCACCTGCAGCTATGGGGAGACCCTGTATCAAAAAGACCCCGCAAAGTAACATCTAATACTTGGGCACAAAACACACTTGCCCAAGTCCCAAATGGGAAGGACACGGCAGAGTCCAATGACATAAAGAATGCAGTCAATTGAATTGCTGGTGGGTTGAGACTATAGAGAACCAGAGTGACCTTGGGCGATATTTACAGACATACATGGTAGAAACAGAGATGGGGCAGTCCTCTGCTATACCTTGCTTCAGCCATACTGGACACTGCCCTGGGAGACTATGGTGGCAGATCCCTTGGAGAGAGACCAGGAAGGCTTGAGCCCTTTGATATGGGAAGAGTGAAAAGACACCAGTGGGTGAGAAATATGGGGTATGTTGGGATATTTTCAACAAACTGCAGAGGAGGGAAATAATGGGGCAAGGGTCTGAGGATGGAATCTGTAAGATCAGAGTCACCTAAACATGAATTACTGCCATTGCTAGTCAAAAAGTTCTTTATTGTTGGATGTGAGCAATGAATGTCAGGGGACCATCTCCTAGAGCTGTGACAATAAGCCCCGAATCATCAGATTAGATACTGAGCCAGATTTTCACCTCTCTACCAAGTTAGAGAGACAGTGATTCTTATTATGTGTGGTATTTTAGTGCAGTCTTCCCTTCCTGGATAGTTGATTCCTCTAGGGCTGTGAGATGGCTTGGGCAAGATTTGATTGAACAAATGCCTTTTTAGTACTTAAAAGTTTCCCACATCACCACACTGAAGGCTAAGCTTCTAATAATCCATGAAAGCTTAGGGGATGTGGTTAATTTATATTCAAACCCCATCAAGTGGGTAGAAGTGAAGTGACTCTAATAGGTGGCTTTACGAGGAAGCTACTTTAGACTAGGTAGGGGTATTTCTGTGTAATCTAGAAGTGAAATTTTGAGAACAACACAGGGTCCAGTGAATTCAGAGCAACAGAGGAGGGCCTTTGGCTGGTCCTGTTTCCCTTTAGAAGAGCAAAACCATCCAGGAGCCCGCTCACCACTTTTGTGGCATCATGTTGAGCATTTCCTGTGCCTCAATGGGTCAGAGGCAGGGACAGCCGTGTAAGACCACAGCTGCTTTTTGCTTTCATTTTTACCATTGGGGAAGCTCAGGTGACTGGTCTGGGTGAATGTTTCACATTTATACCATGTTCAGAGCTCTGACATCCCTGCCCTGCTCCTCAGCTCTGCCTCTATTCCTCCCACCATCTCTCATTTACATGCTGAAGGATCCTGGCCCCCTGCTGTTTCTATCTCTGTCACTTGAACAAACCTCAGGCTCCTCATTTCCCCCAGTGTAAACTGGAGCCCTGGAGCTGGTCTTGTTCCTGGCTCAGGTGGTGTTATATCAGGATTAATTCTGTGGCTGGGCAGAGGCTGAGCCTTTCCTTAGGATAAAAGGCCACTTAAAAGGCAGTTTTAACAGAATTATTTTTTAACTGTCTGGATCTATTGGTAACCCGTGACCCTTAGGATATTAAAAATAAATATAGAAATGATTTAAAATTTAGGCTCCAATTCTTTCTGTCATTTCCTGGCCAACATATGATATATCAAGTTTTCCATCTATGTGCTCATTAGAATACCTAGGTAAGAGGAGCAATTTGCTCCTGAAATTAAAACCTTGCAAATCAATTATCAGGAGCTGGAGCATGCACTTTCTCCCAAGTCCGATATCTGCCCCCTTTCTCTCTCTCTCTCTCTCTCTCTCTCTCTCTCTCTATATATATATATATATATATATATGAAAGAATCTTTAATCAAAATGGCATTTGGCCATTGCCTGTGTGTCATCATCAAACCAGGAGCAAGCTTTGGAACAGCAGACCTACAGAGAAGCATGAAAGTTTATAGAAATCTGAACATCTGAGATATGTTCTGTCTTTTAAAGACTAAAACAAGCCTTAGTAACTTAAAGAGCTTAAGAAAACAAAATTGCAGAGGCTTTGCCACCATAGTGAGCGAGTTCTTGTGTGGGGTGCTCAGGTGCTCAGGTTCGAGCCTTGCTTGCTAAGGTAGGAGCCCAGTGCCGCTCCAGACAGGGGGACCTGGAGTGGATTGACTTTTGGGTTGCTGGATGGTTGATTTGCTGATTTGAGGCAGAGGTGCTTGGGTCTAAACCTTAAACCATTGTAGGGTGTGGCTGTCCGGGTGGAATTGCCCTTCCCCCTCGCAGCCAGCAGAGGCTTTGCCACCATAGTGAGTGAGTTCTTGTGCCGGGGTGCTCAGGTGCTCAGGTTTGAGCCTTGCTTGCTAAGGTAGGAGCCCAGCACTGCTCCAGACAGGTACCGGGGGCTGGGTTAAGCCAGGCACCCCCCCCCCCAGAAAGGAAGTAGAAACACTGAAAAAGGAAGCCAACCAACGAAGTAAGGAGCACCAAGAAGAGACTGAGAAGCTCAAAAAGGAATGGAAATACTAAAGAATCACAGGATGAAATGAAAAAGGAAATAAAACACTCATCCAATCAAGAAGAAAGAAAGGAAAAAGGCGCAGAAATAGAATGGAGGAATCAGAGCAAAGAATATCAGATCTGGAAGATAACACAGAGCAACTAAAAAGCTCAAATCAAGAATATGATAATTTTAAAATACACAAAAGTGGCAACCAGGAATATGGGATTATGAAAAGATCAAACCTCTGCATCATAAGAATAGAGGAAGGAGAAGACTCTCAAGAGAATAGTATTGCTCAGATCTTCAACAGAATAATAGATGAAAATTTCCCCAAACTAAAAATAGACAAACCATACCAAATAAAAGAAGCACATAGGACTCCAAATAGACAAGATCAGAAAAGAAACTCCCATACATATCATAGTTAAAATGCTAGATGCCCCAACAAAGACAAAATTCTGAAGGCTACAAAAGAAAAACAAGTCACATACAAAGGGAAACCATCAAAATTACAACTGCTTCTTGGTGCAAACCATGAAAGCAAGAAGAACAGAGCAAAAGCATTCCCAGTGTTAAAGGACTATGGATGCCAACCCAGAATACTTTACCCAGCAAAAATGTCGATTATAGTTGGAGAGAGAAAAATCTTCCATGACATGAACAAGATGATAGAATACATGTCCAGAAAACCAATTTGTCATAAAATACTTGAAGCAATTCAAAGGGCACAAGAGAGAAACTATCCTCAAACACCTAGGAAAAGAAACTAATAAAAACATAACCATAGGAGTAGAATCAGAAGCTAAAAGTCCCAATGGATAATAAGGTGAAAGGAAGCAACATCCATCTTTCAATTATACCTTAAATATTAATGGGCTAAACTCCCCAATCAAAAGGCACTGGGAGAATGGATTAGGAAACAAAATCGATCTATATGCTGTCTACGAGAAACCCATCTCAGTTTCAAGGACAGGCACCAACTTAAGGTGAAGGGATGAAAGAAAGTATTCCAAGCAAATGGTACCAAAAAGAAAGCAGGTGTTGATATTCTAATATCAGACAAAATAGACTTCAAAGCAAAATAAATCAAAAGAGAAAAAGAGGGCCATTACATCTTTATTAAAGGAACAATTGACGATGAAAAGCTCACAATCATGAATATATATGCACCAAACTCCAGTGCACAAAACTTTATAAAGAAAATTCTTCAGGACCTCAAGGCACAGATGAACCCCAGCACACTAATAGTAGGGGACTTCAATACACCACTAAGTCCTTTAGACAGATCAACAGGACAAAGGATAAACAGAGAGACATCTGAACCAGATCAATACAATAAAAAATGGACCTCACAGACATTACAAAATTTCCCCCAAACACCAGAGAATACCTTTCTACTCAGCAACCCGACAGAACATTCTCCAAAATAGACCATATACTGGGACACAGGAAAAACCTCAACAAATACAAAAAGATTGAAATAATCTCATGCATTCTATCAGACCACAGTGCAATAAAACTCCATATCAACACCAGGATAAACCCTACAACCTGCAGAACACATGGAGACTAAACAACACTCTCCTGAATAATGAATGGGTCAAGGAAGAAATAACAAAATAAAAACATTCCTGGAACAGAATGACAATGATAATACAACACAGCAAAACTTATGGGATACTTTAAAAGCAGTCCTCAGAGGGAAGTTTATAGCTCTAAGTTTAACTCATAAAAAAACAGCACAAGTGAATGATCTAACACTGCAGCTAACAATACTTGAGAACAACAACAAATGAACCATAAATGCAGCAGACAAGAAGAAATAACAAAATCAGAGCAGAGATCAATGAAATAGAAACAAAGAACACCATACAAAAAAAATCAATGAATCCAAAAGTTGTTCTTTGAGAGAATAAACAATACAGATAGACAGACCTTAGCCCAGTTAACCAAAGAAAGGAAGGAACAACTCAAATCAATAGAATCTGTGATGAAGGGAAATATCACAACAGCAATGAAAAGATCCAGCAATCATACAGGAATACTTCAAAAATCTATACTAAGTTTGAAAATCTAGAAGAAATGGATGAATATCTGAAATTCTGGGAATCACCAAAGCTCAACCAAGAAGAGATTGACAGCTTAAATAGACCAATAATATATGAAGAAATTGAAGATGTAATAAGTAGCCTCCCAACCAAAAAATGCCCAGGCCCAGATGGTTTCATGGCAGAATTCTATAAAATATTTCAAAAAGACTTACAACCATTACTACTCAAGTTGTTTAGAAGGATACAAATGGAGGGAGTTCTCCCAGATTCCTTCTATGAAGCCAGCATCACTCTATTACCAAAACCAGGCAAAGATACAATCAAAAAGGAGAACTATAGATCCATCTCCCTAATGAGCACAGATGCCAAAATTCTAAACAGGATACTGGCAAATTGCATACAGACCCACATCAAGAAGATCATCCATCATGACTAAGTTGGATTCATACCAGAGATGCAGGGATGGTTCAACATATGAAAATCAATAAATATCATCAAGCATATAAATGGTCTGAAAGACAAAAAACCACACCATCATCTCAATTGATGATGAAAAAGCCTTTGACAAAATCAAAATCCCTTCATGTTTAAAGTCCTAGAGGGAATTGATTGAGAGGATCATTTCTCAATGTAATCAAAGCCATATACAGGAAACCCACAGCCAATATCATCCTAAATGGGAAATGACAGAAGCATTCCCCTTAAGGGTAGGAACTCAACAAGGCTGCCCCAGCCATCACTTTTAATATAGTGCTTGAAACCCTTGCAGGGCAATAAGGCAAGGGAAAGGATTAAATGGAGTACTTTGGAAAGAGGAAGTGCATATTTTTGCTGATGTTATGATTGCCTACTTAAGGTATGCTAAGAATTCACCAGAGAAACTAAGAAATGATTAAGAACTTCAGTAAAGTGGCAGGATACAAAATAAATCTAGAAAAATCAGTAGCCTTTCTTTACACCAACAACAAGCAACTGAAGAAGGAGACAAGGAGACCTTCCCATTCACAATAGCCTCAAAAACAATAAAATACCTAGGAACAAAAAAAAAAAAAAAAATAAAAAAAATTAAACCCTTGAAGAAGGAAATTGAAGAAGACATCAGAAGATGGACAAACCTCCCATGCTCATGGATTGGGAAAATAAATATAGTAAAAATGTCCATTCTACCCAAACTTGTGTACAGATTTAATGCAATCCCAATCAAAATCCCCAAGAGCTTCTTCACAGGCTTGGAAAAAAATCCTCAGTTTCATTTGGAAAAACAAAAGACCCTGAATGGCCAAAGCAACCCTGAGCAAAAAGAACAATACAGGGGGGATCTCTATACCAGACTTCAAACTATACTACAGGGCTATAGTCATAAAAACAGCTTAGTACTGGCACAAAAACAGACCAGTTGACCAATGAAATAAAACTGAAGATCCAAACCTGAGCTCATACAATTTCAGCCACCTCATATTTGACAAGGGTCCAAGAAGACACAATGGAGGAAAGACATCATCTTCAGCAAGTGGTGTTGGCAAAACTGATCACCACCTGTAGAAGAATGAAATTAAACCCCTACCTCTCGCCCTGTACAAAAGTCAATTCTAGATGGATCAAAGACCTCAACGTGAAACCCCAAACTCTGGAGGTGATAGAAGAAAAAGTTGGCAGCAGACTACAAGACATAGGCCTAGGAAAAGACTTCCTAAATCAGACAGCAGCTGCACAAGAAATAAGATCAACAATTGACAAATGGGACCTCGTTAAACTCAAAAGCTTCTGTACATCAGAAGAAACAATAAAGGAAGTGAAGAGAAAACCCCCAGAGTGGGAGAAAACCTTCACTGCAGATACATCTGACAAAGCATTAATTTCCAGAGTATACAAACTACTCA
Source organism: Rhizomys pruinosus (assembly GCA_009823505.1). Classification (NCBI taxonomy): domain Eukaryota; kingdom Metazoa; phylum Chordata; class Mammalia; order Rodentia; family Spalacidae; genus Rhizomys; species Rhizomys pruinosus. The sequence continues at coordinate 710,512 of VZQC01003677.1, read as the reverse complement.
AAAAACAAAGAAGAAAGAAAACAAATGAATCATGCAAAAGATGGAGCAAAGAACTGAATAGAGACTTCACAGAGGAGGAATTAGAGATGGCTGAGAAACCTCTTAAAAACATCTTAAAAACTGTTCAACATCGCTAATAATTAGGGAAATGCAAATTAAGACCACTCTAAGATATCATCTCACTCCGATAAGACTGGCCAGGATCAAGAAAACAAATGTTACCAAGTGCTGGGGAGGTTGTGGAGAAAGGGGAACACTCATCCATAGCTGGTGGGAATGTAAACTTGTACAGCCACTATGGAAAGCAGTGTGGAGAACCCTTGGAAGACTCAAAATTAGCTTGCCATTTGACCCAGTCATACCACTCCTGGGCATATACCCACAAGACTCATCTTACTGCAGAAATACATGCACAGTTATATTTATTGCAGCTCTGTTCACAATAGCAAGAAGCTGGAACCAACCCAAATGCCCCTCAACTGACGAGTGGATAGAGAAAATGTGGTACATGTACACAATGGAGTTCTATGCAGCAGTAAAGAAAGACAACATCATGAACTTCGCAGGTAAATGGACGGAGCTAGAAGATATTAAGTGAAGTAACACAGTCCCAGAAAAACAAACGACGAATGGTATCCCTCATCTGCGGATGCTAGTATCAATAAATATTTCTTGTGGAGAGGGATGCATATCAAAATCACAACAACAGAAAGACTGCATCAGAAAACTGACTGAAATGGTGAATCGGGAGGGGTGGGAGGGGCGGAAGAGGGACATGGGTCTATATTCAATTAATGTATATTTAATTTAAAATTACATTTTATTTTACTTAAAAAGAAAAAAAAATTATGTTCTCCCTTACATATGGATCCTAGCCTATAATGTATACATGTATATATGTGTATGTAGAGTATAACATTTAAGAAGGAGACAGAGAAAGGGTAAATATTGGGTGATTAGGAAGGACAGAACACAGACAAAAGAACAAATAAATTGTAAAGGATACAAAGCTAGTATTCAGTCTTGCAACTCCATCACAGTCTTTTCTTTTGTTGGGTGGGTAACTGATAGTGAAGGTGTAAAACCTAAATGACTCCCCCAGCATCAGAACAGCCCTTCCTACCACAGAGAGAAGTTCACTGGGATGTAGAGTTTGGGAATGGACAAGCCATTGACTGGCTCCTTAAACTAGGTGTGTCTTTTTATTTGTGAGCTAATTAAAATAAAGTGATTTATTTTTTTAAATAAAAAAAGAAAACAAAACCGCATTCACCTACTGAATCACATAAAAACGTCTAGTTTCTTTGGCTAACATTTTAATGCCTAGCTCCACAGGTCAAGAGTCTTCGGATGAGAACATCTCATAATACAATAGAGGGAACAAAGGCCAGAGCTTTTCAGACACAGTGATTATTTTAAAATTCTTTTAAATTTTAAGTTTGGTGATTTTCATTCAATATAGTTAGATGGCATTTAAGTCTACTCCTCTCTCTGCACCTTCTGCCCCTGGCCCCCCCCACCATGTCCTTCACTGGGCCCACCCAGAGTCCCAACTCTGTAAGGCACTATGTTTCCCCCTCCCAGCAGCCATCAATTGCTAAATGTCCCTTAGGTTGTGTTGGGATTTCTCGCCCACTCCCCCATGTCTATGCTGGGATTTTTGTCTGGTTTGAGCTTGCATAGGATTTGTGTGTGCTGTCACCATGGCTTTGAGTTCATATGAGTAACTGGCCAGCTGTCTGGAAGGCTGTTTTCTTGTGGTCACCCACCCCTTCTGGCTCTGTACAGTCTTTCTGCCTCCTTTCCTATGAGCCTTGGGAGGAGGCAGAGGTTTCCAATCGCTGACCTCTACAGGGACAATTACTCCACGGTGTCTTGGTGTCTGCATATTGGCTAATTGTGTGTCTCTGTGTTAATCACCACCTGCTGCATAAAAGACACAGTGGTTCTTAATGCCGGCTGCTCAGGGAGGACTGTCCAAGATGCTGGAAAAACACATGGATGCTTGGATCCCACTCCCAGACACTCCAACTCAATTGACTTGGGTCAGAGCTCAACATCCAAACTGTTAAAAAAAGCTCCAGGTGAGGCTAAGGTGCAGCTTCTCACAAAGGTCTGGTGTGAGTTTTATGTGAAATAAGGGCAAGATCTGAACCTTGTGCTTCAGTATAGTAGGTTTCTTCTTGCCTCCTCTATGGTTTGTCATTCTTCCCATTCCCTGCCCTTCCCCCTAGATTCCTGATAAGCTAACATAAATCCCTTTCCATATCCATCACAATGCTTGCTGGGCTGATCTTTGGTGCCAAACGCTTATACCTGTGTGCATGTTTCAAGTAGAGAGGAGGGTCTATACAGCCTTCAGAGGTTGATGAATGGTGAGGAGGAGTTGAGTCTATTGATTTCTGTTGGTCTTTTGCTCAACAGGGAACCTCCTTGGAATATTCACTGTCATTGTAATTGGGGTGTTGAGTGTGTGGTTGATGACAGATGTATGAGTGAAGGGAGACATGTTTGTTCTCTTGCTATGGGAGCTCACAACAGGCATAGAGGAAGGTGGACAGTTCCAGGCAGGACCTTAGCACTTGGGCTCCGGTCCAAGTGCCCTGGAAGGAAACGGCAGGTAGCCGTAAGATTCTGATCTGTTGGAGGCAGGGCATGGCAGGATGTGGCCAACTGGCCCTTTAAGGGCCTTCCCTGGTGCTTGAAGTCCCTGGGGCCTTGTAGCTGTCACGTGTTTGGGAGCATGGGGTAAGTGGGTGCATGCTGAAACGAAATGTTCTTTGGCTTGAGCTTAGGTTTTCTTTTCTCTGAGAGGGTTTCCAGGTTGGTTATCTGAGCCAGAGCTTTAGAGGCTCTTGTCTCTTCACGGCTGGCCTTAGGAGGCAGATGCACACAGAGCACAGTTGGCGCATTCTGACTGTGTGCAATCCTGTAGCAGGCGGATATGGGTACTTTTCAGGGTTGTCGTGGGGAATCAGTATCCCAGCTCAGAGGGACAGTAATACACTTCCTCAAGTAGCTGAATGATTTCTGGGAGTAGTTGGTTGACCTTGGACAAGCTCTTGATGCCCATCAACCCAGGTACCAACTGACGGACCCTCCCTGGAATTGCTGACTTCTCTCCCTTGTTACAAACTCTCCTGTCAATCATCATTCAGTGGTAAACTTGCCCATGTGGTTAAGAAATAGCTTTGGCCTTATCCCTCATTTTCTTTTGAAATTATGGAGCACTTGAGAAACCAACTAGTCTTCTTGGAAGTTTGTTGGAAAGAAGCAAAGCCTTTTTTTTTTTTTAAAGATCTGCCTCAATTGACCATAGAAATGAAGAGTTCTCACCAAGGGCTGGTATTGGAAAGACATACATCAATGATTTTATTTCCTTATTATGTTTGCATTGGAATTAAACTCTTTCAAATGGAAGAGTCTTTGTGTTGGGAAAAAATTATGGGACATTTCTGAGATTAACACCCCTGATATGGTCTGTGGAGATGCAGTGAGAGCTTTTCATCGATATCCTGCCAATATAAGTGTGCTGGCCTCTGGGATGAAATTGCCTAGGCAGGGAGAGTAATTTGATCTTTGAGTGACTTTAATCAATGTGCTTCTGTTAAGTGAATATTCCCAATTTTTCAGCAGGTTTGTTTGCTGTGTAAATTTCTTTCCTCTGCCAATATGCTGGGTCGGCATCATTAATTTCCACAGGTGGGACGGGGCCGCTGGCTTCCTTGTGTTCCTTTACAGCACGTTGGGAACTGGAAGGATAGAATTTCATGAGCCATTGCAGCCAGCTGCAGAGCACCTGGGGCAACGTTTGCACTAACTGGGGTGACCACCCTCCAACACCGAGTGCCCCCCACATTGCTGAGGAAGGTTCAGTTGTCTGAGGTTTACTTTGGATGCATTTTTAATCATAGTGGTTGGCACACACAGGGATGCCGAGCCAGGAATGAAGTATCCCAGAGCCACAGATGTTCCATCTGGGGAAACTTTCTGGAATGTGCTCTCTGCTGACAATTCTTTTGGCAGCAGCGGCAGTGATCCGTGCGTACTCTGTTCCTAAATCAGAAGAAAGATGATTACGATTCAGTGCCCCATGTTTCTGGTTCACTCAGAAGTCTCTGAGACCTCCTTTCAAATTATAGCAGCTGATTGCATCCTAATTTACATACTCCTGCATTTCCAGCCACTCTTCCTTTAGCTTTCAGCAAGACTGAGCACATTTCTTTAAAAATATACATTTAAAATTATATTCCAAAGAATCAAATCAGAAGCAGAGTTGAAGCTGCATCTGAAGTGCAGGACATAGGGCTTGTCTGTGCAGCGTGTGTGCTCCCGAGGGTCCACATAGTCATGCTTGAGCCTAGAGGCCAGCCTGACCCTTTAGCTGTTTTTCATCAGCTTTGTCGTTTCCTGATGATTCTGATAATGGCAAGGAAGTGACCCCCTCTGCCCTCCATCTGCAATTTTTCCCACTCCTTTTATTTATTCTCCATCTTAAATGTTTAGACCAAATGGCAGGCTCAGAGGGTCCAAGACACTTATTTTTGAACTTCTGGTATTGGCAACTGGATGCTTTGTCCCGGCATCTTTGCTAGCTCTTCTGAGGACAGAGCCTATTCGAGTTGGATCCTAAGCTACTGGCTGTGTTGTCTGGCATACAGAGGCAAAGCCTCTTCAACTGGTGACTCTGGGCAGTGAGGTTTAGCCTGGGCCCAGCTCAAGCAGGGTGTTACAGTTGCTGCTCTCTGGACTTCTGTCAATCAACTTTATAGCCAGGGTAGTAGCAACTCTAGTTGATGGCTGACTGGCGCTGCCAAGGTGGTAGTAATGTTTCTTTAACTGTTGTTTGAGGTAGGGCCTCATGTATGCCACACTGGCCTCGGATTGGATATGCAGCTGAGGATGATCTTGAATTCCTTATCTTCCTGCTTCTACCTCCCAAGTGCTCAGATTACAGGGTTACATCATCATCCCTGTCTGAAAGTCACATTTCTAATCAACTTCTATAGAAAACCCTGAAAGCTGAAGTATAAAGTAACTAACATATACCTTCATCTTTTGGCAACACTTAGGTTGAAAATTGTTTCCTGTGACAATAATAGCAACCTTTGGGTGCCCCCTTTGAGTCAAATGTGGTGCCTGGTTCATTGGAGAACATACTCTGATTTTTCTCAACATATTTGTACAGAGGTGGTAAGAGGCATGCTGTATCTATGAACAGAGCACATGAGGGAAATACATTTCGAAAATGAGACACATATCTGGTGCAGTGAGGCTACTCGGTGTTAGAAGTCTTACCACCCTTGGTTCCAATTTGAAAATCCTTCTCTGTCCAAAATTTGGGTCCCAAGTGATGTGAATTCATTCAAGCTTGAGATCCAGACCAAAGTTCCACCAATAATCTGCCCATGTTTTCCGTGAGATCCAGTCCAGAGTTTTGTGTTCAGATTCAAGTTTATGATAGCTTGTTTCCTGGTGCTTCTTTTTTTTTTTTTTTTAACTTTTATTTATTTATTTTATGTGTATGAATGTACTGTCTGCATGTAGGTCTGTGCACCCGTGTCGTGCAATGCCGCGGAGGTCAGAAGAGGGCGTCGGATTCCCCTGGAACTGGAGTTCTCCTGGAATTGGAGTTACGGACGGTTCTCAGCTGCCATGTGGGTGCTGGGGATCGAACCTGGGTCCTCTTCAAGAGCGTCGGCGCTCCCAACCGCTAGTCCATCTCTCCAGCCCCTCCTGGTGCTTCTTTAACCCTACACCGAATCCAAGTCTGTAGTTAATGGGACTGTAAGTGTGCTCAGACTACCATTTCTATTGAAGATGCTAGAAAGCAGTCAAGGTTTGTTTTTTATGGTAGGGAACGAAGAAAAACTTTCTGTTTTCCCTAAACTTATGTGTTTCCTATTAAAATTTCATGGTATTTTCTGCCGTAGATGAATAAGTGGATCATTTCTACACTGATAGGTATAGAGATGAATTAATATTTGCCTCCTAAATCCAGAAAAAAAATACTTGCTCAAGATGTCTAAAAGCCAAAGTGGTACAGATATTTGTGTCTATGAATGATTGGTTGGTATTAGTCAACAAAGGATAAATGTTCCTGGGACCTAAAAGATGCCAGCTATATAGATAAATATAGATAAAGCACAGAATAGGCACTTCTGAGGGTTTGCCTAATGAAGGCTGTGATTTGTTGAACTGAGACCAGGAATAATGAAGCAGTAGACACCTAGAGAGACTTTGGAAGATACTGAAGCCAGTGCTTATGAGAGGACATAATACTTTCTGATAGTTACAAAGAGATTAGCAAAGGAATATACTTTTCTAGAAAGTGTGTAGCTCCTGAATTCATTAATGCATGCCTCGAGAGTAAGATGCTCAAGCAGGACTTTTAGGCAGGAGTGTGACTGAGAATACACATAACAAGACTGAGAATACACTTGCAATTTCCTTTCATCCCTAACTTCCCAGTGGCCCCAGTGTTGCAGGGTAACATCAGCGTTTCAGAAACAGAGGGATTTCTGCTGTTGGGTTGGGGAGAAATTTGGTGGTATTCCCTCATATGAAGAAATAGCTTTCTTGGAAAGAGAATGAGAGAAACTTCAATGAACCCCCTCTCCCCCCATGTTAGCCTACATAGATCTCTTATTCTGAGGAGATTTGTAAAAGTATAGTTTTTGTTTTCTTTTTAATTTTTTAAATTTATTTAATGTATGTGTATGAATGTACTGTCTGCATGCAGGTTTGTGCACCCGTGTTGTGCAATGCCGCAGAGGTCAGAAGAGGGTGTTAGATTCCCCTGGAACTGGAGTTCTCCTGGAATTGGAGTTTCAGACGCTTCTCAGCCGCCATGTGGGTGCTGGGGATCGAACCCGGGTCCTCTGTAAGAGTGGTCAGTGCTCTTAACCGCTAGGCCATCTCTCCAGCCCAGTTTTTGTTTTCATAATGGGATGGATAACTTATTTGGTCATAAAATGTTAACCTGAATGATGTGGACAGTGATGGACTTTTGTCATGATTTGTGTAAATGTGGGAGGAAAATTCCCATAAATAAAAGGGAGAAAATGAGTAGTGAATTGTTGCCTTCCACAATAGACTCCTGACTGGTGAGTAAGATGGCAGTATGCACTCCACTAGCAAATGTCTAGAACTGTTCATCTCTGAGAGCAAGTTCACAGGAGTGTGTGAAAATCCCTCTCCTGACACTGCTGGATCAAGCACTACTCCCTCCCAACCTACCGTTCATTTTAAACTCCAACCTGGTCATGGCAAGAATCCCAAGATAAGATTATTTTTTTTTTTGCAGGCAGAAGTGGAAGTATGTAGCCTGGTTTGAGCCAACATGGCTTTCAAGCTATCCTTAATGATTCCTTAACAAAAGTGCTATATACTTATGATCTATACCACATTATTTCACCATCTTATGGCAATATACATTAAATATGAAAAGCTCTTAATTTTATCACTTTTATTCTACTACAAGTTGCTTGGGCCCTTCCTATTTTTGATGGCAAGAAGCATTATTTGATTTCAGGACGTTGCCTGAAACTTGTCTGTTGTGGTCTGTTACTGTATATGGTAAGCAATATTGCTGCTCTGCCCAGAACCCTAGAATATGTTTTTTTTTATTCATTTTGATGGAATTTCACTTTCCAGAGCTAACATCTTGAGACCCGAGGGCCTTTCTTATAGGACTGGCCTCAGGTTGCTCAAGTTTACTTTGTGGTTCTATAGTTAGAAGTGCTAAAAGTACTTGAGAAAATAAATAGACCGCAACTTCTCCTGCCTCCACCCCTAACCAGTGATTGAAGAGACACCCCAACTTCCTTGCCAGGTGCAATTTATACTTTTAGATGCTCTTCAAGATCCTTTTCGGTCATCACAACCATCTTTTCTTCCTTCTGGTGTTTCTAAGTTCTGAACACAGGTGGCCTCAAAATAGAGAGAAGGAACTGTAGACTTAAGCCTTTGGAGGAGCTGGTGTGATCCAATCAGAGAGCCTTTGAAGGATCACCCGGATCCCAAGTTCACCTCTGGGAAGGTCTCAGACACAGCAGGTCATGAAGCCAGGAACCCCTGTCGGTTATAGGGCAGCCACTCATGCACGGCTGATCCTATTGAAGACAGTTTTCCCATCAAATGAATAGAAGCTTGCCTACAAAGAGGCAGGGAGATGTACAAGAATCAGGTGTGGTCTTCAGCAAGGCTGGGAGGCTTTGTGCCATATGTCCCCAGCCTAGAGGTTCATGGGGAACAGTGATATGTCAGGCCCAGCATACATTTAATATCTAATCCAACCAGTTCCAAAAATTATAGTTTGTTATCCCAGGACTCAAGATAGAAGAGGCAGGGGAATGCTGTAAGTTCAAGTCTACCCTGGGTTACATAGTGAGCTTCAGGTGACTCACAAGAGGGTCACTTGAGATCTGAGGACATGCTACAGCTAAAACAATGCACGAGATATTTCATGCAAATGGTATTCAAAAGACAGCTAGTATCCCTCTACAAAGACCAGGCAAAATCCACTAAAACCTGTTACAAGAAATGAAGAGGTCCATCTAAGAGGGCACTGTACTCCTGATCTCATTCTCAGAACTTCTTGCTGCTTTGATGTCCTTTAAAATTATCATATAATTATAAACAGCATTGATGATGAATTTTGTCAAGTATTTGATACCCACATAACTAAGACAGAGAATATTTTCATCGTGCCAGACTGGGATAGCTCAGCTTCTCCAATTGCTGCACAGAGCATCTTTATGTTTGCAGTGGAGCTCTGTCCTGTGCACCAGTGGCTGGTTAACAGCACCCTTGATGCCAGGAGCTAGATAACCAAAACAGTGTGCTCTGAGGAACTAAAAATTCACTCCAAATTGAATACCACTGCCATAGAATGCTCCTTCCAGTCCCCTCCCTAGTTAATCTTCCTTGTAGAAGTAACTTCTTATTTGCCTGTCCTTAGCCTTTACATAAATGAAAACACAGTGTCCACACTTTCTGTGTTGGGGGTGGGGTTTGCTCCACACTGTCCAAGGGCTATTAAAGTAGGTCCATCATACCAGGATATCAAGGTCTGTTATCCATTCTCTGTGTTGCCAGTGTTTGGCTGTTGTCAACCTTCTTATAGAACTCTTTGTGTAAACACATGATTTCATTATTCTTGGGCTAACACCCAAAGCATATGCTGGACAAATGTTTAACTTTGTAAGGTAATCTGCCAACTCTTTTTCCAAAATGGTTACAGCAGTTTATAGTCCCACTGCCCTGCAGGGAAAGGTGCAGTTGCTCCATGACATTTGGCATCATCTGCTTTTAATTTTAGCCATTCCAATAGGTGCATAAAGTATTATCTCATTATGGTTTTAATTTGCAAGTCCCTAATGACTAACCATATCATTTTTTAAACCTTTTTATTACACATATCTGACAAGTGTCTTACTCTATAATATATAAAGAGCTTCTTGAAACCAGTAAGAGATAGTCTAATGAAAATGGGGGAAAGGCTTGAACAGAAACTTCACAAAGAGAATATAGGGGCTGGAGAGACGGCTCAGCAGTTAAGAGCACTGGCTGTTCTTACAGAGGACCCAGGTTTGATTCCCTGCACCATATGGCAGCAAACAACTGTCCATAGCTACAGTTCCAGGAGGTACAACACCTTCTTCTGACCTCTGAGGGCATGGTGAGACATGGGTGATACATTTACTTACATGCAGGCAATACACTCATACACATTAAAAATTAAAAGAAATCTGAATCCCACATGTTTATTTTGTTAATTTTGCTATTTCTGTATGTGGATGCTTTTAACATCAAGTGCATTCTAAGCACTTGACAATGTTAACTCACTTATTCCTCAATTAATACTCCTTTAGTTTTCAATTCAATCTTCTAAGCAATATTAGTTCCATTTTACAGAGGAAGAAATGGACACAATGAGGCTAATGACTTATTATGCATTACAGGCAGTGGAGAAGCCAAGATTTCAACATAGGCAGCCTGACTCTAAGCACTTAACCATGTCGTGCCCTTCTTACTAGAAGGCAGAGGGGACTCTCAGTCTTACTGAGATGGATTTTCAAAGTTAATACAGACATGTTGGATTTCAGATATCCAGAATACAGCATCCATAGTGTTATTTGCATAGCTAGATTCTATTGTTGATTGCTGCTGTTACGTTATTTTTCCTAGTGGTGGTATCATGGGAGCTGTGAGTTTTGACATCCCTGAGAGTAAGGCAGCACCTTTCAACTTGCTTTTGACTATAGATCTTTAACGGTACTGAGAAAGGCTTTACAGCTTAATTGGGCGGCGGGGGGGGGGGGATAGAGAGTTTTAAGTCTGAGAGCTGCCGCGAAAATTTATTCTAACTCAAAATATTTTTACTCTGTGACATTTGCCACTTTCCCTGTAAAATCTTCTTACTCCTCTAGTCTTAGGAGTAAGTCCTTGGGTAACTTAAACCAAACCACTACCAATGGTTCAAGTTATCCAAGAAGAGCAAAATTCTGGCTCATCTGGGTTTACTGCCTTTCTGTTCTGCCTCCCCGGGAGGCTCACATAAATACCACCTATTTTACTTTCCTAATGACTCAGTAGGATTTTTGTAAGACTCTCCTCAATATCCTTTTTTACTCTTGAATTTGCATCACTTTGATAAGGTGGCATCTAAACTTGCAATTAGGAATGGCTGGTATATACATTTAAACATACTTTGGCTTTATGTGTAATCACAAGCTAGCATTCATAAAAGTCCAGAGAATTAAGAGCCATCCAGTTAATTCAACAAATATTTATTGAGAACTTGGCTAGGTGCCAATCACCTCATGGAGTAGACTTTGGACCTTGTCAGCAAGATAGTGGAAAAGGTATGATCAGATAAGCTGTGCGTCCATTGGCACTGAATTTCAAAGTATTCAAGGTGAAGGAGATAGCAGAGAGAGTTGCATAATACAGTAGCCCTTCATGACACCCACCTTGAACTTTGCCTACTCTGCACCGGTAGAGTAACTGCAACCTTGAGTGACTCATTGGATTTGCAGTTATCAATGGGCAGGTGTGACACAGCATTATGATTACCTGGAAGAACTAGTGAAAAAGACATGCATGCAGCGAGCTTTCCAATGAAAAATGCCCCATGGGCCCTAAGCACAGGCTGGTTCTATTGTGTCCAAACATTAGGAAATGAAAATTAGGAACAGGAATTGCACATTTGCCTAGATTATTTTTCCTTTTCCAAAGCCACATGGGAATAATATACAGGTCTGAAAACTCCAAGAGTACTTGAAGTTAGAGGTCCTCTCCAAGTAGACACCTTTTTAGTGATAAATGATGGAAATATCTCTTCTTTTCATGTGCTCTTTGGATTGGGGCACAGGAAACACTTTCAATTGAGTATTTTGGAGGACATGTTGCCATTGGAGAATTTTCAACCAACATACTAACTTCTTGCTGGTAGGCATAGCTAGATTTCCCAAGCTTATTGTGTGTAGAGCATCAATTATGGTGAATCTTCATTCATAAGATGCCAAATTGTTGTACAAACAAGTGATCCTTAGAGTCATTTGGTGACCCCAAAGTTGAATAATTCTCTCTCTGTTCCGAAGGGCTGGGGTGTTCCAGGTCAAATATCCCAGGTCTCAGCTTCTCTCCTGATATGGTTTCAGTTCACAGAACATTATTGTCAGAGGAGAGGCAGGATGCACAGACTTCTATCATGATAGAGTGGCTGTGGTCAAGGATTGCACTCCTCACCTTCCATGCTAAAGGCTTGGTGGAGGAAGTTAGTGGATTTTAAAACGAGACTCTTCATTACATCTATGCTTCTAAGGCCCACACTGTGAAGACACAATCTAGAGGGTTGCCACCAACAAATGGTGGGCTCACTGTGTGAAATGTTCCATCTTCCCTCTTCATCGATATAACTAAGATGCATAACAATTTGTTCAAATGTACATTCCGATTGAGTTGGCCTGCCGGAACCTGAGATGCTGCATTTCTTTTTTTTTTTGGTCTTTTCAGACAGGGTCTCCCTATAGCCCCAGCTGTCCTGGAACTCACTCTGTAGACCAGGCTGGCCTTGAACTCACAAAGATCCGCCTGCCTCTGCCTCCCAAGTGCTAGGATTAAAGGCGTGCACCACCATGCCCGGCTGAGATGCTACATTTCTAACAAGTTCCCTGGGTGGTGATACTGCTTGTCCAAGGTTCAGGAAAGACATTTAAAGTTTGTTTTGAAAATCATATGAATAGATACATGCGAGAAACACCAAGAGCAGAAACTGATGTTAGAAGAGGTAGCTGAAACTGATCTTTCCACCAAAAGACCACAACATGGCTCAGTTAGTGTGAAAGTTCCCTAGTGACAATCACTTGGCACCCCTGCCAGCCACTTACACAGGGTTAATGTGGCTCAGTCCATTAGCCATGGGCAGAAAAGCAACACAGTTTATGAGAGATGGCATCACTGAATAGAACATTTGTATATGGAAAGGGCTCCAGGAAGACAGAGGTTGAGTGGTGAGCATCCTTCTAATACCAGGTTTTGGTTGCAGTTGTGGCTGGGGTTGGGATGGGCCACCCTGCTGGTTTTCCTTTACAGCATGGAGGACCATGAGTGACCTGCACTCATAGTTTGCAGAGTAATAAATTAGGGAAACAGACACAAGAAACTGAATTTCAAAGAACAGAACCAGTTGAATAAACTGTGCGCATATATGTCTTATTTTAGAAAGTAAAGTTCTGGCCAACAGGGACGTGCTTCAAATCCCCTTCCCTTCCTCCTTTCTCTGCCCATGAATTGTGTACCCCATTTTCAGCATGCTATGTTGTCCTGTAAGGAGTGCTAGATGATTGTCCTCCAGTGAACAGCTTCAACAGCACCTTACTAGCCACTGGATGATAGAAGATATATTCGAAGCAGAAATCCTGCAACATGCAGATACTTGATTCTTTGTGAAAAGCTGGGGCAGCTGAATAGGAATGGAAGAATCTCTCTGAACAAAACTGTAAAGACATTCAGTCCACAAATGTTTCTCCATAGAATTTCTCTGACATAGAGAAGGGAACAGTACTTACCCCAGGTTTAAGCTTAGCTTGCTATCCTAGTGTGCTTCAGTTGCTGTGATAAAACACCGACCAAAGCAACTTGGGGGAGGAAAAGGTTTATTTCAGCTTACAGGTTACAGTCCATCATCAAGGAAGCCAGAGGAGGAGGTCAGGGCAGGAACCTGCAGGCAGGAATCTGGAGGCAGCGACGGAAGTGGAGACCAGGGAGGAACCCTGTTTACTGGCTAGCTTCCCCTGGATTGCTTGATATTTTTCTTAGACAGCCTAGGTCCAACCTGCCTAGGTATGGCTCCACCCGCAGTGGCTGAACCCTCCTACATCAACCAGCCAGCAAGGAAATGCCCTAGAGACTGCGAGCTCCTTGAGGGCAGGGACAGCGTCTTTCTCTTTCCCTCCAAGGAGCAGGACTAACTAGACTCTCGGGAAGTTGACTACTCACAGGTTGTAAAGACAAGGACTTTAACTAGTTGATTCTTTGGAAATGGTAGGTGGTGTGTCAGGCTCACAGAATGAAAGGAGCAATCCTACAAGAAAGAAGATCAGAGGGTAGTGACTATGAGTTTATCTAGTGTCGCTGAGTCTAACACATGAATGGAATCTCTAGGTGGGCACAGCCCAGCCAGGCTGGGAGGAGGGCAGTCGTACCTGGAGATACAGCCCTAGTATTCATAAGAGCAACGAGCAGCATGTTTGAGCAGCCCAATTTTAGGGTTTGCACACTGGGAATGTGTGAGATGAGCAGAGGAGAGACATTGCACTGAGGCTGTGCTTGTGGGGACGCCCATCTCTGAGAGGTTTGGACAAGAACCAAGGGAGGAGGGAGCTTCAAGAAGAGGCTGGAAGTCGTGTATGGGTCTCTAACAGAGTGGTTTTCATAGAATTATGGCAGGCAAGGTCAAGCCAAGAACCCGTGAAAGGCTCATGTTCTATCTATACTCCAAAAAGCGTATGAGGGAAACCTATGAACAAGAATTTCTTGGAAGCACAAAAAGAAGGCACATGAGACTTGGCAAGCCCTCTATCTTGTTATTGTTCTTTGACTGTTAACCAAGAGACTTAAGAACCATTTCTAAGACTTCTTTAAATTCCTCATTGCTAATCCCCTACCCCCCTCTTTCAAAGATGCTGCTTGTCCAATAGAAAATGGCGGACGACTCCATTAGGGAAAGTCTTCCCAGAGGGGAAAAATAGAAGACCCAGAGCTAATGTGGCTCAGTGTCAGGTTGCAGGTCATGGGAAGTATGGGCTGTCTGTGAGGCTAAGGTAGCAGAGTCGCCTGTTCCAAACCGTTAGCATGACACTTCCCTACACCAAAAGATGACCACCTCCCAGCCAATCAAGGCCTCTCTTCCTCTCCATTTTGCTCTGGGGATTTGACAATGAGCTATAGAGGAAGTAGATGCTAAGCTAAGTACCTGTCTTCTGTGAGTTGGAAGTCTAAATCAGTGAGGCGCCTGCAACTCCCAAGGAAAAGGAGGGCCACTCAGACACTCCGTGTTCCCTTGATCTTCAGAAATGCCTAGAGCCGAGCTTGGCGGCATTGGAACCGCCAGTTGCAAGTCTTGAGTAAGGACCAGTTTCTCTGTCTGTTGGGCAGGAAAAAAAAAAATCCATGGGCTTTGTGAGTCCGGAAATCATGTTGTATTCAAAGACCTTGGCATGGTAGTGGGACATACCAAGAATGAAGGCTTGGCTCTTACTGTTGTGACTCCGATCTGAGGATAGAGACCAAACAGAAATGCCATACCTGCTGGGAAAACTGGGAAAGTGGAAATCACTTAGCCCTCACAGACACACAGAGTTCTACCTAAACACAACACAGCCTGGGAAACTTCATCTGTCTCTCCATCCATCCAAACCATCTGTTCATTCAACAAACATTTTAAAGGGCCTAGAATTTTCTAACAATGTCAAGAATGTTAGGAACATTCAGGGCAAGGCTTTCACTTAATTTCGTACATGATGCAAGGCCTGGGTATTTGGTCGAAGCGGCATTATTCAGCAGCGACAACTTCCCATAGGATATAGGAACACAAGTGTGGCTGGTTTTGCTTAAGTTCACACAAACTAGTGACACCTGGGAAGAGGGAACGCCATCAGACTGTCCTGTTGTCATGTCTCTAGGGCATTTCCTTGCTGGCTGGTTTATGTAGGAGGTTTCAGCCACTGCGGGTGGAGCCTAGGGAAGGAGGAGACAATCATTCCCTCTGTCTTCTCTGACGAGGAGGTTGGAGGCGCTTCATATGGAAGTGGTTTGTAGGCTGTTGGCCGAAATTCCTGAGCCTGATTTTCAGCACAGTTCTTGGCTCTGAGGGTTTGAAGTGCCGCCCTGCAGGGCAGCAGTCAGAGTCATGCCTGAGAAGTGCCTTGGCTACTTCTTCCTCCAGATTGACTGTGGCTGAAGAGTGCAAGGTGCTCTGATGTGGCTCACCAGGAAAGGAGCGAGTAGAGAGTAGACTGAGTAAAAAAAAGCCAGTTCTTCCCAATTTACTCTTCTTGCTCTACAGCCTCCTGGCCTGCTTCAGGAAGTTCACAAACTTTTGTTTTTCTTAGGACAGAATGACGCAGAGATGTGTGGGAGCTGCCTTGGTACAAATCTGTAGGCTACTTTTGGCCACCTAGCAACAACTTTGAAGGAGGCGTTTTGCTGGGTGCATCTTTCCCATACTTTCAAGAGAGGTCTCTGGAGAACATGAGGACCAAGCTTCTCATTTTACAGGTGAGGACACTGAGGCCTACTTGTGGGGAACCCTTGGCTAGGAGCAGGCATAATCAGACAGAGATGGAATCAGATAGAGATGGAAGTCTGGACGATGTTTTCAATACCTCATTTCGGTAATTCCTTTTTGAATGTGTGACTGGGCAAATTACTCTGCATGTCCTGTGTATTTGGTACCCCATAGGGTACCACTGTGATGGGGCCCTGCTGTCCAGTCTAGCATGTTCTCTGGAGGAGCTGGGGAAGCTGCCAAGGAGCTGAAACCTGTGGCAGTTTGTGCCCTAAGGGAAGATTTGTGTGGGTGATGCATGCCCACAGTGGAGAGGTAATTCTTAGTGGGGAAGCATTGGGCTATGAGCAGGACACACTTATTGAGCCCCTGCCATGAATTCAGTGTAGGGCAAAGCAAGAGACATACAATCACCCTTATACCATTCCCGAGAAATAGGAGCCACTTCTGATTTACAGAAGAGGAAACTGAGGCACGGCGTGAAGCCATGCGTTTGCTGAGTTGTGGGACAGAGGCTCAAACCCAGATTTGAGTTCACCTTGGTTACTTGTTTTGCTTGCTTTGAGACAGTCTCATGTGGTCCAAGTGTCCTTGGACTCACTATGTGGCCCAAAATGACCTTGAGCTTCTGATCCTCCTGCCTCCCTTCCCCCACATGCTGATATTCCAGGTGTGGGCCACCCTAGCCAGTTTTTACCCCCTCGCTGTACACACTTTGCCCTGTGGCTTGTTGGACAGAGGAACTCTAAGAGGGGCTCAGCCTTTCACCCTTCCTGCCCCCAGTTCTCTTCTTGAGAAACTTCTCACTCTTCCTCTCAGTTCCACACTTTGTCTTCATAAGGTTTCTGCCCAAGTAGCTGGTGACTCAATTTTCCCTTTTCTGCTTCTTCCTGCTACATTCAAACCAACCATTCTTTCTTGGAGCAGAGTCTTTCCACAGTCCTAGACCTTGTCTCGTCTTGGTGCCATGCCAGTCCATCGCGGTGGCTTCTGCAGTCACAACCCAGCCTGTAGCATTTGCCACAAGACCCTGTGCTGCCCTTCATCAGTTAGCAAGCAGTGAGTGAGCTGTATAGTGCTTGCAGTTCTACCATGTCATAGGCATGCCTTCGTCTCTGAGCACCCCCTTCTTGCTTTTGCCCCTGTACATTGTTTTTCATCACATAGTTCTGTCTTCTTCAAGACTGACACAACCCTCTGCGCAGACATTTGACTGGTAGGAAAGGAACAACTTTGGTGACTCCAAGTTGCTCGAAGAGAAATTTCCAATGAGAGATTCAGCTCTGTGGTCAGGCTGAAGTGCTCTCCTAAAGCTGAAGTCCTTTTATAATCTGCCCGAGACTAAGGATGTGAAAGTGACGAGCCATTTAGAGCTGCAGATCCTCTGAGTAGCAGTGGCTGGTGTTCTGGGTTCAGAGGGTTCCAGGGAGGACAAGCCAGCCAGAGAGTGGGGTGGGGCTTCTGGCCCTGCTTTTCCACTTTCTGTTCTCTGTTCTGTGATAGTCCTCTCTGTGTCGGAAAGAAAACCCTCTAGGACAAGGATTAATCTAGCTGGTTTTCCTTCTTTCTTTTGATAATCATTTAAGACCTCTGTTAACAGGCGCTTGCAGTTTGTAGATTTTTTTTTTTAAAGTCGTCAAGTTGTAAACTTTCATCACAAATTAAAAATTAAGTTCTTAAAAAATCTCAGTTTGACTATATATGAAACGGTTTAAAAACCTTTAAAGGTATATTGAGAAAGCAATGCTTCCTAAAACACTCAGGTTTGCTCCCTGAGGATCTCCAGTCAGTTCATGTTTTCTAGGGGAGGAAGAGACATGTTCTTCAGGGGCACAGCCACTGGGAACTTCGCTGTGCTCCTGTCCCAGGGCCCTGGGAGAAATCCTAATTAGACTCACTGGTTCACCCAAACAAAAGTGAACAACAAACAGGTTTGCCATTATCAAAAACATGTCTTTAGGTAAAAATAATAAAATGCCATGCTACAATGTAGTCAATGCAGATAGTCCCTGTTTTTCTGGTTAATGGGAATTTCATACCCATTTCTTTTTGTTGAGAGATTACACTTGTGTTGTTGGTTGGAGAGATGCTGATCCCGTCACAGTCAGCCTGGCCTTGTTCATCTCCCCCAAGAATAGATTCTCAGCTGCAGTTATTTGCTTCTGTTTCTTCTCTGTCTTAACTTTAGGGTGCTCAGGGTGGCTGTGGCTGCTGTCCACTAATACCCACGTAAAGATGGGTGCTGGCTTTGGGTCTCATCTTTTCCTCTTCATTGCTGTCCTTTCTAGACTGCCTTTGGAGAGATGGACCCCTGTGGAACAGTGGTCTATTAGAATCCCAGTATGAACTTGTTTCACTCGTCTACACTGTACTCTGAACCTAGGAGGTCAACACTATTCATTGTCTCCCCTTGAAAGAGGCTTGAAATGTGGTGGTGAGGCCAAGCAGTAAGTGGGGAACCTTTGGTGGTAGGACTGACGTGCCTGGGTGTGGCCTTTGACAGAGCTCAGTGCCCATACCTCATTCTTTTCTCTACTCTTGGTATTTTGGTAATTTTGAGGCAGCAGCCCAGGATGTGGGTGTGCTTCTATAATGGTTCCAGTCTGCTGCATGTTACAACTTTAAATTGGGACTTTGCCAGAGCCTGTAACATGTGCTGCCTGGGTCTTTCTGGGGAGTGATGGTTAGACTGCTGCTGGTAAAGTAGAACTTCTTAGGACTCCCTGGGGTCTGCTCGCCCCACAATCCACAGAATTTTGGTTTCTTTTTATAATAGTGGTGCTAATATCTTCTAAAGCATCAGGCTCCCCTTGCATGCCAACGTGTCCTGAATCCTCTGAAAATATATTCTACTGGGGATACACATCCTGGATCCTAAGGCATTTGTAGAAACTTGGCAGGGACTTCTGCCTGGTTACAACTCAAACCTCAGTCACCAGGAGATCTTGTCCTACAGAAATGAGTCCCACCTTCATCTGAGAATCATCAGCCACTGCAAGCTATGAAGACAAAGTAGTGGTATCCTAGTTTGTCTTCATTTTAAAAAGATTGATGCCCATGTGGGAGACTCTAGTGGGTAGGGGCTTTGGGGGTTCTTCCCCTGGGGTGGCCACTGAGATAAGTTCCCAAAGTTTATGCTGAGGAGAGGGTCCTGGCTCTTTTGGGTAGAAAGAAAGACAAGAACCAGGATTTGCCACAGATCCAGCTGTCTGGACCCAGGGATTCCTTGGGGGGGGCTGTTCTGAGTCATTTGACAATGACTTAGCAAGTGGGAAGAGACTAACAAGTACCATGCATCCTCTTAAGATTAGCTCACCATACTCGCCCCTAAGTTCAGGGGCAGCTCCAAAGCCACTTTAGGTGGCAATCTTGCTGTAAATGAATGCTGCTTTGAAAAGAGAGGGAGGGAGGAGGAGACTGTGACCCTGGCATGGAAGCTGTGGGAGGTCCAAGCTGGTACCAGAAGCTTCCATGTTCCAGGTCTTCAGCTATCAGGAAACTGGGTTGAGCAAAAAGGTGGAGGAGGGGTGCTCCATGGTTCAGAGTCCTTGTGAAGGACCGCCAGGCCCCAGCCCAGCGGGGGATTGTGGGGAAGGACAGGAGACCAATGTTTTTATCCTAGGGAGGAGGGCAGAAGCTTGAAGCATCATGGAGGCTTCAGTCGGGCAGACCCAAAGTGCAGTAGAGAAGCTGAAGTTATGAGGCAGAAGAAGGGGGTCTGAATTTTCTGGTTCTATTGTCAGAGCTCTAGACTTGGCTCACACCTTCGTCTCACCTTTTTGAGCATCTAGGATGCCAGCCCTGACACACCTGTGTGCTGAGCAGGGGCCGCAGTTAATATCCCAATCATTCCAACTTTGTTTTAAAGATTGTAACTGTTTTCTCCCTTTTGTAGGAATCTGCTTCCTGATCACTGGTTTCACAGCTAGCAATGCATTCCAGGTAAGGTTCTGCATATAAAGAATCTTGTTCCCACCCCAGTGGTGTTTAGATCCAGAGAATACCAAACACCCCAGAGTCTCTACACTGGAGAAAAAAAAGACACAGCGTTTCTGTAATTTTTCTTCCCTCAACCACCCCCCCTTTTTGGGGGGGGGGGGCTCAAACACTGTTACAAAACAAGAGCTACCAACCTAGCATGGATCATTTGCACCCTAAGGTCTACATATTGTACAGGAAAAAGACCCAGGATGGAGGATTCCTTTCTTATTTATTTTTGTTTTGGTATATGTATGGCCTTGCGAGTTCTGAGTAGAGAAATGGAATCTTTGTACTTGTGTCACCGGGACCTCTGGCTATGAGAATAAGCCCTAGAGATAAGCAAACTGCAGTTAAACAGCAATGTGTTCCCTCTAGATGTACTGCTGCAGGCACTTGGCTGTGAAAAGGCAGGATCTGCACTTGTGAGTTCCGTGGGCCAGATGCTCGCAGTAGCAGCTGGGGCTTCCATTGCTCACTCTGGGGCCTCCTTATCTTGGAGGCCTTCTGTAGAACAGTCCCTCTGAGCATGGGGAAGGAATTTTGTAGGAAGGAATACCCTAACGTATACTACTGGGTGTATTCCAACACTTCATCATGTATTAATGTAACATGTTAGAAATGACACATCCTGTGTCAGACCACAAATGTTCAGGCTCCAAAAGAGGGCCAACACCCATCATCAAAGTCAAGTTCGTAGGAAAGACACATAGGACCCTGCACTCATGGTATTTTGCCTTGGAAAGAGCAGATCATGAGTGGGAGAGGAGTAGGGCGTGGAAGCAGCAGCCTAGGAGGCATGTGGGAGAGGGCTCGAGCTTAGTTCAAGAATCCCTTCTGCCTTTTCTCTCACTTCTCCCCACAAGCCTGTTCCTGCCCTGTCTGTAGTTGCTAAACACCAGCTTTCTGCGTGTCCTGAACTTCAGGACCGTCATAGAGTTGGGTGTTCAGAGAGCCAGGGTGGGTGTAGACAGAGAGCAGAAAGCCAGGGTTGGGCCAGGGGGGAGAAAACCTGGCCTCTTGGGAGAAAGGGGCGGGGCTGTAGAGCCAGCTGTGACCTTGGCATTAGGACAAATCATGTCAGATCATGCACTGAGGCATGTACGTGAGCCTTTGTGAGGTATAAGAACAAAGGACTGAAAAGCTCCTCTTGCTTCTATGAACCCTTTAAGAAAAAAAAAAAAAAAAAAAAAAGAGCAATGCTGAACCATGAGATGAAAATACCAAGGCCCAGGGACACAGAATCTAAGCAAATCCTGCCCTCTGCCAAGATGTCTCAGGTTGTCAGGTAAAAAGCCATGTGTTTGGGTTTACAGCTACTGATTCTTTGTACCCATACAGGGTTTCAGATGTGTGGTGAAATGCCACTAAGAACTAAGTCCAGAACATTGTCTTGAAATACTTTAGATTATTCAAATAAGACTCCTATGTAACAAGCTTACTGTGCCTGGGTAGCCAAAAAGTACCTGGGGTTTTAGAGAGGAGTCTGCTGGGAGTGGGAAGAAGATGAAGAAAAGCCTTAAGAAATATCTCCAGGAAGGAGCTGAAGACCCTGGAAAGGAGGTGCTGTGCTGTATCCTTGCTGTGGTCTCTTGTCTTGTCCTGGACTATGTCTGGGTACAGTGTGACTGTGGATGAGGTACAGATGCCATGCCAAGAGAAGATTTGCCAATCATAAGCATCCTCTTAGCTCCGATCAGCTCATAAAAGTAGAGGGGAGGAGAGGGAAAGGCAGGTGTTGGGAAAGGGAGAGGAAAAAGGGAAATATTCATTCAAAACTAAGTAGAAAAAAGGAATGAGGAAGAAATTCAAAGCCTTTATAAGGAGGCAGAGAGAGAAATTCCTAGTCTATTCTGGGTGTGGGTGCTGCAGCCACCCACTGGATGGATTATCAGAGTCAGAAGTTTTCTTGGTGAGCAAATGGGGTATGAGATCTGAAAGTTGGACAAATTATATTGCCCAGTTCTGCCTCTGTTACTGTGACAAATGGTCCTCATCCTAGGGCAGAGCAGGATCTGGCTGGCTTGTCTTTCCTTTCATCTTCCCATCAGAACTGCTATGAATACCCCAGGCTATGATGATGCGAGGAGAGGAATGAGAAAAGCAACTCTGATCAGTTCAAATTTTATATTCTTGGAGAGAAGGCTGCCAGACAGACTGGGTTTCTTGCATATCACGACTGCACCCTGTTCAGTGTGGAGAAACAGAGTGGGGTCATTTTGTGTTTGGGAGAGTCTGGACCAAGGAATGAAAGGCCTTTGTCTCCTCATGGATCAACCAACACTAAGCTGGCTCAGACTGTAGCACTCTTACTCTACTTTCCTACCACTGAGAAGTTATCTCAAATATTAGAGCAAATGCCCAGGTCAGGAAGGACTTGGCCCTGGGAACTTTTCTAAGAAGAGCAGTTGAGAAGTGACTTGTAGATGGACATACAATGCATGCACACAGTCTGTTTACTTGGGATCTTGTAGCTTCTGGTGTGGGTGGGCTGGAGGAAGAGAGCTGATGGTTTGTGCAGAGAAGGGCACAACTGTTGGTTATGAGGGTAGGGGAGGTTGAGCTGTCTGAAGGTCAAAGATGAGGGATGGTGAAGTGCCTGATATGGGGCTGTATTGGGCCAGCACTGGGGAAATAGTTTGTCATGGCTGAAGTTTGAGCTTTCCTGGGGACCTCTGACAGGTGGGAGGATCTGAAGTCTGGGATGCCCAAGACAATTGGTGAGGAGCAGTAGTTGGGGGTACCCAAGGACAGGAAGAGGAACTGTCACATTTGAGTTCTCCCTCACCACAGGGCTCACCTCTGACCTTCTTAGATTCTCTTTTCCCAAACATTGATAATTTTCCCACCTCCCCTATTCCACAATTTCCATTTCCATAAGGCTTGAACAGTAATGTGCTTTGTTCCTTCTGCAACCCGGGGTGACCAGAGCATGTGACAACTTTTTCTTAGAGATGTGTTTTGTCCTCAGCTTTTCAAGTTCTGTCACTTAAAAGCATGAGTTTTCCAATGAACATTGCATCTACAGTTGGCACTGGGATGAATTTGTACTGTCATGCAGTTTGTCTTTTCAGTCATTTCTGCCTTTTCATTTTAGGATTTGGTGATGCTTTTTGCTTTAACACCTAATATTTAACACATGTAGTTGTAAGCTTTGAGTTGAATTCTGTCATATTATCTGAGTCTTTCATAGGCATATAAGAATGTAGTGTGTGTGTGTGTGTGTGTGTATTCATCTTATTCCATTTTATTAACAAACATTTGTGCCAAACATTGTTGGGCCCATGTTAAAGAAAAGCATGTGATGAGGCAAGAAGACAGTTTCCAGCCTTCATTCCATCTCTTTCTGTCTCTGACTTTTGGAAAGTCATATACCTGTTCTTATTTCTTCAATTATAAATGAGTAACAATTCAACTCACCTTGAGTAACAATTCAACTTGTCTACATTTAGATATAGATTTGGCTTCCTGAGTAATGCATATGCATACACATACAGAATGTCAACTAAGGTGTCTCTGTCAGTGGTCAAACCACAATTTAACCTTTTAAATTTCTGTGCTTGAGATGCCTGCTGCTTTCTTCTCCATAGTTGAGGTCAAGAGTACAGAATCCTTAACAGTGATGGCTTATGGTGTGTGACTTCCTTGAGGCTTCATATAATCCATGAATGATACACAACTCATTGTCCTAAGATGTATACATTGGCTATACTCTAACTTTCTATATTTGGCCTCTACTTATGACTTTGCCTTCAGCAACAAGAAAAATTCAAACATGAACTCTAAATGTGAAACACTTCACAGAACCTCCATGAGCAGGAGTATTTTGGCCCATTCCTATGTATTCCTTGCCTTGCTGTTGGCATTTTTGAATATGCTATACCCTTCTGCAGTTAGGCATGGCTGACAAACTTCCTTCTGCCTAGACCATGCTCCACTTCCTATTAATTTCAACTCAGTAATTCTCACTCATCTTTCAGATTTCATGTCCATAGTTCAGAAAGAACCCGTAAAGTAGACCAAGACTTTGCACCCCCACAGAATGTGTACTGCCTCTTTAAACACCAGTCACATAATTCTTGTAGTTATTCTTTAGTTTCCATATATTGAGAGCTACTATTCATTTTGCATGTTATATTTCTTACAGCCTATAATAGGTGCTCAACAAGTATTTGTTGAATGAATGAAGAAATGGGTTCAGTACCGTTTTTAATTTGTACTTCTAGAGAGAGTATATCCCAACTGGATGTTGTTCTGATTCCTAAAGAACAGCCTCTGTAAGGCCCATTTCTGGATACAGAGGCCAACTCTGAGAGAACTTGCTAGCTCAGTGGCTGAGGAAGAGGCCGGATGGTGTACCCCAGGCTAGGTTCTCAGCATAGTCACAGAATGCCTTCTTGGGCACTGTCCCCTTGGTCCTCTGCACCTTCATCTTTCTCATTCTCTCGGGCTCCTAGGCTTGTATCCTTGCTCTCCTTTTTCCCTAGTGAACTTTTTCTAGCCCTGCATACCTTTTCTGGCTGTGGGGCCTGCACAAGCATCTTCCTCGCTAAAGGTCCTCTTTAGGGCATCTGTAGGTCTCTCTATACTGTGCATTCTGGTTTTTTCTGGGCCTTAGTTTTAACTGTTACCTTCAACTGCCATTAGAATCTTCCACCCTCAACATTCTCAGGGGTTGATGGCCTGATTCTAGGGCATCTGAGGGAAAACTATAAGACCCCGAAGAAAGGGTCTGGATGTCACCTTCCAAATGGGCTCAGCCTTGAATGCACGGTAATCCCACAGAAGTGCATGGTTATTTGATTTTCTAACCAAACCCCTGGCCACATTTTCAAGCATTTTGGGCTACATATGACCTCTCTAACATGGCTTCCCAATTTCATTTGATTGTTTGACTTAGTTGAGAAGAAGCCTCTGGATACATTGGCAGAGCTGGCCAAGGAAAGCAGGGGTCACAAAGCTTCCTGTGATTTCCCTTGACACTCCTGTCTGGGAAACTCTCAACCCTTGGTGGCAGGTACCCCAGAGCTGCTTTTGCTTCCAAGCTAACATGCTTCTACTCCTCTGCTGTTAGGCCTGGGGCCTTAGACGAGTGAAGGCCATGCTGAAGTTTCAGATAACACAAATGCCATTTACAATGGCGATCCCTGAACATTTAGCTCTAAGAAATATAATCTCATCCCTAACCACCTGCCTCAGGCTTAGCCATCTCTCTTCTGGGTTTCTGTTGCTATTAGGAAAATTAGGGTTTCCTCTTTAAAAAGGCACTCAAAAAAGTGTCTTTAAAAAGTCCAAATGTTTGGTACTTGGAACTAGAGACCATCAAGAGTTGGCTTTGAGGCTCAGTGCTTATCCCTGTCCAGTCTCATTACTCCATAAGGGGGCATGAAAGTTTGCTCTTTTACTCGTTCATTTATTCACATGTTCCTTTGTTTAATTCAACAGCCATGTGTCAGGCATTAGCTAGATGCTGGGAATACCAAAATAAATGAACAGAAATGACTTTTTACTCTTGGAGAGCTCTTCTGATGGTCAGCCTGGGTGAGCAGAGCAGCTTCAGAGGAGTTCCTGGCTGGAGTGAGGGGTGGAGACCATGATGTCAACTGTAACATACGAAAACTTGCAGGTCAAGTTCAGAGTTTACGTTTTTAGCTGAGAAGACTTTGGGGACCCTAGTAAAGGATTTTTTAGCAGAGGAAATTATATGATCACATTTAGATTCATCTGTTAATGACAGTAGGTGCTGTTCAAAGGCAAAGGTAGAGGCTGTTCATGAGGTTCGCCAGGCAGTGGAGGGCATTGGGGAAGAAGCGAAACGGAAATGGCAGGCTGAGGAGCGAGCAGGTTGGGGTCTGTTCACAGAAAGTGAACATGGGGGCGGGGGGGGGCTTGACTGTGAGGCATAAGATGTGGGCATGTTGAGGTGCATTTAGTTCCTATGATATGTAGGTATATGGAGTTCATGGGAACAACCCAACCTGAACACAGAAATTGGTGACTCATTGGCTTTTGTGTAGAATTACATCATGGGCCTAGATGAGCTTGCCAGGAAGAAAGCATAGTAAAAGCAGGTGGGTTTGAGATTGGGGAACAGCAGAGGACCTCTCAATGGACGGTGACGAGAAAAGGTGGAAAGCTAGCAGGAGCACTGGGAGCGCAGCCTCACTATCACGATGAAGAATAGCTTTCCTTCTCCATCCTGATTTGCCTCAGGGAGATGATTTCATTCCAGACACATCTCCTTCACTCTGAATGTGTGATGAAGGGAGACACTGTCTTCTGGGAGTCATCAGGGACTCTCATCACATCTGGGGTCAAGAAGGCCAGGGGAGGCTCTGACAAACCCTAGCAGATCTGGTTGCAGTGAGAATAGCATCTGACAGAAGTAGGCATGGAACCAGAGGCCTGAGGATGTTCAAAGCCAGGAGGCAACATTTCCTCTGTCTGAAGGACTTGGGGGAGGTCTGGGGAGAGGAAGGTACTAGAGGGGGCTGGCCTTTGGAGATGATTATTAAGAAGCCTGATTTACTGGACGTATATGAAATGGAGAGGCAGCAGAGTGGGAACAGAAAGTGGGGGAAGCAGGAGAGTGCTCTCAGTGGGGTGCATCCATCTCTGGACATAGACATTTTTTGTGAATTTCCCATCGTTAAGAGGGAAAGACCTAGGAGCTGTGACTAGCAGTACAAGGGAGACAGAGATGATGCTCAGGTCATGACATGGCCAGGCTCAGTCTTAGAAAGTGATGAAGAGGTTATAGGATTTAGCAAAGTTGAAAAGGCAGAGAAAATTTTAGTGCATTGTGGTTGGTACACACTTAAGTGTTCAGTGGAAATCATTTAAGACCCAGTCTGGGGAAATGCCATGGTTAATAGTTAATCTTTATGAAGGCCCTTACCGAGTGACAGAAACCCTATAGGCAGACATGTTTCTCTTCTGGTTGCTCAGAAATGTGGCTTCTCAACTAGTAGAGAAATTTACCAAATGCTTGATGAATTTTAGGGAGAGATATCCTAGGGATGCAAAGCCTGGTGGACCTCTGTGCTGAAGGATCTGTTTGGTATCAGCCTCCAAGCCGAAGAGGCTTGCCAAGTCATTTCACATACATTATAAAGCAAGTACTGAAGTACGGGAACAGCCTTGCTCTGAGAAGGCCAATATCCTGACCTGGATATATTACATTACATTTATTGCATTTCTTTTTCCTTTTTTTTCTGTTTTTTTTTTTTTTTTTTTTTTTTTTTGGAAACAAGGTCTCACTATGTAGCCTTGACTGCCCAGAGAACCTAGCTTTAAACTCACCTGCCTACCTCTATTCTCCTAAATGCTGGGGTTAAGGGCATGCAATGCCACATCCAGCTCATTTCATCTGTTTGGTGTGAAACTTTCAGACTGTAATAATTAAGCCTGTTGCTGATAATGTCATAAGGTCAGTGACAACCCCAGAGACTTTTCACCAGTGACTATAGCTTCAGAACTATATGCTATTGTCTTGGTGACTTTGAGAAAATTTAGAGAAAGAAACAGTAGCTTTCTGGTAAAGATATCAAACAAACACAAATGTAGTAATATCAGGTCCCGATAAAGATGTACTCTGACCTGCACTTTCAACTCGAAGGACTGAAGCAAGCAGTGTAGAGGTGGGCCACCTCTAGGATGACCTTCAGGCAAGTTCAAGAGAGGGATCCTTTTGAAGGGAAGGAGATGGGAAGAGAGAGGCTCCATTTCATTCAGGAGGGGAAGTTCAGAGTTTGCCCCTGAAATGGGGTATGATAAGGCCTGCTTGGCACCGTGTTCCCACTGAATAGAGTCTCATGTTCAAGGACGCTTTTTAACAGGGTCCATTGAAAATATGTTTCTAAGCTAAGTAAAGCCTTTGGTTTTTGGAGTTATAAAAGTTAAATTTTAAAAATGACCACCATGTAGATGAAGAGAAGAGCAAAGGAAGATGGTTAGGATAGACCATAGAAAAAGGGGACAAGGGAAGTCAAAGGCCCTGAACAGAGATGAGGATTGGGTCTCTTTCCTAGTTAGCTTTCTATTGCTGTGATAAAACACTCTGACCAAAAACCACTAGGGGAAGAAAGTATTTATTTGGCTTGTACTTCCTGATTGGAGAGTTCATGTTTAAGAGAAGTCAGCAGGAACTCAGGGCAGGAGGCTGGAGGCAGGAAGTGAACTGCATGGACCATGGAGGAAGGCTACTTTCTGCCTAGCTCTTCTGGCCTGTGCTCAACTTGTTTTCTTATACAAATCAGGAACACCTACCCAAGGGTGGTACCACCTATAATGGGCTGGGCCCTCAGACATCAATGAGCAATTAAGAAAATTCCTGATACTGGTATTATCAAGGGAGAAATGGGAAAATGAGAATAAAGGGGGAGGATATGAAAGGGAGGGGTCAACAGAGAATTAAATAACACCTTGGTAGTGTAAAAAAAACCCAGAGTGAATCATATTAGTGTAAAAACTGACAAATTACACATACAATATCTCTACATGTATCGATGTGTATAGCTAAAGGCTACTTAACAAGAAATAGTGCCAAGCAAGAGAAATTTCCCTTCGAGTTGTTGGCCAGGGTAGACTAAGAGACTCTCAAAATTACACAGGCTATAGCCACAGTTCTTGATTGCCTCCCAGAACTTGAAGGTAAGACCCTATTGCTGAAGAGAAGACATAACTTCAATGTAGGATTTGGAGGAATAGGGCTGGAACTAACCTGGAAGTTACCTCTCCTTACAGCCTTGGAGAACACTATTCAAGCTATTAGGGAGAACATCAATTCATGGTTCAACACCAGCTTCAAGGCCAAATAACCACATCAACGACTAGCACAGAAAATGACATGGGTGCAGTCCTGGCACTTTTATCTTGGGGGAGTAATCAATAGGTACCTAATTGGATTTAAAGCTCACTCAATGGGCAGAAACTCATGTCTGGTACTGTAAACATAGCCAAATACACATGCCTGGAGAGGTTTTGGATCTTAAAGTCCCAAGATGTTCACCTCATGAGTAGATAAATGTAATTTCTTACTAAGTGCAAAATATGGATCCTTACATTTACGGACAAGTTTCCCAGTCACCAGTCATCACAGAAGCTTCCTTTGCAACAGGGAGACTGTTACAGAGTGCTACAACTGTGGTTAGATATAGACATTTTTTGTGAATTTCCCAAGTGGCATATCTACAATGCAATCTCTTCACCTAAGGCTCACAGAACATAGAACAAGTGGTAAAGAGGACACTAATATGCATCTATCAATTGTCATTAATGAACCTCCCCCAATGCAGCAGAGAGCTAGAACACAAAAGGTCACTGTGGTGGTTTGAAAGAGAATGTCCTCCATAGGCTTCAAGTATTCAGACATTTCGTCTCCAGTTGGTGGCATTGTTCTTGGCGGTCTTAGAAGGTGTGGCCATGCTGGAGGAAGTACGCCATTGAGGGTGGGCTTACTGAGTTTAACAAGCCTAGAAGGCTCCAGTCTCTCTCTGTCTTGATGGTGCTTATTGCGAGATGTGAACCTTGGCTTTCTGCTCTAGTTCCAGCTCCAGCTCCAGCCACCAGGCCTCCTGCCACAATGGACTCAATTCCCTGGAACCATCAATCATAAGCTCAAACTCTTCCTTTTATAAGTTCCCTTGGTCATTGTGGTTTTATCACAGCAACAGAAAAGTGACTAATACAGTTATTTGGTACCAGAATGGGTGTTGGCTGTGAAGAACCTGACCAAGTGGATGTTTGGAGAAATGTGGAAGACTCTGGAACTTTGGGCTAGAAAAGCTGCTGACTACTTTAAGCAGAGCTTAATGGGCCATTCTAGTAGAAGCCTGGAAGAAAGCATTGCTGCAAAAAATGTAGTTCCAGAGGAAAATAAAGACTTAGGCAGCAACTGGGATCTTTTATCAAAGAGTCTGGCCACAGTTTGCCCACAGCCCAAGTGCTTGCCTGATGCTAAGTTGAAAAGCAATGGACTATAATGTCTTTGGCAGAGGATATTTCAAGACAGCCTAAAGTAGAAATGTTGGCGTGGCTATTAATGGTGAATATTATACAGATCTACAGTGAAGAAGAGCAGATGGGGCAGAAAGCAATGCAGAATGTACAGTTTGGATTTGAAAACTGCACTAGGAAGATTAATGGTGGGGCCAAGGCATGTGAAGGAGNCACTGGGATGGTGGTAGGCTTGAACAGGAAAACTGTGCTACTTAATGTTTCCCATGTCTCTTTTTAAAAAATACTATATATGAGTATATTGCCAGCATGTGTTTAAGTGTACCCATGTCATGCAATACCCATGGAGGTCAGAAGAGGGTATTGGATTCTCCTGGATCTGGAGTTACAGGATAGTTGTTAGCCACTATGTGGGTGCTGGGAGTCAAACCTAGATCCTTTGCAAGAGCAGCCAATGATCTTAACCACTGGGCCATCTCTCCAGCTCCCTATGTCTCTCACTACAGATACAGTGTGTTGGTGAGAGTCTGGATTTAACTGGATATGCAGTTCATGAAAAGCAATAATGGAGGGATTCCTGCATTGTGGAAGATGTCAAGTAATGAAGTGGTCAGTACTTCCTAAATGAACTATTGCCTGCTTCTTTTGGAGATCTCCAAACACAATGTTAAAGGCCTTGATCTTGCCAACTCTGGAAGTACTGTATGCCTGGGATATGTTCTAGGGGACATAATATGAGTACATTGCAATAAAAGGTGTCATATCAGCATATGAAGCAAATAATTTGACTTGGCTGATGAATGCCTTGATGGTTGAGCCAAGATCCTTGCAACCAGCTGAGTCTTTGAGCAGAAGTTGGAGAATCTTTGAACCAAAGCCTTTTCTTGATGAGCCATGATACGGCTGGTTTGAATCCATCTGTGAATGTGGTATCTTGGTCAACCTTGGGTTAGAAAACTGGGCCTCATAATTGCTGTGAGTGTGTTGAACCGTTGATTGATTTTCTAGAGAGGGTTCTGTTGTGGCTTTCTCAAATGGCGCTCAGAGCTAATTTTACTTACTGTCTGGTTGCACTGTAGTGCTGTAGTTTTCTTCTTTTTGTCAGCCCATGTTTCAGATCTGGTTTTGGTCTGTTTTCCACAGTCATTATTTGCAATAATAGTCTTATGTTCCTCTTTCAAACTTAAGAGTTTTCATGAAAAACCATTTGTACTGATGTTACCAAAGGAGAGATGACTCCTCCCACCATAACCCTGAGGATAGTTGAGGGTGACTTGAGGGCAAGAGACTATAAGTCCACATGTCTGACTGAAGCAAGACCCTTTTAGTCTTATGGGATATTGCCTCCCATCAGTCCCTCAAGGTGCCCTTTGCTATGGTGGTAGGATTTTCTTGCAGTTAGATTATTATAATGTTTTTTAAATCTGAAAGCACGGAAACAGCATGAAGCTGGTAGCATGGAGATCAGTGATGAAGAACAGAAAATTCAAATTTGGCTTTGTTTTCAGCTTAAGTGCTATTGGAGGGATAGGCGTTGGAGCTTGAGCCGTAGAGCTGCATCACCATTCGGAGCACAGCATCACGCAAAGGCTGGGATGCAGGTGCAGCCAAGCAAGGAGTAGCACTGCTCTTTCCCCACAAGTTCCCCAGATCCCATATCCTAGCATATTGTGGCCGGCTGCCTAGCAAGTTTTCCTTGGACCTTCCTAGGTTCTTCCCATCTCCCCTACATACTCCAGTATTTCTTTTACGAGTATAAGCTTTCATCTTTGCATATATCTTGCAAGTGGTTTTACCTAATGGAGGTGGTATTTCTGAGTCAGTGAATAAAATATAAATTGTCAAGCCACGGACTCAGAAACCCCCTAGTCATCCTCCCTCCAGTGGCTTCTTGGGGGCTGGTCAGGTGCTGTTCTCAGCACTAAAAAATCAGCCTGCGAGTAAAACAAGTGATGTCTTTATGGTGGCAGCTTCCAGTCTCTCTCTGTCTTGACGGTGCTTACTGCGAGATGTAAACCTCGGCTTTCTGCTCCAGCCCCAGGTCCAGCCACCATGCATGCCTCCTGCCACAATGGACTCTAATTCCCTGGAACCATCAATCAAATAAATTCTTCCTTTTGTAAGTTCCCTTGGTCATGGTGGTTTTACCACAGCAACAGAAAAGTGACTAATACAGTCACCAATGGCCAAATCATAGAGAGTGTGGGTCCATGTATAGGAGTTTATATTAAACTCCATCTACCCAGGGCTCAGTGACCATTGCAGAAGAGGGGGCAGAAAGATTCTAAGAGCCAAGGAGGAGGTGCATGACCATATGGAAATAAAAGTCCTACAAGCTTTTGGGATCTTGACCACAGGACCCTACAACAATGGCAACAGCATGCACAAGAGCCATGCAAACTCAAGCAGACAAAACTCCAGCACAGAACTGTGGAAATGGGCAGCAGGCCTCAGTCTTAGTCAAAGAATTCTTGGTAGCTAATTACTGCTACCAAGAGGTGATCTTCTTAAAGAGAGGGAGTCTAGATTGGCTGGCTAGACCTGAGGGACATCTGGGGACACTAACGACAATGATAAACCTTAAAACAAATGACAGAATGTAAATTCCAGTGAGGTGGGGGGACTATGAGAGGGTGCCAGTGGGGAAGAGGGTGGAAACATGATTAAGATTGATTAAGATCTTCTGTATGAAATACACAAAAATTTAATAAAAAATTAAGAAAAAAGAAAATGCTTGGAAGACATGACCATAGGCCAAGCTGATGGAGAAAATGCCTCAGTTGTGGTTCCCTCTTCTCAGGTGAGCCAACTTGAAAACTGAAGCTATCTTGCACAGTCCCATGAGACGGATGACAAAGATCATGAAAAAGGAAGATCTTGATTCTGTGCTAGCTGAAATGCTGTATGCTGGCAATAGCGATCTTGAGGATGGTCAGGGATGACTTAGCCATAGAGGTGAGGGAGAGTCGGAAAGCCAGGCTTGTTTGGGGACTGGGGGAATAGGCACTGGGATGGTGGTAGGCTTGAACAGGAAAACTGTGCTACTTAATGTTTCCCATGTCTCTTTTTAAAAAATACTATATATGAGTATATTGCCAGCATGTGTGTAAGTGTACCCATGTCATGCAATACCCATGGAGGTCAGAAGAGGGTATTGGATTCTCCTGGATCTGGAGTTACAGGATAGTTGTTAGCCACTATGTGGGTGCTGGGAGTCAAACCTAGATCCTTTGCAAGAGCAGCCAATGATCTTAACCACTGGGCCATCTCTCCAGCTCCCTATGTCTCTCACTACAGATACAGTGTGTTGGTGAGAGTCTGGATTTAACTGGATATGCAGTTCATGAAAAGCAATAATGGAGGGATTCCTGCATTGTGGAAGATGTCAAGTAATGAAGTGGTCAGTACTTCCTAAATGAACTATTGCCTGCTTCTTTTGGAGATCTCCAAACACAATGTTAAAGGCCTTGATCTTGCCAACTCTGGAAGTACTGTATGCCTGGGATATGGTCTAGGGGACATAATATGAGTACATTGCAATAAAAGGTGTCATATCAGCAAATGAAGCAAATAATTTGACTTGGCTGATGAATGCCTTGATGGTTGAGCCAAGATCCTTGCAACCAGCTGAGTCTTTGAGCAGAAGTTGGAGAATCTTTGAACCAAAGCCTTTTCTTGATGAGCCATGATACGGCTGGTTTGAATCCATCTGTGAATGTGGTATCTTGGTCAACCTTGGGTTAGAAAACTGGGCCTCATAATTGCTGTGAGTGTGTTGAACCGTTGATTGATTTTCTAGAGAGGGTTCTGTTGTGGCTTTCTCAAATGGCGCTCAGAGCTAATTTTACTTACTGTCTGGTTGCACTGTAGTGCTGTAGTTTTCTTCTTTTTGTCAGCCCATGTTTCAGATCTGGTTTTGGTCTGTTTTCCACAGTCATTATTTGCAATAATAGTCTTATGTTCCTCTTTCAAACTTAAGAGTTTTCATGAAAAACCATTTGTACTGATGTTACCAAAGGAGAGATGACTCCTCCCACCATAACCCTGAGGATAGTTGAGGGTGACTTGAGGGCAAGAGACTATAAGTCCACATGTCTGACTGAAGCAAGACCCCTTTAGTCTTATGGGATATTGCCTCCCATCAGTCCCTCAAGGTGCCCTTTGCTATGGTGGTAGGATTTTCTTGCAGTTAGATTATTATAATGTATTTTAAATCTGAAAGCACGGAAACATCATGAAGCTGGTAGCATGGAGATCAGTGATGAAGAACAGAAAATTCAAATTTGGCTTTGTTTTCAGCTTAAGTGCTATTGGAGGGATAGGCGTTGGAGCTTGAGCCGTAGAGCTGCATCACCATTCGGAGCACAGCATCACGCAAAGGCTGGGATGCAGGTGCAGCCAAGCAAGGAGTAGCACTGCTCTTTCCCCACAAGTCCCCCAGATCCCATATCCTAGCATATTGTGGCCGGCTGCCTAGCAAGTTTTCCTTGGACCTTCCTAGGTTCTTCCCATCTCCCCTACATACTCCAGTATTTCTTTTACGAGTATAAGCTTTCATCTTTGCATATATCTTGCAAGCGGTTTTACCTAATGGAGGTGGTATTTCTGAGTCAGTGAATAAAATATAAATTGTCAAGCCACGGACTCAGAAACCCCCTAGTCATCCTCCCTCCAGTGGCTTCTTGGGGGCTGGTCAGGTGCTGTTCTCAGCACTAAAAAATCAGCCTGCGAGTAAAACAAGTGATGTCTTTAACATCTTTCCAACACGCTCTCTCCCTTTCTTCAATGTGGAAAGGCTGAGAGCTTCTAGATCTTTAAAATTTTATTTTTGTATGAATGTACTGTCTGCATGTAGTTGGTGCACCTGTGACGTGCAGTGCCACAGAGGTCAGAAGAGGGCATTGGATTCCTCTGGAACTGGAGTTAAAGATGGTTCTCAGCTGCCATGTGGGTGCTGGGGATCAAACCCGGGTCCTCTGCAAGAGTGGTCGGCCCTCTTAACCACTAAGCCATCTCTCTAGCCCCAAGTTCTGGTTTCTTCTTGCATAACTATCTCTTCAGCTGATTTCTCCCTCTGCATGCCTTTACAGCCAGCCAGGAGGAACCAAGACCACCTTCAGCACTTTGGAAATCTTGGGTAAATATCCAACTCCTTGGCCTGCAAGTGCTACCTCCCGTAGAATGCTAGAACACAAACAAAGCAAGTCTTTGCCACTTTGTCATACGTAATGATAGCTTTTTATCTTTTGTCCAACAACGTGTTTATCCTGTCCATGTCAGAACTCATCACAATGGTTTTTGACATCCATTTCAGCTGATGTTTTATACAGGATTCTTGGCCTATTTTCAAAGGAGATGGAAGCTCCTATTTTGGTGCTGAGCCCTCACCAGAGCCGCCTCATGGCAAAGCTGACTCCATCTACGATGCACCTAAAACTTTTCCCACTCCTACCTATTATCCCATTCCAAAGCTTGGCCACAATTTTAGGTATTTGTAACAGCAACATCCCATTTGTTGGAACCAATTTCTATTTTAGTCTATATAAGCTGCTGTGAGGAAAAATAACAGAGTAGTTTAAACAGCAAACATTCTATGCTAGAAGCTGGGAAATAATGTCAAGGGAGAGTTAGCACACTTGGTGTCTGGTGGAGATCTCCCAGAGTAGTTTAAACAGCAAACATTCTATGCTGGAAGCTGGGAAATAATGTCAAGGGAGAGTCAGCACACTTGGTGTCTGGTGGAGATCTCTTTATAGGGAACTGCCTGTCTTGTCTCCTCTACTCTGAAGCATCAGAGTAGGAGACCCTCTCTAGAGCCTGCTTTTATGAGACACCATCCTCATAGGCAGATTACCTCCCAAAGTTACCACCTTCAATACCATCACAAAAGAGATTAGGGCTCTAATGCACCCATTCTGAAGGTAACACAAGCATTCAGTTAGGGGCATGAAGTCAACTCAAATTTTCTTTCCTTGAATTTGTAATCATGATATATTATGTATTTGGAGTCTATTGTTTTAAAGCAGTTAAATAGGGATATGCAGAGCTTTAAGGACTGGGAACATGAACTATATTTGATGTAAACGCAAGTGAATCTGAACTACCATGTATTGAACTCTCAGAATATGTAAAGATATTGCTGTTTGCATATACCTAATCTCTCTGTTTCTCTCTCTCTCTCTCTCTCTCTCTCTCTCTCTCTCTCTCTCTCTCTCTCTCATTTCTGTCATCCCCCTGGCTTGACCCAAGACATAGGTTTAAATTTAGCATTTGACATGTACAGAGTGGTAGATTTTCTATAACTGGTTGTTTCTCTATTGTGTAAGTTTTTTTTAATTTATTTTTTATGTGTATGAATGTACTGCCTACATGCAGGTTTGTGCACCTGTGTTGTGCAATGCCTTGGAGGTTAGAAGAGGGTGTCAGATTCCCCTGGAACTGGAGTTAAAGATGGTTTAGTGGGTCTTTATCCTCAGGGTCTTCGATCCTCAGCCATCATGTGGGTGCTGGGGATCGAACCCAGGCCCTCTGCAAGAGCAGTTGGCACTCTTAACCACTAGGCCATATCTCCAACCCCTGTAGTAGGTTTTTTTTTGGTCTTTTCAAGACAGGGTCTCCCTGTAGCCCCAGCTGTCCTGGAACTCACTCTGTAGATCAGGCTGGCCTTGAACTCACAAAGATCCACCTGCCTCTGCCTCCCAAGTGCTAGGATTAAAGGCGTGTGTCACCACGCCCAGCTTATAGGTTTTTAAATACTGCTGTGGGATGCTTTTCAGGCTGGCAGTTCTGTTGCTCTGACTACATGGTTGACAAACTACAGTCTTCACAAGCTGCAACCCAAGTTGTGTTTCCCTTTCCCATGGTATTTTACTGCTAGGGACTGCACCACATTTTCATCCACCCGTCTCTTTTGGGTTCTTGTTTACTGGGAGTTTTGGTCCTCAAATGGAAGGATCAAGGGACTCTAGGGCATAGGGCTGAACACTGTGGCCTCAGAGGATAGCTGCCCAGTGTCTAGGATTACGTTTGAACAGATCCTAGCCCTCTTATTAGATAACACTGAAGATCAAGGAATAAATCTCTTCCTACTTTAAAGAAGACAAAGCAACTTTATTTCATTTGGCTAAAAACAGCATTAGTTCTGGGTTTTTTCCCTGAGTTTGATTTTAATTTGGAAGAAATTCCTAAATGACAATTTAATGTGGTTGCTCATGATTTGCATCTTTTTTTTTTTTGTTTGTTTAACTTTTACCTGTTTTGTAATTTAGTAGAAAAATTGTGGCTTTCCCATTTTTCAATATAAGGTACGATTTGAGGTACTAATTGAAAAAGTCTTCTTGATCTAGGACTAACTTGACATTCCTGCTTGGAGAAGCTAGAGTTGTGTTGGGACAGGAGGGACGTTGTATTAGTCAGGGTTCTCTAAAGAAACAGAAGCAACAGGACGAATATATAGCTATATACAATTTATTGATTTGCTCACGTGACAGAGTTCAAGAAGTCCAACAGTAGCTGCGCTGCACTGGAGAGGCTGAGAATCCAGGGAACTGCTCAGTCCGCAAGGCCAGATGTCTCAGTAGTCCCAATCTGGTGCTGAAGGCCGATGGATTCCAGGAGATCTGCCAGTCTCAGTACAGGCTGGGATCCGTAGGGTTGATCACAGCAGCAAGACAAACTCACCAGTGAGAGAGAGGCAAGTCTCAGGAAAAAGGGACCAGATCCCTCTGGCATGGCCTTTAATACTGCCTGCCAGCAGAAGGTAACGCCCACATTTGGGGTGGGCCATCCGGGTTGAGGTAGTCCAATCCAAAAGTCCTTTTTCTCTTATTTGTTCCTTGGTCCAGTCAAGTTGACAGCCAGGATTAACCATCACAGATGTTATATGCCAAATGGACTGATAGAACTTGCCTCAACTTCTAGGGGAATCCTTGAGTCAATAGGCATGTATACCTCACAGAAATAATTTGAGTCTTATGAGTCTCTGACCGTAGGATATGAAGAAAAACCAGGTTATTTTAAAAGTGCTTGTTTGTAAATGCATACCTTGAGAGCATTCCTAAGGCTGAGAAGAGGATACTTTGGAAACTGTGGTCCTTTGAATGAGAATGTGCTGAATAGGCTTCAAGTATTTAGACATTTTGTCCTCAGTTGGTGGTGCTATTTTGGGAGATTTTAGGTGGTGCAGCGTTGCTGGAGGAAGTGGGCTGGACTTCCAGAGTTCTTCAGCCTTGCCAGATGTCCGTTCCCTCTCTGTTTCCTGTGCTTGGTTGAAGATGTGATCATTCATTCAGCTTTCTGCTCTGGCCATCTCTGCTGCCATGTCATTAATGGACTGTAATCTCTCTGGATTGTAAGCCAAATCTTCTCTAAGATGCATTGCTCACAGTGTTTTATCACAGCAAAAGAAAAGTAACTAATGCAGTAGACAAGGAAGGCATTCTGTTCTAGAACACTGGACTTCCTTCCAGGCCAAAAAATCCCCACCCCCTCAATCCCAGCTAGAATCTCTGTCAGGAAAAGTAGCCTTGTCCATTACTCTTTAGTGTTTGCTCACAGTCTCTCATCCTTTGGATGATAGGAAAAACACCAACTTGGGTTTTGTATTAGCTTCAAAAAGTCCCCTTTAACTCCACCTGATGCTGTCTAGAGAAGGAGAGCTCCTAGAAGCACAGCTGGGAAAGGCTTTTCGTGCTCTCAGTGTTAACACTATTCACTTTCTTCAACACCAAGAACTCTCTAGAAACAAATTGGAGAAGTGGAAGCAAGTTTGAAGAGCAGAATTTCCAGCTACAACTTTCCATGGGAATGGAGACAGATGAGAAGCCTGATGCGGAACCTCCGACTCTGGAGAGATGCTGAAGTAGTCTTGAGAACTCACAGCCTCTCTGAAATGTTCACTGTTCTTCTAGTTCCTTGCCAGTGTGTCTTGTGTCTCAATGCCTTGCTAAAGATGAATAAAAGCATTTGGTGGCGGAATGATGGATCTGAGCCTGGGAAGGAGCTGAGACATCAGCATGTCCACTGCTATATTTCAGACTTCCCTGAGGCCTGGTCACCCCAGCACACCTGCATTTTTAGAAATGGTCAACCTTGTGCTCACTTTGGCAGCACATATACTAAAATTGGAATGATACAGAGAAGATTAGCATAGCCCCCGTGCAGGGATGACACGCAACTCCGTGAAACGTTCCATATTTTTTTATAAAAATAAAAAGAAATGGTCAACCTTAGTCTAAATATAGTGTATAACAGCATGTCTGTGATAAAGTTTATAAATTTCTTTTAGTGCTAGGGATATAGTCCTGTGTGTTATCTAGAAGTAACCACTTAGCCGGTCACATTGGAGGAATGTATCATTGAAAGGAAGGTCATTTGGTGATGGAACTGGATATGACCTTCCTCTAAGAGAGGCTCATATAATCAATGTTTTTCCATGAGCAACGTGGAAATTCAGGAGGCAAGTTTGCCTGACAGTCCTACAAATAGTCCTACAAATATGAGACTAAAGATCAACTGCCTGTAGGAATGGGAGCTGGAGTAAGTTGTGCCTAGAAAAGACGTAACGAGGGTAGACTGGGGAAGAGGAAGTGTTGGAGATGATGGCAGACACTGTAGCGAGGAGGTTCTGTGGGAATGGGAGAGACTGGGTTTTCTTTTCAGAGATCTCTGCCCCAGTCTGTGTGTTAGGTGTTGCATCCTCTTGACAAATCTCACCTAATTTCCTGATCTTTCCTATTATAATTTTTGAAGAGAATTCCTCTTTCTTCTAGCCGAAGCATTCACCGATAGGCACTACACAGTACACTGACAACCTTGAGTAGGTCTGATCTATATATAGCTAGTTTGATGACATGAACCTCTAGGCCAATCATGCATCCAAATGAGTCAGGAGATTTTGAAGGAATTTCAGATGTATTAGTTGTACATACTAATGGGGTCCACTGTGATGCATGAACCTAATGTACATTTCTCTGATACAGAAATTGAGCATTATTCCTATATTTATTGGCCATTTGTATTTCCTATGAGAAATGTCTATTCAGAGTATGTGCCAATATTTAACAGTATCATAAGAGTATTACATGCTTTTTTTTGTCAAGGAACTTTCGTTTGTTTGTTTGTTTGTTTGTTTGTTTGAGACAGTGTCTCACTATGTGGCCTGGCTGGCCTGGATTCCAGGCTAGTCTTGAACTCAACAGAAATCTACCTGCTTCTGACTCTTAAATGCTGAGATTAAAGGTGTGTGCCATCACAGTTGCCATGAAGGAACTTTTTGAAACAAACTTTGCTGAGAACTTTCTCAGTAGAATGAAGTGTATGTGTGTATGCGTGTGATGTCACAAAAGCAATATAGAAAACATGGTATGCACAAGAGCCCATTTGCACAGCCAAAGGCTACACAACCTTTGATTCCTGGCCAGGGTAGTCCAAGAGACTCCCCAAATTACACAGGCTATTGCTATTGCCACTATTGCCATAGCCCTTGATTAACTCCCAGAACTTCAAGGTAAGACCCTATTGCTGAAGAGAGAACATACTTCAGAGACTGGATTTGGAGCAATGGACCTGGAACTGACCTGGAAGCCATTTCCCTTGAAGGGCAGCTTTGGAGAGGACTACATAAGTAGCTCTCTGCCAAGGGAGAACACAAATTGATGGTCCGATGCCAGCTTTAAGACCAAATAAACCACCTCAATGACCAGTGCAGCATACGGCATTAGTGCAGTAGTGACACTTTTATCTTAGGGGTAAACAACTTAATTGTACTTAAAGTCCACTCGATGGGAGGAAACTCATGTATGGTACTATAAACAGAGCCAAATACACATGGATGGAGAGGTCATAGGTCTTAGAGAAATCCCCAAAGCTGTCACATCCTTAGACTAATGTAATTTCTTACTTACTACAGCAAAAAACCATTACAGGGTACCACAGGTGATCACACACATTGTCTCTGAACTGCCCATGCCTAAGCACATCTACAATGCAACCTCTACACCTAAGGGTCACAAAACATAAAACAAGGGCTAAAGAGGACACTAATGAATCAACTCTTACTAATGAAACTTCCTCATACAACAGAGGGCTGGGAAACACAAAAGGACACAAATGCCCAAAGCGTGGAGATTGGAGTCTGGGTTCTTAAGTTTCACTTACCCAGGGCTCAGGGACCATTGCAGAAGAGGGGGTGGAAAGATTGTATGAGCCAGGAAGGAAGCACATGACCATATGGAAATAGTATCCTACAAGCTCCTGAGACTCTGATCATATGAACATACAGCAATGGGGTCAGCATGTGCAAGACCCATACAAGCTAACGAGACAAAAACCGAGCACAGAACTGTGTACATGGGCAGTAGGCCTCGGTAGCTGATTACTGCTGGATGAGAAAGAATTGATCTTCTTAAGGGGAGGGACTCTGGATGGGCTGGCTAGGTGTCAGGGGATGAGCTTGATTGAGGGAAGTCCAGAGACAATAGCTTGACACAATAGGGCTTAACACAAATGACAGAGGATGAACTCTAGTGTGTGTGTGTGGGGGGGAAATGGGGACGAGAGTATACAAGTGACTAAGATTGAGATGCTCTGTATGAAATAACAAACTTCAATAAAACAACGGAAAAACAAACCCCCAAAGAAACCTTGATATGTGGCACTATCAATGCCTACTGTGGCCTGAGGCCTTTTCCTTGAGCAAAGGAAAGAAATGAGCTAGCCCGCTATAGATTGCTTTGCTAGGATTCCAATGTGGACACTGTTGGGGCAAAGAAAGTTTTTTTTTTTTTTTGAGTGGTACCATATATGTACCTTGTACCAAATGAATGTGAAATTATCGGACAGGCTATTTGTGTGGGTAAATAGAGAAGGTGAAGGCATTGATAGATTCTTGGGGACCGCAGAAGAAGAAAATGGTCACCTGTAAGCTTCATACTGATTATGCAAGAGATCCCTACGGACACTTTGGTGGACTACGAACATGTCCAGTCAGAAAAAAAAAACATCAGATAAAGTTATTTCCTTCTCTCTATACCCCATTGAACCATCTAGCACTAATGCAGGAGGAGGGGGCAGGGGCAGAAGGGGCACCCTTTTTTGGCCAGCTGATTTGGTTTCTCCTTTGAAGAAGTAGGTCCTGGCAGGGCTCATAGGTGAAGTGCCAGTGAATTAGACTGAAATGTATCAGAAAGCACAATTGAATTTTGTGAAATGAGACCATTCTATGGCAACAGGACCCTAGAACTCTGTGCTTTTAATTTAACAGTGAGCACAAAGTAGGACTAACAGGAATAACATGATTTCCTTCATGAAAGCTGATTAAGGGATTAAAATATAGCTCCCTTCCCATCAAGTCCAACATCAATTCTTGTTAAATTAGCTTATATACCTCCATGAGTTGTCAGTATAAATCCTAGAATTGTTGTGAACTTAAAAACAGTACTGCAAAGTTCACCTAAACAACAGCAGCAACCCCCCCCGCCCCCGGCACACACAGAGAAATCAGTAGGGAAGGCCTGCTCTTCCAGAGATAAACATTCTAAAGCAGCACAGTCAGTGAAATAGCACAGTGCTGTACTTCTGCAAGATTCTAAGATGGATCAGTGGACCAATATGCACAGTCCAGGAACAGGTAGCTTATGTGAGAGATAGGCACACAAAATAATAGCACAACCAGGAGCAGATT
Source organism: Rhizomys pruinosus (assembly GCA_009823505.1). Lineage (NCBI taxonomy): Eukaryota > Metazoa > Chordata > Mammalia > Rodentia > Spalacidae > Rhizomys > Rhizomys pruinosus. Next base: position 668,099 of record VZQC01003677.1, on the reverse strand, counting down.
GCCTGATACATAACGCCAAAATAAATAAGCTGTGCTTAAGAAAACCCAAGTTTGAATATTTCATAAAATTCCAAGTAAATGAAAGTAGAGATTCTAGAAGGAATAACGAGCCAGCTGAAGAGGATTTTCCTCTCCCCGTTTTTCAGACCACTTAATGGAAAACAGTGATAGCAGATACAAAGAAGGATGTTGAAATGGGGCTTCACTAAAATACCCTTGTGTAAAATTCCCAGCATAGATGTGTGCAAGTGGGCTGGAAAGATGGCTCAGCAGTTAAGAACACTGGAAAGATGGCTCAGCAGTTAAGAACACTGGAAAGATGGCTCAGTGGTTAAGAACATTGGAAAGATGGCTCAGGGGTTAAGAACACTGGCTGTTCTAGTAGAGGACCCAGGTTCACTTCCCAGCCCCCATATGTTGGCTAAAAACTCTTAACTCCAGTTCCACGGCATCCAATGGCCTCTTCTGACCTCCAAGGGGGCATTGCATGACATGAATGCATCTACCTACATGCAGGCAGCACACTCATATGTAGAAAATAAAAATTAGTAAAAATATTAAAAAAAGAAACCCCAACCCTACCTGAGGAAGTATTGGCAACCAATGGCTGCCAGGAGGGGGCAAGTCACTCTCCTTCAATTAGGAGACTTTTGGAAGGTTGACAAACACTGAAGGGCATTTATGCCCAAATTCTATTTTAGGGGCCTTTATATAAAAACATATTATATATAATATATGTACATGAAGTTGGATGGGGAGTAGTAAGAGAGGTACAGATCGGGGGAGGATATAAATACGATCAAAATAAATTACCAAAAAAAAAATCACTTAAAAAAGAGTAAAAAAAAATCTTTGGGGGCTGATGAGATGGTTCATCAGTTAAGAGCACTGGCTGTTCTTTCAGAGGACCTATTTTTGGCTCCCAGCACCCACATGGCAGTTAACAACTGTCCATAGCTCCAGTTCCAAGGGATCCAATGCTCTCTTCTGACCTCTGTGGGCATTGCACAACATGGATGCACTTACATACATGCAAGCAATAAACTTATACATATAAAAGGATCTTTGGCACACAATAGTCAGAAGTAAAGTAGTAATAGGCATTTTCTGTTCGTAGGATGAACTTGGAATCGAGGCTTACTGAAATGGTGTGCTATAGTGAGTAAATAGGTTTAAAAAGTTCCTCCATGCACCCATAATAAGACATTAAAGAACATGAAGGCAGAAATAAATGTAGGATTTCTGAGTTGTAAACAGAACCATTATCTGGTCCCCCCACCTTTTTTGGGCACAGTTTTGCTATATAATAGCTCAGACTGGACTTGAACTTGTGATCTTTCTGCCTTAGTCCTGCTTAGTGGTAAGGTTGAAGGCCACGACAATAGCTTGTCATTGTCTGACTTTTGGCTAGTTATTTGCTAAGATCATTACTTGCATGGTCTCAAACTTAATGTCTGTATCTATGCAAGGAAGAGACTTGAATAGGTGATATATTCCATACAGCTGGGATTCTAACAGCCACATCATTTGAAGGTTGCAGTAGAAAAATCTCCCTTTCTTACCTTCGAGTGCCTGAAAGGATATGATTTGGTATTGAATTGAGGAGATGGGATTATTCTCTGAAAAATGTTGACACACTGAATCTTTTGTTTGCTCTCTCCAAACCTGCCATCCAGGAAGTCAATAAAATTTGAGAATTTAGCTTAAGGAATTCTGGACTGATAATTTCCACTGATGTTTGCCAAGAATAAAAACTGATTCCAACCTGAATATTTATCCTCATTCTTAACTAAAGTTCTGGATGAAAATAGGCAACTTGTTAAAAAATAAAAATTATAAAACACATTATCTTGAATGAAAGCCAGTCAGCATGGAAAAACACAAGTCCTTTAAAGACTTTAGATACTGAAATGTTCAGATAAAAATACTTTAAATACATTTCAAAATAGCGTATTCTAATCTGGAAGTGAAGAACATGAAGATCGGCAAAAGAACCAGACATTTCAGAAACGAAAAATGATTGACATTTAAAACTCAGTGGTAACCGGTTTCTAGTTTTAGCTGAAGTTGTGTGATAGAAGCTGCCTTATTCTTTTGCCTTCACTAAGGAATCACCTAAAATACATGAAGCAGAAATCGATAAGAGTCTCATATAGCCCAGGCTGGTCTTGAACTTGCTTTTTAGTTCAAGATGGCCCTGAACTCCTGGCCCTATCTTCCAAGTATTGGGATTACAGGCAAACACTAACCCGCTTTGTCTATTTGGTGCTAGGGATTGAACTCAGGGCTTTGTGCATGTTAGACAAACATTCTACTAACTGATGAATTACATTTACAGCCCATGAAGCATCAGCTATTAGAAGTTGGGCATCAGGCAAGTAAGGGCTACACACAGGAGTAACAAAAAGTCCTATGATTGTGTCACTTGACATCCAACAGGCAATGCTAGGCTACAGCTCAAGGAGGAGGGACTCAAACTAAGACTGGTACTCTTACTGAGTTGAAAAGACAGAGATGACATGAGGGAACCAGATAACCAAAGTACACAGGGCAGATAAACATCGGTAATAATGCCTAGCCACAGAAAAAGCTTTGGCAAGCCACCCAGAGCTTGGTCAGTTTTTGGCTGGAAATTAGTCTGTGCAAGCTTACAACTACCTAACTACTGGAAAGAGGCAACAAACCAAGTACCCAGGGCTCAACAGGGATCCCATTAATTTGGTTCTGTAAGAAAGAATAAAAATTCTTCCCGGCTAAGTTCTGAAAACTGATACTCTGAAATAAACTGCTGATAGACAGGTTGGCAGGAGGAAGTAGGTATGAAATTAATACATGTGCCAGAGGGTCTCAGAAAAGTAAATATCTAAAACTCCGTGAGATCTGGAAGCCCATGGAAGGCCTGGGCAACAGAAAGGAACAAGATTTGGCTTTACTGATGGTGGTGGCAGTGGCAGTGACACCAATAACAAACTATGGGAGATTATGGAGAAAGACTGAATACAGAGCCTGTCTTATGCAGAGGACATGCTATGGGAGAGTACGGAGAAAGACTGAAAACTCCACAGAGCCTGTCTTATGCAGGGGTGAAGTCTCACAGGTAATAAAAACTACCATCTCAAAACAGAACTGTCAGAATAGGTGCCAGCCCATCATGAGACCTTCTGGTTGAAGTACCCATTTTCTGACTCTTCTGTGGTCCCATCATTCCTGGCTGATGAGCTTCCCTGGGGATAATGGGCTGAAAGCTCCTCTCAGTCTTCCCTAACAAAGCCTAAACTCAAGTCATGGAAGGATCTGATTCCAAGTAAACTGTGAGCCGGAATAGTATTTAACATAAAATATACTCAAAACTCAAAATTTAAATTTTACTATATCTGGCATGTAGGTAGCAAGATCATCTGGTCCATAAACCAACCTAAGAATCACTGAAATATAAATATCACAGACACAGCAAACAAGGACATTAAAATAGATATCATGAATATTCTCCATATATTCAAATAGGTGGAGGAAAACGTGTGTGTGCTGAGGAGAGAAATGGAAGATATGAAAAAGACAAAAGATATATTGGGTAGGATTAAGAGATTAGCTAAAGAACAGTGAATCTGAATATATGGCACCTGAAAGTATGTCAAGTGAACAACACATAGAGAATCACTCCCACTCCAGTGAAGAGGGATCTAGGAGACACAGGAAATCACCAACCAGTCTAAAATAAGCGTAACCATGACTCCATATGGTTATGCACTTCCTCTCTGGCTCTTTCTGCCCCCTCTTCCGCAATGGTCCCTGAATCAGGGGTGGGTGAAGATTAATATAAGAGTCCTGTCAGTCATTGTTCATATGAACCTATAGCAATGCTGTCAGTACGTGTAAGACCCATGTAAACTCAGTAAAAATACCAGCATAGAACTGGGGAGATGAGCAACAGGTCCTGCCAGATGAAAGTTGATTTTCAGTAAAGGAGCAACTTCAGTTAAGCTGACTGGACCTCAGTCAATGAGGGATGATGACTGGGTACATTAACTGGACTCGATAGGTCTTAACATATATGGCAGAATGCATGAAATCCAGTGGAGAGGGCAATGGGGGGGGGAGTGCAGGGGAGGGATAGAAAGATGATTAGGATGCTTTTTATGAAATGCACAAAAACTCAATAAAAAGATAAAAAAAAATCCTTAAAAAGTGTAACTGGACTCTGAGAGGTCAGCCAAAGGCCTGAAATATAAAAAGATATTTAAATTTCTTAATTAAAAGTAGTAATATTTTGCTGAGCATATATATATATATATATATATATATATATATATAAATTAAAGATTCAGTACTGCAGAAGAGGCAAAAATCTTCTATTGCAAGGCTATGGCATGGCAAGTGATTCGATAGGTAGGCTATTACTAATACGTTAAAGGGGGTGCTATTGTTAAGCCACAGCAAGCAGCAGAAAAAAGCTAATTGACAAAAGTGGATATAAAATGCCATAAAAAGGCAAGACAAGATGGAAAAAGCAAGAAACAAATGCAGAGAGAATAAATAGAAAATACACCACGAGATGATAGACTTATATTTATTCTATCAATAATGTTCACAAATGAACATAGGAGACACAGCTATGAAACACAATTAATTCATAGTTGATCAAAGTTAAGAGAAAACTTTTGTTCTAAAGTCAACACTGTCAAGAAAATGAAAAAAATAATGGATTTGGAGAAAATATATATGAAATAGATATCTGATAAAATATTCTTAACCAGAGTATATAAAAAGCACTTACCCCTGAATGAGAAGCCAAACAAGCTGATTGAATACTGGAAAAAAGTTTTGGATACACATTTCACCGAAGATGCACAGCTGTGAAGCAAGTACATGAAAAAGACATTATTTATCATGAGTATTAGGGAAATGCAAAGCAAACCAAAATACTCCTGCATATATTAGAATGGATAAAATCAAAAAGGCTGATGACAGGAATGGAATGGATATGTAGAATTTTCACATGTAACATTTTGCACATATTTGACATATATGGAAGTTCAAATTGAGATACACAGTTTGGAGAAATTCATCTAATCAAAATGAAAACATGGACTGAGGAGACGGTTTCAGTGGATAAAGTACTTGCTGTACAAGCATGAAGACCTTAGTTAAGATCTTCAGCAGCCATAGAAAAGCATGGGGCTGTAACCCCCATGGTGGGGGCTGGGTGGGAGCTGGGAGACAGAGACAGGTGGATGCCAGGGACTTGCTGACCCACCTGGCTGAAACAGTGAGCTTCAGGTTGAGTGACAGGCCCTGTCTCAAAAAATGAAGTGGATGGGGCTGGAGAGATGGCCTAGCGGTTAAGAGCGCCGACCGCTCTTGCAGAGGACCCGGGTTCGATCCCCAGCACCCACATGGCGGCCGAGAACCGTCTGAAACTCCAATTCCAGGAGAACTCCAGTTCCAGGGGAATCCGACACCCTCTTCTGACCTCCGCGGCATTGCACGACACAGGTGCACAGACTTGCATGCAGACAGTACATTCATACACATCCAGAAATAAATAAAAAAAAAAAATGAAGTGGAGAGCAATAGAGGAAGACACCTAACATCCGCTACTGACCTTTACACACAGCCTTGCATGGGCGGGCACACCTGTGTGTGCATAGAGCAATAGAGGAAGACACCCAACATCAGCTACTGACCTTTACACACAGACATGCATGGGTGGGCACACTTGTGTGTGCATAGAGAAATAGAGGAAGACACCTAACATCAGCTACTGACCCTTACACACAGCCTTGCATGGGCGGGCACACCTGTGTGTACATAGAGCAATAGAAGAAGACACCCAACATCAGCTACTGACCTTTACACACAGCCTTGCATGGGCGGGCACACCTGTGTGTGCATAGAGAAATAGAGGAAGACACCCAACATCAGCTACTAACCTTTACACACAGACATGCATGGGCCAGCATGCCTGTGTGTGCATAGAGCAATAGAGGAAGACACCTAACATCAGCTACTGACCTTTACACATAAGCATGCATGGGTGGGCACACGTGTGTGCATTGGTGCACACATATACACACACCACATACAAACACAAATGAAATAATTTGTGCAAAGACTTTTATTTATGTGTATGAGTGTATTGCCTGCATGCATGTAAGTGCACCTGTGTCTTGCAATGCCCATGGAGGTCCAGGAAAATGGTAACATTCCTTTGGAACTGGAGTTATGGATGGTTGTTAGCTGCCATGTGGTTCTGGGAATAGAATCTGGGTCCTCTGCAAAAGCAGCCGGTGCTCTTAAGCACTGAGCCATCTCTCAAGTCTCATAGATTTTTTAATTTTTTATTTATTTTTTATGTGTATGAATGTACTGTCTGCATGCAGGTTTGTGCACCCATGTCATACAATGCTGCAGAAGTCAGAAGAGGGTGTTGGATTCCCCTGGAACTGGAGTGAAAGATGGTTCTCAGCTGCCATGTGGGTGCTGGGGATAGAACCCAGGTCCTCTGCAAGAGCTGTGGGTGCTCTTAACCGCTAGGCCATCTCTCCAGCCCAAATTTTTTTTTTGAAAAATCATAACTAAGACCTATAAAACACTTCAAATGTTCATCTCACATTATTGAAAGTAAACATGCAAAATAAAACCATATGTCTATAAACAATATGGTGAAACTATATAGAAAACAAATTTTCTGTTAAGGAATGTGGTTACTTTTGATGAAGAAATGAGTGTTCTTTCAGGGGAGACCCAAGGCTCTTCAGATACAACTTTATTTTCATTTCTCAAACTATAATGTGGGTGTATGAGTCATAACTATTTTGAGATCCTTTGTCTCTTACATATGTATATTCTGTTAGTCAATTTCTTAAATTTTTTTGTTGTTACTTCGTGTATGAGTTTCGCCTGTATGTATGTAACTGCACCTGTGTTGTGTAGTGCCTGTGGAGGCCAAAAGAGGGGGTCAGATCCCCTGGAAATGGTGTTATGGACAGTTGTTAGCCACAATGTGAGTGCTAGAAACTAGATAATTGTATAGCAGCTGGCAAATTTAACTGCTGAGCCATCTCTCCAGCCCCCTTTTTGTGCTTTGAGACAGGGTCTCTATAACCACAGCTAGCCTGGAACTCTCTCTGTACACCAGGCTAGCCTCCATCTCACAGAGATCTTGCCTGCCTTCGCCTTCCAAGTGCTGGAATTAAGTTGTGTGCCACCACATCAGGCACTGGTCAATTTCTAATTCATCATTCCATTAACTAAGTACCTGGAGATCTTGGATGTGGTTTTCAACATCTCCTTAACTCACAGGATGTTTGAAGCTGACAGGGAGATGATGGTAGTTCAAGCCACTCAGCATATGGGAAGTCATGGAACCAGCGGCAGGAGTAACCAGGCACTAGGATAAAGCTTATCAGTGATTACCATTCTGATCCATAACTCCTGCAAGGGTGAATGATTGGCTCTACTTCTAGAGTGGAGCTAAATTGACAAAATGGGAGTGATTCAACAGGGCTCTGGATATTCCTGGGTAAAACATCAGTACACATCTTATAACATCTTATAACACATCTGTTTGGTGATGATTTTGCAAAAGACTTAAGAGTTCCCTATAGAAACATAACAAATAGGATCAATAGGAAATACACAGGGGCTATCTCACATAATTTTGAAGGCTGAGAATTCATACCACCTGCCAGCTGTAATCAGGACAACCAGGAAAGCCAGGGAGTGTGAATGAGTAAGTTTGATACGGGACACCCATTGATTATGAGTCGTAGTTGAAGTTCAATGGTTTGAGAATCAGAAGTGCTACATCTAAGGGCAAGAGAAGACGAATGTCACAATTCAAAGGAGAAGCCAGCTTGCTATGTGCTCTTGCATCATTAATGAAGACCAGCTTCTGTTAAAAAATAAATTTGTTTTTTAAATTTGTCTTAAGACAGGGTCTCCCTGTAGCCTCAGTTGGCCTATAACTCACTATGTAGACCAGGCTGAGGTTGACCTTGAGCTCAAAGAGATCAGTTGGCCTCTGCCTCCAGAGTGCTGGGATTACAGGCATGTGCCACCACATCTGGCTAATTTATTATTTTTTTCTGTGTAAATTTTTTATTGATTTTTTTTTTTTTTTGTATTTCAAACGGAACATCTCAATCTTAATCATTATATTCCTTCCCCTCTGGGATCCAGCTCCTCCCTCTGAATTCACACATTCTACGATTTGTGTTAAGGCCTATCCTGTCAAGTTAGTGTACTCGGATGTTCCTCAGTGCAAGTTCATCTACTGGGGTCTAGTCAGCCTATGTAGAGTCCTTCCCTTTAAGAAGATCAGCTCTTCCTCACCCAACAGTAATCAGCTGCCAATAATTTTTTTTACTAAGATTGGGGCTTGCTGCCCATTTCTGCAGTTCTGTGCTAGGGTTTTGTCTGCTTGAGTTTGCATAGGTCTTGTGCATGCTGACACCATTGCTGTAGGTTCATGTGAGCAGAGTCCCAGGAGCTTGTAGGACTCTATTCCCCTATGGTTATGCACCTCCTCCCTGGCTTTTACAATATTTTCGCCCCCTCTTCTGCAATGGTCCCTGAGTGCCCTGGGTTAGACTAATATGATTCCCTCTGGTTTTTGCACTACCCAGGCATTATTTATCTCTCTTCTCTCTTTCCCTGTCTAGCCCTCCTTCCATACCCTCCACATTTAAAGTCCCCATTTTTCCCATTTCTCCCTTGATAATACCAGTCTCTTAGGATCCCATGCTTCTTGAGCTCCTCTTCCCCTTTATCCTCAAATTTCCTTGCATAACCTTCCATCACCCTCCCATTTAAATATAACCATTTTTCCCATTTCTTCCTTGGTAACACCTGGCTCTACTGCACTTCACTCTGGTTCCTTCTTTCCCTTTTCCTCCCTAGCTCCTTTCCATTATCCTGCTTCCTGCAGTTACATCAGGATACATATTCACATAATAAGGATTTGGTACTAGGGTCCACATATGAGGGAGAACATACATCATTTTTTTTTCTGGGTCTGTGGTACTTACTACAGTATAACAGTTTCTACTTCCATCCATTTACCTGCAAATCTCATGATTTTGTCTTTCTTTTACCACTGAGTAGAACTCCATTGTGCAAATGCTGCCTTTCCTCCAGTGAGTCCTCCCTAGGCCCTTTGTCACAATCAGGTTGTTGAAATTGCATATACTACTCATGTTTGGGTCTTCAGTTATGTTCCATTGATCTGTGTCTATTTTTGTTCCAGTATCATGTTGTTTTTATGTCTGTAGCTCTGTAATATACTTTTAAATTTGTTATAGCAGCCCCAACCGCCCCCCCCCCCCCGCATTGTTCTTTGTGCTCAGGGTTGCTTTGGCTATCTGGGATCTTTTGTGCTTCCATACGAATTTTAGGATTTTTTTTCTAATTCTGTGAAAAATATTATGGGGATTGTGATTGTAGTCGCACAGAATCTACACATGGCTTTTAGTAGAATGGTCATTTTCATAAATATTCTTCCAATCTACAAGCATGGAAGGGAGGAACACCTTCTTTCCTTTGTCAATTCAAATGCTGCCTCCCTCACAGACACTCCCAGAAATATTTTGCTACTGGATATCCCTTGGCTGAGTCAAGTGGACACAAATGACCACACTGCTTAAGGGTCACACTACCCTGAAGAAATTAAAATTGTGATTGATGAGCTAACAACTAATGCTTCCCACCCAGTCCATCTCTTTTCCATAACTCTGTCATGTATTTCTCTGGCATTTTATTACAAATTCTATGAAAAATTTCAATAAAGTTCAATGTATAAGGTGGAATTTACTATACTAACACACTGCTGAACATGAGGACCAGATTCATTCCCTAAAGGATGAGATTCCATTCTGCTACTTGTAGTGACCCATTTCCTTTCACAAATTCTTTTAAATCCCCAGAGTAACCTAACTACTGTTTTCCATTCTTCATTTATCCAGTATCTATAGGTACTGAAAGATGCATTGAGCTGAATATTTAAATTCTTTAGCATCAAATTTACTTTTTTCCCCTTTGAGTAAGCAATCCCCATTAATTTTAGCTTAACTGAGGGCTTTGAGTCATTCTCTAAAAATACTGTTTGTTCCGAATTTAATTACCCTCATATGTTCTGTTTCTACTTAATTCTATAACTGAACCATCTATTTACTTATTATATAATTGAAGCAGAAGAGCAAATATTTAGCATATTCATCAACAAATAGTTGCAAAAATTCCATAAAATATGTTGAAAATAAAAGGGGAATTACTGAGGACAAGGAACAGAGGGTAAAGGGAGCAGGGACAAGAGTATAATGAGGGGGAATATGAACAAATGTATTATCACATGCAAGACACTGTGATATCGAAACCCATTATCCTGTGCCATTAGCATGTGCTAATAAAAATGGAACTCCCCAATTTCACATTTTCTCTTTGTAATTCTCAATTAGAAGCTAATGTTTGTATTTCCATCTACTGATCTTGTCCTTCACTGAACCCAGATTAGATGTGAGGTAGTCAAGATGTAGCACTTTGTTGTTGGAGCAATGTATTTTCCTTCCTGTAATAAGACACCGTGAGCAAGGCAACTTATAGAAGGAAGAGTTGAATTGAGCTTATGATTCTAAGGTGAAGGGTCCACCATGGCTGGGGAGGTATGGTGGCAAAGGTGGCCAGAGCAGAAAAGCTGAGCAGTCACATCTTCAAAAAGACCCAGGAGGCAGAGAGAGACAGGAAATCTGCAAAGCTTAAGAATTTTCAAAGCCCATCCCCACTGCCCAGCTTCTTAAGGCATCTCAAAACACCCACCAACTAGGGACAAAATGTTCAAACACTTGGAGCTTTTGGGGGACATTCTCATTCGCACCACCCCGAGCAAAGGCTGTAAGCATGATACCTATTAGCCAGAAGGTGGGCTTGATAGCTTTGGTTGATGGATGCCTGTCAGTCCAAGCAGCAAGTAGAGTTTTCTGTTGGAGAGGAGAGCACATGGAAGGGCCTGGATCTTACCATTTGCCAGTGCACCAAAGACTACTTCTCCTTTCTCTTTCCTTACATGGAGTAAGCCTTTTTGCCTAGACCTGTTTGATTAGTAGCACTATATGTTTTTATGTGAGACATTGCTAGAAGATTTATTCTATGTATGTGGATTTCTTAGTAACTCATTTTACTCCCTTAAAAGCAAAGCTTGTTTTAATTTTAATTTTATATTTTCTTGATAAGGCAATGTCATTATGAGATACATCTTCAATGTCTTATATTGAAAGTTTCCTTAAAAATATTTATGTGTATTGCCTGCATGTGTGCAAGTGCACTCATGTTGTGCAATGCTTCTGGAATTCAGAAGAAGATGTTGGATCCCCTGGAGTTACAGATGGCTGTTAGCTGCCATGTGGTTGCTGGGAATTGAACCTACTGGCTCTTGACTGCTGGTCCATCTTTTCAGTCCCACAATTATTTTTTCTAAGCTAAAGTTTTACAGACTTTTCACTAAAATATTCACAAAATTTCCCACTTTCTCTGCATTTGTAGTCTGCTGTTCTATTGTATTGAAGGGTATATCTGTTGAGACATTAGATAGTGAAAAGCAGATAGCTTCCTTGCTTTTCATGGCTTCTTGTATTTTGTATATTTTCATTGGCAAATAAATATTTCAGATTATGTGTAAACTAAGAATAAACAGGTTATAAAGAAGGGGCTGCTTTTCTAATCCCAGGTAGGAAAAAAAATCAAATGATGACTCTTTGATTTCTTAATTTCTAAATAACTTTACCATTTCATAGGATCGTATACAGTTTAGGCAAGTAAGTGCTTCTAATCACTTAAGGACATTTTGAAACCCGAAAGTCTATGAGTTTATCATTTGACAATCAGAGACATGAATGACTGGCTTTCTATGGTAATGTATGAAAATATTGCTAATCTAAAATCTTGCTGAACTGCAGTGTCAGTCACAGAACAGAGTTGAACCACAGCTCCATTCTATGACTTCTGAAGAGAGTAAGTAGTTGAGTTGCAATTGGCCTCCGAGGATGCCATTTTTGTATTACATAAACAGAAGAATCCTGAACTTCTACTCGCCAGTGGAGTGTGGAGGTCTGAAAGTGTCCTGGGTCTAACATTGGTCAGGAGCAGGATCAGCTTGTTACCTTGAGTGTTGATACTTGTTTTTGTTTTTTTTTTAATTAATTCTTTTTTATTGATGCTTTGTGAATTTCATACATCATTTTCCAATTCAGTTCAGGCATATATCCCCTTCCCTTCCCCCCACCCCACCCCTACCCATCCCAGATCATGCATTCTGCCGTAAGTTTTCTGCATCTTTCTCTGCTTTTTTGTTTTGTTTTGTTTTCATTTTTTTTAACAATAAGTGATAATTTGTGAGTACAAGCATCCTTCATGTAAAACCAATTTGCAAGCAGTTGTGCCCAAACCCACACAGCTCATGGGTCCCACCATCCAGCAGGGGGGCTTGTATGTTCAATCAAGTTGATCAAATGAGTGTCCAGTCTATATTGTTGTAGTTTCACCATTAACCCCAATCGAAGCCCTTACATTCTACCACGCCCCCTCTTCCGCAGATTGTTCCCTAGGCTTAGAAAAGGGGCACAGGTGGATGAGAAGCAAAACACTCTACTTTCTCTGGAGCTGATGTCTTGGTCTCTAGTCAGTTCTGGCTGTTTTCTTTCATGGGCTGCCAGCTTGTCCAGGCATAACCTTTCGATCCTACTAATGAAGCACATGCAATTAGATATTTAGGTATTAAACAGTATAATATATAGCCTTTCGATCCTACTAATGAAGCACACACAATTAGATATATAGGTATTTAAACAGTACTAATTGTTATGGTAGGTTTCTTTGGTATAGACACAGATGTTTGGATGGTATGTTAATTCATGATTTACATTTTCTTCTGTTAAGTATGGCAGGGTCTTCGTGTGGTTTATAACATCTCCTAACCATTAGAGGATGTAAGCTTGTGGCATCAGCCGTGGGTTATTCCTCCAAGGAGAGAGCTAATAGCCAATTAGATTTGGGATATACAGACATATGGCTGCCACTGCTGCACAGTATTTCCAGGCAGATGAGGTGTAGCTGGTGCTGACGGAGGAGTCTTGCTTGACTCAAGGAGACCTATATTTGCTTTATTGGTTTAGTGGTCTTTGGTAACACTCTCTGGCATCCCAGAGACCATCTGTATACTTGCAAGTGCGGTCTCCATACATCTTTCCCATGTTTATATCAGGTCTTCAACAGCAGGGCCTTATCGCCTCTCTTCCTGCAGATATCCCAGTTTGGAGGCAAGGAGCCTTTACCATTTGTGGGGGCTTGGATCCCCTGGCCAACATCTCCTTGGTAGAATAATCCATTGTTGATGTCAGAGCTCCTGTATTAATATATTTTGTTTAAGTGCATAGCTTAAGGAGACTTTAGCATTATATTTGGTTCTGAATAGAGAATAATCCTTTTCACAGTTTCTATGTCCATTAGTCAATTAAAGAAGGCAGTTTTACTGATTTTACAAGAGAATACCTCTATAACAGCTGGCTCCAATCTACAGCTGGAGAACGACCTCATCATCATCATATTTCTCCTTATTCTATGGGGGGGAGTTAAGAAAGTCTCTTGTATTAAAACCTTTGCGGCACCTAGAAGGTAAGCTTCATTAGGAATCATTAAAAATAGTTGTTACTAGTAGGATCCACAGAGGGGCCTGATGTCTGCAGCAATCTGAGGCATTTCTTCCCTTCAATGCCCAGAGGAGTCAATCCTTCTGCTGGCACTTTCTGGTACATCCTACTCACTGCAAAGCTGCATTTTCTTTCTCAGCCATTAAGTTGGTGATACTCTGGCCTGTTGGAACATACAAATCCTTTCCCATAGTTAGTTTTAAGATTTGGGTTGCAAGGTTTTTTGACAAAAAGTTTTCATATCTATCTATATCCCCCTTTTTTATTTAAGGTTTTTATTTTTGACCCATGAGTCTCAAAAAAGCAGTTGTATTATATATACCTATAGGGTGGAATCAAGGCACAGATTTCATCAAGTTCACCCATGCTGTTTTGGGTTACTGTATGTGATTAACTTGGGAAACAAAGTTTATTTTTAAATTAAATCATCCTATAGGTGAAAGAGATTGCTACCAGGTGATACTATATGACAGCAAAATTATAGAGAACATTTGTTTATACCAATCCCAAAGTAATTGTTATACAGTTTTTAATTAAAGCTAATGTGGATATATATCACCAATTAACTCAGATGCATTACCTTTTTTATCAGCCTTTAAACCAATGTTGTTTAATATGCACATATTTACTTTTACTAAGTCCTAAAACACCATGTATCCTGTAGACAGAGTCTGGGCAAAACTGGATACTTGTTGAACTCATGTCAATTAAATATGCACCAATCGAATATACACCCGTGTCCCTCTCCCACCCCTCCCACCCTTCCCAAGTCACCGATTATGCTATGTTTTGAAATACAAGTACAGGGGATGGAGAGATGGCTCAGTGGTTAAGAGCACTGGCTGTTCTTGCAGGGGATCTGGGTTTGATTCCCAGCACCCACATGGGGGCTAACAACCATTCATAACTTCAGGTCCAGGGTAATCCAGTCCCCTCTTCTCACCTCTGAGGGCATTGCCCAACACAGGTGCACTAACATACATGCAGGAAATACACTCCTACACATAAAACAAAAATAATTAATAAACATTAAAAAAAGAACTATCAATACAAATTAGATGTTGAGCATGGATGGGTGTATTTTCTGTTGCTGTGATAAAGTATCTTGACACAAAGTAAGTTAGGGAAGGAAGGGTTTATTTTGGCTTGTAGCTCCAGAGGACATACAATCCATCATGGCGGGGAAGGAAGGTTAGGCAGCAGGATCATATGGCCTACCTGACAGGAAGAAGAGAGATCACATTTCATATGTACATGAGGGGAGAGAGAGAGAGAGAGAGAGAGAGAGAGAGAGAGAGAGAGAGAGAAAATGGAGCCAAGTTACATAACCTCCAAGACCTCGCTCAGCACTGTTCTTCCTCCAGCAGTATTCTACCTCCAAGAGGTTCCATAACATTCCGAAATAGCCTTGCCATCAGGAGACTGTGTATTCAAACACATGAACCTATGGGGTGGGATGGCGAACAAAATTTCTTATTCAAACTAAAACAATGAGCCAACTCTGTCAGAGCATTTGGTGTCTGCTGAATGGGGGTTGAGGAAAGGAGATGGTGAGCCAGGTCCTGGATTTGTAGTTTGGGTTTTACAGTAAACGAAGAAAGCAAAATTACCCCAGAGGCCATGTATGAGGTGATGAAAGGGAATGGTCATGTATGTGGTAGGACCACAACAAATGCCAGCCCTCCCTTTTCCTCTGTGGATGTAAGTTCTAAATGTATTATGGTTGCAAAATAAAATGAAATCGCATGGATTTTTGGAATGTCCAGGTTTTCTGTTTCTGTTTGCATGACAGTGTAGGAGTTTCCCTTGTTAGTGGAGTAGCCTTGCTGAACCTTTTAAAAGTGCCTTCATAGGCACAGGGAGACTGATGGGGACATGGTGAGGGACAACTGTGACATCAGAAGATGCAGCTTCTTTTGGCTCATGAGTAAAGGTTGCAAGTCAGCCTTGGTTTTGCTCAGTGGGATCCCCTTTCCCCCTTCAGCTTTGTTAGACTGCTCATTGTTGCCACATGGGGCTTCTTTCTGCAACAAAAGGTTTTGTTTGTTTAAATTAAGAGATGAAATTCCGTGTCCCAGGTCACTTGGCCGTCCCGGTCTCCCTAGCCAGGTGCACATCATTTTTCAGTGGAAGGAAGCCCACTCTGCATTGCTCAGCCTTTTGGTTTCATTCGGAGCCCCGCTCCCTGCATCTCTTTGGGTATAGACTAGACTATGCTGGTGATGTCGACTGTTACCTGAAAACTTACCCTCTCAGCACTACAACCCCAGTCTCCCAGGGACCAAGAACGTGCAGCTGTCTTCAGGTCTCTGTGGCCATGGCTTTCAGTCTGCTCAAGCCTGGCCAGCTCAGACCAGAGGTTGGTTTACATCAGCAGGGGATGCTGGCCTCTTGGCTCTGCCTTTACCTCTGCCTCTAAAAAGGAGGGTGGTCTGGGCCAGAAGAGGGAAACTCAATCACAGTGCAACAGGTACAAAAGGCTTTTAGTCAGAGTGCCAGTCCCCAGGGTCACTGATACTATCACTGGCTAGGTCTGGTTACAGTGAGCTGCCTCCCTGGAGCACTAAGGAGAACCAGCATGGAGACCTGAGAAGGGGATGAGGGCAACTCTGAATGAACAGGACGGGTAAGAAAGTGCAAGTGAGGAGGGCGGAGGGATGGAGGAGCAACCAAGGAATGAAGGCACTGGGAGACTCCATTAGAAGCTTACTCTCCAGCTGAAAAGCAGCGGATATTTTTGCCTCAAATTATTCCCTCATCCGTAGAGATGAAGATCCCTTCTCCTCATCTTTTTTTTTTTTTCAGGAAAGATAGGCACCTGAGAAAAGAGCAATATTTTTAAAATCATAAAGCTCTTTTTCCCTAAGGGCAGAAGAAGATGCCATATTTTTTGATATGTGGCCCCCCTCACCTGCAGTAATTGCTGCTACCATGTGGCTGTGGTTGCTAGGAGAGGTAGACAGAGTCTGGTCCTGGGTCAGAAACTTTCTCCCCAGGCAGCACACCAACCTGCTAGGAAGAACAGCAGCGGCCATGCAAAGTCAGCGCATCCAGGACTAGGGGCATCATCTCATCTTGTTTAGTTAGTGTGTTGCTGCTGTATTGAGGCCAAGGAGCTAAACCACAAATGTGACCGGTTATTATTGCTTTCTTGTGTGTGCGCGTGTATGTATATGTGTGTGTGTTGTATGCATATGTGTGCTTGTGTTGTATGTGTGCATGCTTGTGTGGAGGTCAGAGACTGACTTCAAATATCTTCCCCTCTCATTCTCTTACCTTATTTTTTGAAACAGGGTTTTTCATTGAATGTGGAACTTACTGTTTTGGCTACACTAGCTAGCCAGCGAACTTCCACTTACCTCTGGCCACCTTTGGCACTGGGGTGGCAGGTGCTTGTTGCTATGGCCCACCTTTTATGTGGGTGCTGGAGATCTGAACTTGGGTCCTCATTCTCCTGTGGTAAGCACTTTACCCACAGAGCCATCTCCCCAGTCCTCTATTAACAGTTTCTGATATGATCACAGGTGACATGTCAACCCTTTTCCCATCAGTTGCAAAAGAGACTATATTTGCAGACTCTTGATGCATCACTTTAATTCTCTGTTTATTGCTGAAGAAATATGTTTGCTTCTGGCCACAATGTCATTGTTACCAAAGAAGTAGGTCTCCTTTTCCCCAATAGAATGTTTTCTTTTTAAATACATGTGTATGACTGTTTTGCCCTCAAGTATGTATAAGTGCACCATGTGCTTGGAATGCCTGAAGAGGCCAGAAGAGGGTGTTGGATTCCCTGAAACTGGAGTTATGGATGGTTGGTAGCTGCCCCAGGAGTGCCAGGACCTGAACCCTGGCCTTCTGCTACAGCAGCCAATAATCTTAACCACTGAACCACTTCTCCAACTCCTAGAATGTTTTCTTTAGACTCAGTGTTGATGAAATGCATTCTAAGCCTTAGCTCATTGACTGGGCAGTAATGCTGCCACATAGTTCTTATTTTCAGTATCCCATTTCATAGATAAGGAGGAGGAGGTGTAGCAAAGGTAACATAAAACAATGTAATTAAAGCCTAAGATCACTTAATTTTTCTGGCTTCTCAGCCTTTTGACTTAAAGGTGTCATTGGACTGGTATGTGGTACCTGTCATGACTCACAACAACTGGATACCATCTTGAGTCTCTCTTATGTAAGAGATTGTACAGACCACTAGTGCCAGGGAAAAATGGTCATCCCTGTGCTTGAGCAAGGAAAGCTTTGACAGGAACCAGGTCTCGTGAGACATTAGGAAAAGTGTGTTGTAGGAACAATGGTGAAAGTGTGCCAAGGGTCAGAACACTGGCTCTTTGGCTTCAAAGGACCTTCCGGAGGGTGGGCACATCATGGATAAAGCCATGGAAGATTGATAAAGGATTCTACTTGGAAGGGTGTGGGTAGGCTGTGTGGAGTCAGTTCAGGAAGCGCCCACTTGCCACGGTAGAATTCATCTTGCCTTTAATAAGTTCTCTGTGGGCTTTAGGCAAGGAAGTGACTACATCACATCAGTTATAAGAAGTACATCTTAGCCGGGTGTGGTGGCACATGCCTTTAATCCCAGCACTTGGGAGGCAGAGGCAGGTGGATCTCTGTGAGTTCAAGGCCAGCCTGGTCTACAGAGCAAGCGCCAGGCCAGCTGGGACTAAAGGGAGACCCTGCCTCAAAAATACACAGACACAGACACACAGACACACACACACACACACACATACACACACACACAAGAAATATATCTTAGAGTCTTGGTGAAGTAATTGTCTCACAAACACGAGGACCTGTGCTTGACCTCTGAGTTTGACCTTTAGAGCCCGGGTAAAAAAGCCAGGTGTGGTGGTGTGTACTGTGATCCCAGAGCTGAGGACATGAAAGATGGGAAGGATTGCTGGGGCTCAGTGGCCAGCCAGCCTAGCACGTCAGCAATCTCTAGGCCAGAGAGAGAGACTATTTTTAAAAAGCAAATACAGGCTGGGCGTGGTGGCACACACCTTTAATCCTAGCACTGCAGAGGCAGAGACAGGTAGATCTCTGTGAGTTCCAGGCCAGCTTATTCTCCATAGTGAGTTCCAGGCCAGCTGGGGCTTCATGTGGGCGTCTCCCCGGGAATGGCAGCACACAGGAGGTGGAAAAGCATGGATGTTTTTGAGGAGTTCTCCATAGACTTTTGTGCTCAACTGTTTCATTGCTTTTGTTTTTATTGCTTACCACTGAAAATGTTTCCTACATGTTTACACAATTTTGGTTAAAATTTTAATGTCATACCAGGAATTGGGCTTCACGCTTCCCAGCAGATAAAGCACTAGAACTATACCTTCGTCATCTGCAGAGCCCTGTATGTTCCTTTCTCCAAGTCTTGAGAGGCAGCAAAGCTCTAGTGATACCCCAAATGATAAATCATCATATGGAATTTTAAGTTGTTTTGAATAATTTTCATTTTCAATTTGCTTGAATCACCAGCTCTCACAGCCTCACAGGCTCAGAGTCAGTCAAACTTAGCATATCTCAGATGAGGCTGGAAAAACTTTGGTTGTAGATGTTATGCTGCGTGTTGTCAGGTGTTTAGTGATATCTCCGGCTTCCACCCCATAGACACAAGTCTCCGCATCTCAACTGTGACAAGGAGAAATAACTTTAGGGATCACCAAAGCCACTGGGGGAGTAATAACTCCTACCGAGGAGTGCCGGCCTCAGCCATGTTCTAATCCTGCATTCTTCCCTTCTGAGTTACATTGCCTTTGGCAGGTGCCAAAGCTCCAGCAACCCGAATACTCATTTGAAAAAGGAAGATGGTTTTTTCTAGCTTTCAGGGTAGTTCTAAAAATATGCTTGTCAAATGTTAGTCATTTACTCAGTTCTCAGAAGCCTGGAGTCTGCCTTCTCGAAGCCTTGCCAATATCTCCTGGTGTATGTAGGAAAGTGTACTACCGTTCAAATCAGTTCTCATTTCCTGCAAGTCCTATCTAGACTGAATTGGTTAAACTGAACTTTATAGAAGCACAAAGGGATAGATTACCTCCATGACTTGAAAATAGCATATTTATTGATTTTGTCCTTCACTAAGTGAGCATCCCATTCAAGGTGTGTTTGCTGACCAGTGGTAGAACAGAGTCTGCTCCAAGCTGATTTAAGCACTCTAGCTGCTGGCCATTCCCATTCTTTCCTGTGCACTTTCACAGTCTCTTTGTACTAAAAAAATTTTAAAGTTCTTGAAACTGTGCTATGTTCTTTCCCCCTCTCTCTTCTTGGTTTGCACAGTGCAGAAACAGTTAATGGCATGTGGCTTGGCTGCGTCCCCAGTCTGTGTAGACTACACTGGAAGGATTGAATGAAATTGATAGCCTAACATTACATCGGTAAAATCCCCAAAGAAAGAGTAGCTGGGCAGCTAGAAGGAATGACCCTGGAGAAAACAGCTGTCAAGGGCAGCTATTGGCTTATCTTTCATGGAAAGAGAGACATAATGAATTCTAAATGAAGAAGAATGCAAGGGAGAACAGTCCATGGTTTGGGAAAGACTGCTGCAATACCTTGGCACTTTGGAAGGACCAATGAGTGGCTTGTCACGTCTTGGGACAGTCTGTCAGGTGTAGACCATACTTGAGAGGAGAAGTGATCACATCCAAGTACCTTGCAGATGAACACTCCTTTTAAAGGCTAGGAATCTTCAGTAAAGGGAAAGCTGACTCTCTAGGTTAAGACTGCTTAACGAATGTGAGCTACACACAGGTGAGAGGCTACATGCAGGCTGGGTCATTTTTAGGGAGCAGTTTCACAAGACCTGGCCCCAGAGGACCATGTAAGCCTTTCCCAGCTCACTTTACTATTTGTTTCCCCTCTGCCCTGATGACTTATGATTCTCTGAGAACATACATCAGTGGAGTGCTGTAAGGAAATGTTCTAGTTTTATAAATATTGCTGTGATTAAACACTCTGACCAAAAGCAACTTAGAGAAGAAAGCTGCATGACTTATAATTCCAGGTTACAAGTCCATCACTGAAGGGAAGTCAAGGCAGGAGCCCAGGCCACTAACCACATCACATCCATAGTCAAGAACAGAAAGAAAAAAAAAAGGATTCTTGTTTGCCAACTTTCTGTTTAGCTAGTTCTCTCTATTCTTCTGCAGTCCAGGGACCCAAACAAGGGAATGCTGCCACTCACAGTGGGCTGGATAAATCCACAACGAAGACAGTCCAATCCTCACAGACGTGGTCACAGGACAACCTGATCTAGAGCGGTCCATAATTTTGACTCTCTTCCTAGATGAGCCTCGGTTGTGCCAAGTCGACAGAGCTAACCAGCACAGGAATAATGTTTTATAGTAGAAAGACTTGGATTTGGAGGGAAGCGGCTCCTAACTTCAGACTTGGCTCCATGTACTTTTAAAATTCATGGCCCTGGGGCTGGAGAGATGGCTCAGTGGTTAAGAATAATGGTTTGAGGGGCTGGAGAGATAGCCTAGCGGTTAAGAGCTCCGACTGCTCTTGCAGAGGACCCGGGTTTGATCCCCAGCACCCACATGGCGGCTAAGAACCGTCTGTAACTCCAATTCCAGGAGAACTCCAGTTCCAGGGGAATCCAAGACCCTCTTCTGACCTCCGCGGCATTGCATGACATGGGTGCCCAGACCTATATGCAGACACTACACTCATACACATACAAAAATAAATAAAATTAAAAAAAAAAAAGAATAATGGTTTGAATCCAAGCACACACAAGGCAGCTAACAACTGTCTATAACTCCATTTCCAGGGGCATTTGACACCCTCTTCTTACCTCTGTGAGGACTGCATGACATGGCTGTACTTATATATGTGCAGGCAATATAAACAAAAAATAAAATATACATAAAATCAAAATATTAAAGTATGTGGCCCTCAGCAAGGAACTTTGTCTTATACAAACTGTTTTTTTTTTTTTTTTTTTTTTTTTTTTTTTTTTTTTTAAAAAGGAAGCAAGTTATGGAAAATCATCTGGAGGAAGTTTCTAAAAATGTTAAAAAAATAGAACTACCATATGACCCAATCTTGCCTCTTGTAGGCATATACCCAGCAACTATCTTATCATGTTTATTGTACTCTTCATTCAGCATTTTGTCCATTAATAGATAATGGATATGGAGAATGTGATATACGTACACAGTGGAATTTTATCTGTAGAGAAAAATGAAATCACAAAGCTTCCAGGAAAATGAGTAGATGTGGATGAAGATGTAGATGCAGGACACCTAGACTTAGAAAGATGAAAATGGGATGTCCTCTTTCATATGTGGCTCTGAATTTATAATATACACTGGTATATATATATAAGGGGTTGAATGTGGGTGTAGACTATGAACCCAGAAAGGAAACCTTTAAAGGGGGAAAAGAGGTGTTGAAGAAGGGGAGGGCAACAGAAAACATGTAGATGACAGTGGAAGGGAGGATACAGGAGGGTGAAAGTGCAGGGCAGAGTACAAAAAGGGAGAGAAAACAAAAAAGTCGCAATGAACCTAAAACTGTGGATGTTATTTTAAAACTTTAATTTTTTTTAATTTAAATTTTTAATTTTTTAGAAAAGGTGACAAAATAATAGTTTTGTCACAAGCAGATGCAGTGCCGGGTTGAGCACAGCATGTCTTGTATTGATGAGCACACTGAGCCGGAAGGTGCTCATCAATACAAGCATGCAGACCCAGGTATGCTGATTTCAGAAACCTTTGCCATCTTTCCTACAGATCGCAGCGGGCAAATTTCAGGACACCAGGGCACAGGAGGACTGTACCACTGGCATGAAAACCCGGACCCACAGACCAAATTTCCTGGCCCCGCACTACTGGGAGCCTGCTCTGTTAGAATGTGGGGTACTCAGGAGCTGATAGGCACTTCTATTAGGTGGTGAGGGCAGAGGCTATGACACCCTTCCCCAGACACACACATCAAGGTTGGCCTAGTCAAGGAGACAGACATGAGCAGCCCTGGAAACAAGTGTGAAAACACATACAGAACAGCATGACAGCACATCCTGAGCCTTGGGGACCCTGGGCATCGCGCTGCCTCTAAAGCAGTTGCTATCCAAAGGACAGGTCAGAGCCAGGAGAGAGAAAGGAAGACAATAATTGGTGGAGACAAAAATCCAAGTGACCCTAGGGAGAAAGTGATAGGCGATTCTTTGTCTAGTGATCTCACACGTGCTGCTGAGGCTCTTTTGTCTTTCTGGAGTTGGGCTCATAGATTCTTCCCAGATCTCCTTGGGGGATTTTTCCTGTTCTTCATCCCTAATACTTTCTTTTTTAATGGAAGTTTTCTGCATTTCATAGGACATTTTAAAATCAAAATTAGACCTATTTCCTCTTCCATGTCCTCCACCCTGCCAGAGCTCATGCATTCTGCCATATGTGTCTTGCAGTCTTTTCTCAGTAATTTAAAAATTTTTCGGTGCAGAAGTTTACTGTTTTGGGGAAGAAGTTTACTGTTTCAGTCGTTCTTTGACCCAGTATTTTGTTGTTCCTTTCAACTTGTATAACTCCAAAATATGTATATATACATGCCACACATATACCAAAAATAAACTGAAAATAAACTATAGATTCATTCCAAAACATGTTTAAGGATTCACCTTTTAACAGAGTTGTATGCAGATAAAGAAAATATCCCTTTACATTCCTACATTACATAGCAAGTTGATGAGTAACACAGGTATTTTATTTACTAAAAATGAAAGAAAAAAATAATTATTTAGTTTGCCTTGCAAATAGAGATTTGGTGCTAGGATCCACAAATGAGGGACACCATATGTTATTTGTTTTTCTGGGACTGCATGCCTTCACTTAGCATAATGGCTTCAAGTTCCATTTACCTGCAAAGTTCATGATGTCATCTTTACCACTGCATAGAATTCTGTAGTATAGATGTACCACATTTTCTTTATCCACTAGTGTTGGGCCTTAGAGGCTCTCCGAGAACGTGGCCTGTTGGAATTCTCTAAGCCTGGCTCGAGTTTAGTGACCTGTTTTTTCTCCAGTCACTTCCACCTGAGAATGATGTAGCAAGATTCACTTGAAAACGCCCCTGCCCAGACACCACTTACATGGATATATTTCCTTGGCCCAAAGCCAGCACCCCACTCTGTACATCACTATCCTCACCCCTATGTCCAGGGAATGTATCTAAGGCCCCACCCTGCTACAATAAAGTGAGATCCTGCTCGACTTGACTCCCTGCTGCGTCTGATTGTCTCCGGGAACTGGAGGCTGGGAACGGGTGGGGTGAGCTGTGCACCTGTCCTTCCTCCATCCAGCCGGTCCCGCGGGGGGTTCTGGACCCGTTAAGACTCCGACCCCCACACGCTAGTGCATTGAGGGACATTTGGGTTGCTTCCAGCTCTTCGCTATTGTGAGGAGAGCTGCACTAAACATAGATGTGCATGTATCTCTGCCATAGGATGAGTCTTGCGAGTATATACCCAGGAGTGGTATGACTGGGTCAAGTGGTAGGCTCATTTTGAGCCTTTTTTTTTTTTTTTTTTGGCTTTTGAGACCCGGGTCTCCCTGTAGCTCGGCTATTACTGGAACTCACTCTGTGTGAGACCAGCTGGCGCTTGAAACTCACAAGATCCCGCTGCCTCTTGGCCCCAAGTGCTGGGATTAAAGGCGTGCACAACCACCCCGCGCTCCATTTTGAGCCTTTGTAAGACTCTCCACATCGCTTTCCATAGGGGTGTGCAGGGTTCATTTGACCACCAGCAGTGGATAAGTGTTCCCTTTCCCCCACAACCTCTCCAGCATTTGTATATTTTCTTTTGTTTTGATCTTAATAGGTTTCCATGTCTTATTAGAGTAAGATGAAATCTTAGTGGTTTTAATTTTCATTTCCTTAATTATTAGTGATGTTGAACACTTTTTAAGATGTTTCTCACCCCATCTTCTTTACTTGTGAAGTCTCTGTGTTCAGCTCTTTACTCCATCTTTTGAGTGGGTCATTTGTTTTCTTCCTTCTTTGTTTTTTGAGTAGTTTACTTATTCTGGATGTTAATGCTCTGTCAGATGTATCACTGGTGAGGGTTTCCTCCCACTCTGTGGGTTTTTCTTCTACTTCTTTGTTTTTTTGCTGTACAGAAGCTTGTAGTTTAATGAGGTCCACTGTCAATTGTTGGACTTTATTCCCTGCACCAGCTGCTGTCTGATTTAGAAAGTCTTTTCCATGCCTATCTTTGTATGTTACTGCCAATGTTTCTTCTATCATTTTCAGAGTTTTCATGTTTCATACTGAGGTCTTTGATCCATTTTGAGTTGATGTGACAGGGTGAGAGATAGGGTTTAATTTTATTCTTCAACAAGTGGTGATCCAATTCTGGCCATTTGCTTGGAATATTTAAATTTTATTTATTTATTTTGTGTATGTCCCATGTTGTGCAAAGCCCGCGGAGGTCAGAAGAGGGTGTCAGATTCCCCTGGAAACTGGAGTTAAAGATGCTTCTCAGCCATCATGTGGGTGCTGGATCGAACCCAGGTCCTCTGCAAGAGCAGTCGGCACTCTTAACCGATAGCCATCTCTCCAGCCCTGCTTGGAATATTTTTTCCATCCTTTACCTAAGATGGTGCCTGTCCTTAACGATGAGATGCATTTCTTGTAGATAAAAACAAGATGGATGGATTCATTTCCTATTCCATTCTCCCAGTCTATGTCTCTTACCTGGGGAGTTCAACCATTAATATTTAAGGTTATTAGTGTGTATATATATATATATTATATTCTATAGATAGATATATATATATATATATATATATGTAACTTGTTGTATTTCTCCTGAGGCTTTCAGTATTCTATCTTTGTTTTGAGTATCTAGCACTTTTTACTATGGTATGATGTGGGGAATTTCTTTTCTGGTCTTATCTATTTGGTGTTCATTGTGATTCTTGTATCTGTATGGGTATGTCTTTTTTCAATTTGGGGAAATTTTCTTCTATTATTCTGTTGACGATCTGGTTAATACCATTATCCTGGGATTCTTCCCTTTCCTCTATCCTATGATGTGGAGGTTTGGTCTTTTCATGGTGTCTCACATTTCCTGATTATTCCACTCTTGTGTGTCTGTGATTTTTTTAAATTTTCATAATCTTTGCTTGAGGATTGCAGTCTTCCATGCTATCTTCCAGTCTTTATGTTCTATCCATTCTGTTACTGAGGCTTTCTCCCGTCCTTTCCTGTTGACTGGATCAGTGTTTAATTTCCTTTTTCACTGCAGCCTGAGATTTTTTCGGTATTTCCACTTCCTTTTGGAGTTTGTCATTCTCTCCTTCTAGTTCTTTGATTTGTTTGTGTGTGTTCGTTTTCCTTTTTTATTTTAGCCTGAGATTTCTTCAGTATTTCCACTTCCTTCTGCTGTTTGTCATTCTCTCCCTTTTGTTCTTTCATTCATTTGTCTGAGTATTCTTTATATTCCTTGATTTCTTGGGTTCTTTGAGTATGTCTATGATAGTTCTTTTAACATATGTTTCCTGGGTTACCTCCAGGGAGTTCTCATTGTAGGATTCTTATATAGGACTGGTAGAATTTGGTCCAGATTTATTATTGGGTTTTCCCATGTTATTGTTTTTTTGCTATGCTTTTGGCATGCGGCTTTGTTTTGTTGTTTGTATTCTGTTACAAAACTGAAGTGTTGCTTTGTTGAGTTGAAGGCTGACTTTGCTTGTTTTCTTCAGGGGCCTTCATGGTCTCCTTATTAGTTATGAAGGGCTGGGTGATCTAGGCTTCAGGTTTTTACTTTTGGTTTTGTACTAGAGGGACCAGCCAGTATGTGCCCTTCTAGTCAGGAGCTATTCCAGAATTCCAGGAGAGGATGGATGATCTCAGAGCACCACCTGCTTTAGCCTGCCTGGGCCGGACCTCCCTGCTGGGTGGTCTCAGTCTCGGGGCACCACCTGCTTCAGCATCCCAAATATTTCTTGACCTCCTGGTCAAGTGGTTATATAAAGAAAATGTTTTGACTTTTTAAAAATGTTTTAAATTATAATTTATTTCCTAATAAAATATTTTTATTGATGTTTTGTGTATTTCATACATCATTTCTCAGTCCAATTTAGACACATTCCCTTTTCCATGTCCCCCACCTCACCCCAGTTGATGCATTCTGCCATACATGTCTTGCATCTTTTTCTCAGTCTTCTTAAAGTTTTTCTCTGCAGAGGTTTATTGTTTGGGCAGAAGTTAACTGTTTCAGTCAGTTCTTTGATCCAGTCCTTTTGTCACTGTCATTCCCTCCCAACTGTATTGCTCCAAAATATGCCTATATATGTCACATACATACCAAAGTTATGACTTCTGGAAAGAATCTGTTAATTCCAAAATATGTTTAGGAGTTCACATTTTTCTCTTTAATTTTATATTACTCTAAAAATATGAATACATACCCTCCACCCATATACAATTACAAAGTCTGAAAATAAGTGGTAAATTAATTCTAGAGCCCATTAAGGGATTCACATAACAGCACAGTTGTTTTCAGATAAATATAACATTAACACTTCTCAGCTTGCCTTTCCACTAGGCATTTGTTGTTCGCATCCACAAATGAGGGATACCGTTCCTTGTTTTTCTGGGACTGTGTTACTTCAGTTAGCATAATGGCTTCAAGTCCCATCCATTTACCTGCAAAGTTCATGATGTCATCTTTCTTTACTGCTACATAGAATTCCATTGTGTAGATGTACCACATTTTCTTTATCCACTCATCTGTTGAAGGTTACTTGGGTTGCCTCTAGCTCTTTGCTATTATGAAGAGAGCTGCAAAAAACATAGATGTGCATGTATCTCTGCAGTAGGATGAGTCTTTTCAGTATATACCCACCCTCAGTGTTCCTATAGATCCAGGTTCCCAGCCAGGTGGTCTGGCTCTTACCCAGCCTGTGGCAGAAGCTGAGGGGCCTCTAACTGCTGCCTCAGTGTCCCTGAAGACCTTTTTTTTTAACTTTTAAATTATACATGGTTCCTCCTTTATCATTTCTGAGTTTTAAAATATCTATTTTCCTGTACAGCTGTAATTGCTCACACTTCTGGTGACATAGAATCTATTTTAATAATGGGCTGGAAACCATAGGTGCTAATGTTCTCCTGGATTCTATCTCTGGCTTGTAGCTTTATGTTACGGAGGTAGCAATTGAAATTTGCTATATGTTGGTAGTTTTTTTTTTTTCCCCCTGTGGCTTATGATTTGATTGTTTTCACACAATTTTATAAAGTCATTCAATATCTATGCTCTCAACTGACCTTGTTAAGTGGATGAGCCTAGTGCTGCGATCTCCATTTTAAAGAGAATGTCAAAGAAGTGGAAGGTATTTTTTCCATGGATTTCCAGGAAGCGTATGGTTGGGACTTGAGAGAGAGAGAGAGAGAGAGAGAGAGAGAGAGAGAGAGAGAGAGAGAGACTTTATCAAATAAAATTGTTGCAAAGATTACTGGTGCATTCAGTAGGTGTTGAATGTTAAGAGCCATGAACTCTGAAAACTGCATCATATTATGTTGTGGATTCACATTTGGTTAAGCAAAAGCTGGGTAAAGTGAGGGGTGAAGTGCCCTTAGGACCGCCGTTTTGTCTCCAACAGTACTTCAGTTGCTTTAAAGCAATTGTGTTTCAAAAGGCAAGATAGGGTTTAGAGAACCAGCCACTGCACCTCTTTTGCCACAGCTTCTTGTAGGAACGTGATGAGACCTATTAGTAAAGAATGGAGGAGGGAAGTGGGATCCATCTAGTGTGTGTTTGAGCTTATGGTTGGGCAGTAGAGTCAGTGTGTTAGGCTAGAAGAAAGAGAGCTTGGTAACTACACCTCTCCCTAGGGCAGAAGAACCTGGGTTCTGCTCTTTGGAGGGCTGTGTCACTTTATTTTGCAACTTTACTTCTTTGAACTTCAGTGTTCACATCTACAAAGTGGTAAATCACAATCAAGCTCTCAGGACTATAGAAAGAATTAGATAACACCCATTAAGCAAATGGGACTGTGTATGTGGCTAGAATCAAGTGCTTTTAAAAAAATAGTATTTTTATTTTTTGTGCATGAACGTATTGCCAGAATGTGTGTAAGTGTACCTATGTCATATAATGCCCACAGAGTCAGAAGAGGTGGTTCTATCCCCTGGACCTGGAGAGACAGGCAGATGTTAGCTGCCATGTGGTCAAAAGTAGCCAGTTCTCCTAACTGCTGAACCATCTCTCCAGCCCCCTAAATCACATGTTCTTAAAATGATGATTCCAGTAGCTCAGGATGCAGCCTTACATATAGATGGTGTCTGGCCCCCACTTCACCGTAGATAAGAGCAATGGACATAGCCTTTTATGGTTGTTACTTTTTGGTTCTGCAAGGATGGGTAGATAGAAGTTTCTCTGGGAAATAGTCTTTGCAGATAATACAAGAAGACAGTTGTTTGTTCTTTGTTTTCAGAGAATTAGATATTTACCTTGATTAAGTGACAGTTATTCATGTGTTACTTTCCTTGCTTATTAAATGAGGCTTGTTAAATGTTAACTCAAAGGGTTGTATTGTTGACCAACCGAAGATGGCCAGTAATTATTCACAGAACCTTTCTTGTTACTTGAGTCTAAGCTTCTAATCTCAGTGAATCAAGATATATCTTCCAGGGGCATGAGGGCAACACTGATAAATGAAGCGATTACTCCTGCTGGTGTACACACATGAGCACAGGAGAACTGGTGTATGACACCAATTTGTTTTCATTTAGACTTATTTCCGGGGTGATGCCGGTCACTTGCCTAAGCTGCTCTGAGGGTGCTGCTTACTATCTAACTAGTGAAGTTCATATGGACATAAGAACCCCAAGAACAACCTGGGAAGATGTGAGGCTTGTATACAAGGAGATTCATTATGAGGACTTGGCTCATGAGATTATGGAGGTTGAGTAGTCCCACCACCTGTCACCTACAAGCTGGAAAGCCAGGGAAGTCAATGATACAAATCAGTCCAAATCAGAAGACCCTGAGAACCAGGAGAATGGATGATGGTTCAATGGCAAATCTCAGTGTTGAGCCAAGAGAGGAGGGCAGAGAGTGAGGTCCAGGGAACCATAAGCAAGGACTGCAGAGTCAGCAAATGGAAAAACAAGTTGGCAAAGAGGGAGCTTCAAAAGCCTGGGCAGAGAGAGACTGGCTAAAACGAGACTGGCTCAGGTGCAGAGGCCTTCTAGAGTGTCTGAAAGTAACTTATGTCTCATTACAATAGTACAATGCACACTCCTGGGTGGGCATTTAAAATGCCAATGGGAGCCCGCCCCCACCTCTGGAAGGCCCTGCGAACGCCATGCATGTCTTGCATCTTTTTCTCAGTCTTTTTAATTTTTCAAAGCAGAAGTTTACTGTTTAAAGCAGAAGTTTACTGTTTCAGTCAGTTCTTTAAACAGGTCTTTTGTTGTTCCCTTTAATTTTATATCACTCCAAAGTATGCATGTATACACTCCAGACATATACCCAAATTACAACATCTGAAAATAAACTATAGGTTAAGTCCAAAACATGTTTAAGGATTCACCTTTTAAGAGTAGAGTTGCCTGCAAGTTACATATATACATATATATATATATATATATATATATATAAAACTTTACATTTCTATACATAGCAAGTTGATGTTTTAATGTACTCTTTTTGGAGTGGCATCTGGTATTATATTTACTAAAGAAGAAAAATTACTCAGTTTGCCTTACAAATAAGGATTTGGTGCTAGGATCCACAAATGAGGGACACCCTACATCGTTAGTTTTTCTGGGACTGTGCTACTTTACTTAGCATAAGTAAAGTATGCTCCACTTTACCTGCTCCACTTGGCATGCACCAGCCTTCCCAAGATGGGGGCCAGCTACTGGTGGTCCATGGGGCCTACCTGGGTGGGAGCCAGCTGCTGGTGGGCCGCCTGCTCTGCATGGCGTTCGCAGGGCCTTCCAGAGGTAGGCTCCCATTGGCATTTTAAATGCCCACCCAGGAGTGTGCATTGCACTATTGTAATGAGACATAAGTTACTTTCGGACACTCTAGAAGGCCTCTGCACTTGAGCCAGTCTCGTTTTAGCCAGTCTCTCTCTGCCCAGGCTTTTGAAGCTCCCTCTTTGCCAACTTGTTTTTCCATTTGCTGACTCTGCAGTCCTTGCTTATGGTTCCCTGGACCTCACTCTCTGCCCTCCTCTCTTGGCTCAACACTGTATACAAGCCTCACTTCTTCCCAGGTTGTTCTTGGGGTTCTTATGTCCATATGAACTTCACTAGTTAAAACTTAAAAAAAATAAATAAACAAAACTTCTAAACACCAGGAAGCATTAACTTTGAGAATATAAGCGAATGAACTGAACTGCTTGTTAAGAGATGGGATTGACTTCACTGGAGTCCTCGATTCATTGACAAACACATCTCTAAGCAAAAGAGATGAGAACATACTAGAAAGAAGAACTGCGGGGCTGGAGAGATGCCCTAGCAGTTAAGAGCGCCGACTGCTCTTGCAGAGGACCCAGGTTCAATTCCCAGTACGCACATGGCGGCTAAGAACCGTCTTTAACTCCAGTTAAAGAGGGGAATCCAATGCCCTCTTCTGACCTCTGAGGCATTGAACAACATGGCTGCACCAACCTACATGCAAACAGTACACTCATACACATAATAAAAAATAAAAATAAATTTAAAAAAGAACTGCATAAGCATTCAGGTAACTCATATTCTAGTCGTTTGCTTCTTCAGCCAGTCATGGGAAGTTCATACCAAATTTTCTTGCGGTCGGCGCTCTTAACCACTAGGCAATCTCTCCAGCCCAGAAGTTTGGTTTATTTTAATCCTTTACTGTGGAAGTCACATAGTTGCATACCTACCAGGCTCTGATCATCCATTGTTAGGGGACACGCAGCACACTTCTCTAGAGCAGATGGAAAGTTTCCTTAATTACTGTCTGTGTTGGATTTTAATCTGAGTTGTGCCCAGTAGACACTCACCCCATCCTGGCAATGCCATCCTGGTGAGAGCCGGTCTACTCAGTGTAGCTCAAACCAGTGTTTCTTCCTGAGGAAGAGGACTGTTAGCTGCCTAAGAATACATCTACCTTGATCTAGCTGGGTTCACAGTGTTTTATTTTAGGTCTTTAACTGACACTGAAAAGGTTCTTTGTTCAGCAAGCTGAATTGGAATGATTCTTATTACTAGCACGTACCACTTTTGAATGAAATGATTTGCACTATAATTAAACGCAAATGGCATTGAAGGATAATTAGTCCAGCTGGCCTGTAAGACCAGGGAGCACACGTTAATTGGCTGCAGTACTCATCCAATTTTCTCTGTTCTACATATTGGGTACCTGATCAATGATGCTTCATGACCGTGGAAGGGGTGGACTTAAACTCTCCAAAGTTCACAGCGGTTTTAGAAGGGAACAAGATAAGCATTAATAATTTGGAAATGTTGGCCAAGTTTTATTTTTAACTGATATATAGAGACAAAATAAAACAGAACAATAAGCTTTGCGATAATGCATATTGTATAATGATTAACTCAGATTATATCTTCCCCCTTAAACGGCATTGTTTCTTTATGGTGGGAACTTTCAAAATTCTCTCTCACTTCTTAAAATATTTGGTAAATTATCAGTCTTTTTGCCTCACACTACTGGGCAGTGTCACTCCAGGACTTCTTGCTCCTATCTACCTGTAACTCAGTGCTCACTGATGACCCTTTCCCTCCACCCCACACTCTCCTCAGTCTCTGTTTAACACCATTCTAAAATTGTATGTGATCATCTCTTTACATCTATAGGACTGAGATCTTATAGTACCCCTCTTACTGTGCTTGTCTCGTTTCACCTCATACAATATGTCCAGTTTTATCCTTGTTGCAAATGACAGGATTGCATTCATTTTCATGGTTTAATGTAGTCCATAGTGGATAAGTACACATTTTCTTCATTGAATGAAGGTTATTTCCATCTCTTGTTTCTGTAAAACTGCAACTTGAGGGTCTTAAGGCAAATGGAAGTGGATATGTGCTCTGAATCCATGTAACAGCTGTCCATCAATGACGAAGTAATGCTGGTAGGAACAACTTAGCCCTATGATTTTCCTGAGAAAGGCGTTAAGACAAGGGCTGTGTAATATTCCATTGTACTATACCTTAAGTTATCCATCAGTTGATAGATATCTAGGTTGTTTCCACTTTCTGGCTATTATGAAAAAGGCAGCAAAGAACATGTATGAACAGATATTTCTGTAGGCATAGAATCTTTTGGGTATATGCCCAAGAGTAGTTTGGCTAGATCATTTGGTCGTCAACTTTGAGCTTTTTGAGGAATCTCCACACTGATATCCAAAGTGGTGGCATGAGTTTGCATTCCCACCAACAGTGGATACATGTTCCCCTTTCTCCACACCCATGCCAGCAAATGGATGGAACTGAAAAGGGTCAAGTTGAGTGGGTAACCCAGACCCAGAAAGACAAACGTCACATGTTCTCCCTCATGGCTGGATGCTATCTTTGAATTCCTAGATATGCATGTCTCAATTTGAAAATCCAGAGGCCAGGAAACTAATAAATGGCCATGAAAGTGGGAGAAGGCTTCCTAGAAGGGGTAGCAGAATGCAGTGATATGAAGAAAGAAAGGAGAATAATAAAGTAGGAAGGTTTGAATACAGCGAGAAATGGGAGAGCAAGGCAGAGGACAGAGTGTGGTATGGAGAGGGCTAACCAATACTACAAGCTTTTAGAAAAAGCCATTTGGAGGCCTAGTACTATATAAGCATCTTAAAGTATATGTATATACATTACAAAAGGAGATTAAAGGGAGATGCCTTTTCAGAGTGGGCTATTGCCCCTACTCATAGGCTGGCAAAATAAAACCTAATGCCAAGAATAGATTTCCTCTTTTCTAGCTGTTGTTGGCCAGGGGTCTCATAGACCCTCAAACAATACTGACCATTGCCTCTGCTTTTGGTTACCCACCAGAACTTCAAAGTAATTCCCTATTGCCAAAGACACTACATACATGAACTGTAACTTTCACAGTGCTGGAAGGTGCTATACAAACTACCTGAAGAGAAAACTTAGTATGAACTTAACCCACGTGGGAATCTTCCAAGGTACAACAATAACCAATTGATGGAATGGTGGCATGAATATTATAGGAGTACCCAACTATTTTCTAATTGGATTTAAAGTCTGCTTCATAGGATGGAGCTCATATTGGACATATCAGGCTTGGGAACCTAAGGCTAGACAGACCACAGACCCTAGGAGAGAGTCTAATATAACTTTTCTGCTAAATAGAGCATTAAACCAACTCCTAAGTGCTCATTGTTATACCCCTAGATTAATGTATCTCTCCATTATTACCAGAGAGATTTTCTTATGTAGCAGATACAATTAACACAAAATCTCACAATTGGCCAACAGGCAGTGAATGAGAGCCTACAGAATGATTGTCCCTGAATAAGGAACCTGTATCAAACTTCTGCCTCCCAAGGCTCAGGGATCATTGCAGAAGAGGATGCAGAAAGATTGTAAGAGCCACATCAGAAGATAGAAAGACCTCCCATCCCATGCTCATGGATTAGAAAAATTAATATAGTAAAAATGTCTATTATACCCAAATTAATATACAGATTCAATGGAATCCCAAATAAAATCCTGAAGTTTCTTCACAGGCTTGGAAAAAGATCCCTAATTTCATATGGAAAAACAAAAGACCCAGAATAGCCAAAGCAACCCTGAGTGAAAAGAGCAATACAGGGGGCATCTCTATACCAGACTTCAAACTATACTTCAGGGATATAGTCATAAAAACAGCTTGGTAGTGGAACAAAAACAGACCTGTAGACCAATGGAACAAAACTGAAGATCCAAACTTGAGCACATACAATTTCAGCTACCTCATATTTGACGAAGGGTCCAAGAAGACTCAGTGGAGGAAAGACAGTATCTTCAGCAAGTGGTGTTGGCAAAACTGGACCACCACTTGTAGAAGAATAAAATTAAACCCCTACCTCTCACCCTGCACAAAAACGACTCCAAATGGATCAAAGACCTCAATGTGAAACCCGAAACTCTGAAGGTGATAGAAGAAAATGTTGGCAGCAACCTACAAGACATAGACATAGGAAAAGATGTTCTAAATCAGATAGCAGCTGTGCAGGAGATAAAGTCAATAATTGACAAGTGGGACCTCATTAAACTCAAAAGCTTCTGTACAATGAAAGAAACAATCAGGGAAGTGAAGAAAAAGCCCACAGAGCCAGAAGAAACCTTCACCAGTGATACATCTGACAGAGCATTAACATCCAGAGTATGTAAACTACTCAAAAAACAAAGGAAGAAGAAAACAAATGACCCACTTAAATGATGGAGTAGGGCTGGAGAGATGGCCTAGCGGTTAAGAGCGCCGACCGCTCTTATAGAGGACCCAGGTTCGATCCCCAGCACCCACATGGCGGCCGAGAACCGTCTGAAACTCCAATTCTAGGAGAACTCCAGTTCCAGGGGAATCCTACACCCTCTTCTGACCTCCGCGGCATTGCACGACACGGGTGCACAAACTTGCATGCAGACAGTACATTCAAACACATACGGAAATAAATAAAATTAATGAAAAAAAAAAAACAAAGCAAACGAGCTTAACAGAGACTTCAACAGTAAAGGAGTAAAGATGGCTGAGAAACATCTAAAAAGTGTTCAACATCATAATAATTAAGGAAATTAAAACCACTTTAAGAATATCATCTCACTCCAATAAGCTTCCTAGGATAAAAGAAAAACAAATGATAACAAAATGCTGAGAGGTTTTGGGGAAAGGGGACACTTATCACAGGCTGGTGGGAATAAAACTCATACAAACACTATGGAAACGAGTAGGGAGAACCCTTAAAAGTCCAAAATGAGCCTACCACCTGACCCAGATACCAACTCCTGGGCATATACCCACAGACTCATCCTACCACAGAGATAACATGCACATCCAATGTTTATTGGCAGCCTCTTCACCATAGTGAAGAGCTGGAACCACCCAAGCCCCTCAACCAATAAGTGGATAGAGAAATGTGGTACATCTATACAATGGAGTTCTATGTAGAAGTAAAGATGACTCATGAACTTTGCAGGTAAATGGATGGAACTAGAAGATATTATGTTTAATGAAGTAACATAGTTGTGGAAAAACAAGGAACCATATCCCTCATCTAGCACCAAGTATCTAGTTGTATGACAAACAGAGCAATGTTAATGTTATAATCCTCCTGATCTGAAAGCAACTGCGCTTTATAATTGTGACTCCTTAATAGGTTCTAAAATTACCCCATTATTTTCAGACTTTGGAATTTTGTATGTAGGTAGAGGGTATATGCATATTTTAGGTAATATAAATCAAAATGGAAATTGTGAATCCTGAAATATGATTGGAAATAACATCGTTTGTTTTCAGATGACATAATTTTAGTATAGGCGAGACACACACACACCACACACACAATATATATATAAATATATATAACATATCGTATTATATATAGAATGCATATGTTGGAAGCAATACAAGTTGTAGGGAACAACATCAACAAAAGAACCGGGAAAAAAAAAAAAAAAAACCCCGACTGAAACAGTGAAGTCCAAAACAATAATCCTCTGCTCTGAAAAATCTTTGGAAAGACTCAGAAAAAGATGCAAGACATGTATGAGAAAATGTATGACTCAGGTGGGGTGGGAGGCATGGAAAGGGAAATAAGTCTAAATTGGATTGAGAAATGATATATGATATATGAAAAAGTATAATAACAATAAAATATTAAAACAAAGATTGTAAGAGCCAGAGGTGGTGGAGAACCATAAGGAAATAGAGTTTCCAGATACCCTGTCAGTTGCCCACATAAACTCACAGTAATAGTGGCAGCAGGCACAAGTCTCATGCAAGCTCAAGCTAGACAAAATCCCTGCATAGACATGGAGAAGTGGATAAGAGCCACAGACCTTAGCCGAGGAGCTATTAAACGGGGTGGGGGAAGTTAAGGGGAAGTGTGTATAGGGGAGTGGGTCTAATCATCATCAAAATATAGTGTATGAAAATAGCAAAAATTCAATGATTTTTTTTTAAAGATAAAGGCTGTGATATCTGCAAGCACAGAGAATATGGGTAGATTGGATTGGTTTTGAGCCTGTGGTCGCAGAACCCTCACTTCTACAGTCCATACCTGCTGTGTATGTTCTCTCTTAACATTCACAGTGATAGCTAGTTCTTCAGAACCTTATGTGTTATGTCCTATGTAGGATGCTTTGTATGTACTTTTTTCCACTTTTCATAACCACTGTATGAGAAATGTACGGTCAGCACCATTTTACACCAAGGAAACTGAGGCACAGTGATGTTAGCTACCTTTACAAAGCTAGAAAGTGGCCCACTTTCAAATAGTTGATAAAAAAATATGGGGCACCTCAGGAAAACTCCAAACTGACCAGGAAAACTATCAAAAGTCACATGGTGGTTGCTGAGCCAGTAGCATCTTTAAAAAGGAACAGCATCAGGGCCTGGAGAGATGGCCTAGTGGTTAAGAGTGCTGACTGCTCTTGCAGAGGACCCGGGTTTGATCCCCAGCACCTACGTGGTGGCTGAGAACCGTCTTTAACTCCAGTTCCAGGGGAATCTGACACCCTCTTCTGACCTCTGCAGTATTGCATGACCCAGGTGCACAGACCTACATGCAGACAGTACATTCATACACATACAAAAATAAATAAATAAAATAAAAAAAGGGAACAGCATCAGGCAGGACAGGCATGAGCACTCTTGTTTGAACAGTTAGATCTTAAAGTGAGAGCTTTTCACCCGGCCCAGTTCAGAGTCATTACTGAAGATGGATGAAATTCTTATCTTTGATGTACTTGGGGTCTGAGAAAAACTTGCCATTATTTGTAAAGGAAGGAAATGTTTATCAAGAAATTTATAAATACTTAAAAACTCATTTTTAAAATTGTATGTGTACGAGTGCTTTGCCTGCATTATGTAAACGCGTCTGTTTTGTGTAGTTCCTGTGTAGGCCAGAAGAGGACATCCGATTTTAGTATGCTTGTTTGTCTTTTTATCTTCTTTTAATAATCATAATGGGAGAATTTCAATAGTTGCATATCATAAATATATGGATACTTACACACCTACTTAGGCAGTTTTCTGATGTCTGCCAGAAGTGATACTGTATGAACATTTTTACTATAGTTCATTGCATTATTTCATTGGGACAGAATTCTACAAATATTACAATAATGTCAAGGATCCTTTCAGGAAAGGTTTTTATTAATAATTTTTATTGAATTTTTGTGTATTTTATGTAGATAACT
The DNA here is from genome assembly GCA_009823505.1 of Rhizomys pruinosus. Taxonomy (NCBI): domain Eukaryota; kingdom Metazoa; phylum Chordata; class Mammalia; order Rodentia; family Spalacidae; genus Rhizomys; species Rhizomys pruinosus. Next base: position 630,051 of record VZQC01003677.1, on the reverse strand, counting down.
CCTCAATCAGTCTTAATTGCCTTTATAATCCCTTCTCCATGGGCACCCTCCCACAGCGCCCCCCCCCCCTTCCTGGAGTTCATATATTCTGTCATTTGTGTTAAGGTCTATTGTGCCAAATTGCTCTTCCTGGCCATTCCTCTGTGCCAGTTTATCCTCTGAGCTCTAGTCAGCCTATCTAGAGTCCCTCTCTAAAAGAAGGCCAGTTCTTCCTCACCCAACCATAATCAGCTGTCAATATTTCTTCAGCTAAGATTGGGTTCTTCTGCTCATTTCTGCAGTTCCATGCTGGTTGAGCTTGCATGGGTCTTGTGTATGCTGATACCAATGCTGTAGGTTCATATGCACAGGGTCTCAGGAGCTTGTAGGATTCATTTCCATGTGGTCTTGCACCACCTCTCTGGCTCTTCCAATATTTCCTCCCCCATCTTCTGAAATGGTGCCTGAGCCTCCTTTCAGGAAAGTTTAATACTTATTCCTCTGCTCTATTTTTAAGGAGGTGTCATAGTTCCACTTGTAGGAATTCAATGTCATGTTAGGTCTCAGGGATGATAAGGATGTGCTACTATATATACTGTGTGAAGACTGATATTCTCACAAAGGGCACTGGCTCCTCCTTTTCTTTCTCTTGAGAATTTTTTCCTTGCATTTTTGAGGTAGGGTCTTCCTGCAGCCCCAGTTGACCTGGAACTCACTATGTAGACCACGGTGGCCTTGATCTCACAGAGATCCATCCACCCCTGCCTCCCAAATGCTGGGATTAAAGGCATGAACCATGATGCTCGGCCTCTCCTGAGTCTTATGGGCAGATTCCAACCTAGTTAAAAGAAAATCTTTTTATATTATTATGATTATCTTTTAAACAGGCATTCTTATACTATCAATATTATGTTTAATTTGTAATGTTACCATAGCTATAATATGGAAGTGATTATATTGCTTAATTAAAAAAATTATATTATGATTAATTTATCACTGTGATTATTTTTATTGCTATGACAGTTTCATTGAGATGTACTTCATATAGTTTATTTAAAGTGTTCAGTCCAGTGGGTTTTAATATATTCATAAAATTGTGAATACATAATTTTGAATATTTGAATCATCCTCCAATGGAACTCTTTTCATTTGTAGTGTGGCTTAATTCATTGAATCTCCAAACTGAAAGAATCACAAACATTTCCTTTTGATGGATGATTGGGCAGTTTGGGAGAAGATCAAGCTGTGCCTGGCTCTGAGTTAGTCCATATCGTATACAAGTTTAGCTTCCAGCGTCTGCCTTGTCCTGAGTGACTCTGTTCCATAAAGCAGCGGTTTCACTTTGAATGCAGGTGCTGAGATGCTAGTGCATCTTGTCTGTGCAAATAAACAACCACCATCTCTCTAGTAGAACCATGAGCTGTAGACTGGCAAATAACCTATTTTTACTAAAAAGATATTACAATCTATGAGCTTGCCAAATTAAATCAGGAATACCTGGGCACATAGTTGTACAAAAACTGTATCAGAAATACCAGGCCTGGCCCACTCAAATTGAACTTCCTTCTGTATGGATCCATAGACTTTGAACCAATTCTGTGTTTTGGCACTTAGGAAAGTTCAGCGATTGGGTTTGATATAGCCACACCTAATCTAAACATCTTCAATGATTCTCTTTGCACCCATATTATCCTCTGTCCTTGTAGGGCCCTTCCCTTTGAATGTTGTAGCTAGTTTAATCCTGTTTTTGCCATTCTGTAACATATCATTGCATGACATGATGAGAGGCAATATTAATAATGAAGATTGGAACAAAAGAATCTATTTGCCAATGTTCAAGAGTGCCAAGGACAATCAAGCATACTTGGTGGACTTAAAGCTGATGGATCTGATATAGCTTATAAATGTATTGTTATTCAGTAAATGCCCTGTGGAAAGAAACAGATGTATGGATCTGTGCTAGTTCTTTTTCATTGCTGTGACCAAATGCCTGATAAGAAGCAACTCAAAGGAGGAAGGATTTATTTGGAGCCGCTGAGTTTGGGGGTACAGTCCATCATGGTGGGGCAGGCATGGTGACTGGAGCAGTGTGTGTTTGCATTGGCAGGAGCATGAGGTTGCTTACTCACATGTCCATGGATCAGGAAGCAGAGATGCTAAGAAGCAGGTCTGGGCTGTAAACCTCAAGGTCTGAAGCCTAGCAGCCTACCTGCTCCAGCTAGGACCTACCTCCTAAACGTCCTACAATCTTCCCCAAACAGTGCCACCTACTGGGGACCAAGAACTTGCAGAGGATGGTGGATGGCATTTCATCTTCAAACTATTACACCACCTATGATACTTACAAAGCTTGCATGGAACAGTCTGTCCTCATTTCCTTGTGATCTGATCTTAGATATGGAGAAAGAGAACTGTCTGGGCCAATATTAGAAAGTTGTCAGCTACAGGAATAAAACTCACCCCTCTGAAGCCAATGTCAATGCTTGTGCCCTTAAAATGATACCTGTAGATGAAACATACTTCCTTTCATGGATAGTCTGTAGTCCCCTTGTCCTTAGTGTATGGTGCTTATTCAGAGACATTCAGCACTGATGGTTAAAGGAATAAGTCAAGGAATTTTAGGTCAATCCATTTTCCTGAATCATGAAACACACATGACAACTGAACATGAGAACTTCAGTGTTATGTGTACCCTGGATCCCCTGTACATGGGAAGAAGGCTTCCCCTCTGGCCTATGGTAGAACTGGGCTCAGGGGACACCAGCTTTGTGACTTTATAGCAGTGAATAATACTGACGCTGTAGATACTCTTGCGATGTGCCCTGCAAGCCAGGCTAGATCAAGGCCAGCTCTGTGTAACCACAGAACTGCAGAAGACACAGATATCGTCAGAATATTTTCTGGAGTAATTTCTAAACACTCATTCAGATAAAGACAAACCTGCCCGTTCTTCCAAACTGATTCTTTATCTGTATTTTAACATACATTGAAACACTTGAAGACTTTGAATAAAATATCTTTAGCTGTCTCAAAATAGAAATTCAGATTTTTGAAAGCCTGGTGGTTTTAAAATAATTTTTTTTTCTGGAAAACCATGTGTTGTCAAAGTAAATTATCATGGTTGAAGGCATCTGTAGGTTTATATAGCAATGCAAAGTTTTACAACCTCTTTTACAGGCCAGAAATCTCTTTATAAAATTAGATTTGTATTCATGACTATTGGTTTAACACTTTGAATTTCTGGAAGGAGATTTTGAAATTTCGAAGTGTTCTTCTTACGGTCCATACACAAGAACACTCTGCATCTAGGGATACATTCATTCTCTATATACCTCTCTCATCCTGATTTTAAAAATAAATCAGCCAAAAAGCATGTAACAATTCCATAAGATCTGGAACGTCTCGATTTTGTGACAAGCGTATATCTTATTTTAGGATTTATTTTGATTAGGAAACAATTCTTTTGTCTCATGAAAGCAGCTTGATGAAGATGTACTAGGTAAGATCAATTAAAAAAATGCCATTTGGGGCTGTAGCTGTAGCTCAGCTGGCACAGTGCTTGCCCAACAAGCATGAAGCCCTGGGGGTGATCTCCCAGTACCACATAAAATCAAGTGTGGTAGTGCAAGGCTTGATCCCAGCACAGCAAATGATCTGTCAAAAATGAACATAAGCCAAAACACAAACAGAAAAGTAAAAGAAAAGGAAACAAAAGCCATTTTGAAGAGTAAAGTACAGCATATGTGGAAAGCTCTTCCTAGGTGTTTCCTTCCATTCTTATGTGTTTATTAATAAAAATGACAGGAGGGCACTGTTTGGGATTAAGCTCCTGTATTAGACTAAAAATCATGCCGGGCATGGTGGTGCATGCCTTTAATCCTAGAGCTCAGGAGGCAGAGGCAGGCAGATCTTTGTGAGTTCAAGGCCAGCCTGGTCTACAGAGTGAGTTCCAGGACAGCTGGGGTTACAGGGAGACCTTGTCTTGAAAAAGACCAAAAAAAAAAAAAATCAAAATAGAGTCACTCCTGCTAAGATTCTTCATCACCAAGGTGAAATCAGCCTGTTTATTTGATTATCAGGATTAGAGAAATAAGGGTCAAATTTCCCAAACATCCAGTTTCTGTTGATGCAATAGGTTCCCTCTCTGTCCTAAGCATTATACATCCATGTTAACTTAAACATTAACAAATCAGCCTTTTAAGTTGTTATGTGCCCTTGTCTTGGCCCCATAAGGAAAGTTAATTTGAAAACCCCAATTTCCTTTATTGCTTTTTTTTCTTTTTTTGGGTGGGGGCTAATCCAATCAAGTGTCTACGGAGTGCCAGTTATGTGCTAAATATTGTTCTGGGAATGTAGGACATATCAGGGAGCCCTGCCCTGGTGGAGCTTACAGTCTATCACTTAGTAATATCACTTCACCTACACACTGATTGTGACCTTGGACAAGTCATTACACTGTTACAGCTGCCCAATAGGGAAAAAGCAGGCTGGGCTCAGTAGACACCGAGCCTGGTATACTCTAGATACTGAGCTAGACAACTGCCCCAACCCACCACCCAGACAGCAGAGAGGGCTGGAAGTTGACTTTTCATAATAACGTACATGGGGAGAAGTGAGAGGGAGCCGAGCTGCATTGGCCCGTGGGCTACACGAACTGCTGCTGCTGCTGCTGCTGCTTGGTGGCGGCCTTGTTGGCGAGGTCCTTGGCCTTCTCTGTAGCTGCCAGTGCCATCTCCTTCGCTTTCTCCTTGGCCTCTTTGGCTGTTTCAACAAGTGTTTTGCGAGGGGCCTCACCTTGTACCTTGGCCAAAATGTACTCAAAGCCCTTCATTGTCTTGGCCACATTGCTTTTGAACCAGGCAAGACCAAACTCCTGGACAGCTCTGGAGACAGCAAACAAGCTGGAGGAGAGCCAGGCTTCCGGGTAGATTTCGGTCCAGCCGCTGTTGTCAGAGTATGCACAGTAAACACATCATTTCTCCACCATCATCAGCCAGCGTGGTTGATGTTCCAGGTGAAGGTGGTCCTGGTCTGATTCTGTGCGTCCACAATAGAGTTCTCCAGGATGTACACAGAGTGCACAACGTTGGCAGGAAAGAGCTGCTCTGCCCAACGTGGCATCCTGTTGTTCTTGGTCAGGAGTCTCAGGGACCTTCTGGTCAGGGGTTGCCTCCTGGTGTACTATGTCTTCAGTTAAGACATGTTTGCTATAGGGGTTCCGGTACCGTAGCCAGAAGGCAGCGAACACTTGGTCCCAGGAACTTCAGAGCACGCTCTGGCCCAAGAAATACTTTACCATTTTCCCAACCTGGGCGGGATCAGTATCCCCGCAGCATTAGCTAAGGACCCTGGGGGCACATGGCTCAGGGCCCGCCCCCCACACTCTCATGTCAGTCAGCACTCTGCCATGAGGGACTACCTCCTTTATTGGTTTTTAAAATTTGTTTGCTTCTAACTTCTTTTCTAAAATTACTTCTGACCTCCGCGGCATTGCACAACACGGGTGCACAGACTTGCATGCAGACAGTACATTCATACACATACATAAATAAATAAAATTAATAAAAAAATTTTTAAATTAATTAATTAATTATTTTTATGTGTATGAGTGTACTGTCTGCATGCAGGTTGGTGCACCCTTGTGCAATGCCGTGGAAGTCAGAAGAGGGCATCCCATTCCCCTGGAACTGGAGTTAAAGACAGTTCTTAGCTGCCATGTGGGTGATGGGAATCGAACCCAGGTTGTCGGTGCTCTTAATCGCTGAGCCATCTCTCCAGCCCCTGCTTCTAGCTTCTTTAGCCCATTTCAGTCTGTAAAACCAACTTCTATTTTGCTCACTGGAAGACTTACTCTACGAAGTGAAGTGTTGCTAAACTGGAAGACTTACTCTACTTTATGAAATAAAGTGTTGCTCGATTCTAGAACTGAAAGTCAAACCAATTGAGATTGCTTTGCTGAGGCTGGAGTGATAACTCAGCAGTTAAGAGCACTGGCTGTTCTTCCAGAGGACCCAGTTCCCAGCACCCACATGGCCCCTAACAACCATTCCAGTTCCAAGGGATCCAAGGCCCTCTTCTGGCCTCCATGAGTATTGTACACACATGGTATACAAGCAGGTGAAATGCACTCATAAAATAAAAATAAGTAACAAATAAAAAAATTGTTTTGCATATGAAATATTCTTTTAAATATCATGCCAGTCAGAAAATTAAAAAACAATAACTACATATGGAGTGTATTGCTATAGTAGAAGTGTCTTATTAGTTTGCTTTCTTTTTTTATTATTTGTTTATTTTTAAGGGATTCTACAATATAATGACACAGTTGTTTGCAGATAACATTGATGTTACTCAGTTTGCCATACAATTAGGTAATTGGTGCATTTTGCAAGTATCTATGTCCAAATTTTGAACAACCCAAGGTTCCCATAGTCCAGTTGGAGAAGCTTGTATGCACAGGCATGTTGATCAATTAGGAGTCCAGACTATATTCCTGTAGTCTCATGATTCACCCCTATCTCTCCGCAGCCTTACATTTACCACCCTCCTCTTCGCAGTTTGTTCCCTGGGCTTTGGGAAGGGCACAAGTCAGTGAGAAGAAAACAGTCTAATTTCTTTGAGTTGTCATTTTGGACTCCAGTCTATTCAGGTTGTTTCCCTTCATGGGTGACAGCTTTTCCAGTGATACCTTTTTAGTCATTATAACAAAGCACAAGCATTGGGATGTACAGGCATTTAAGCAGTACTAATTATGTCAACTAAGCTGGAGCATAACACAGATGCTTGATGGTAGCTAATCCCAAAACTGTGGTTTCTCTATAAAGGGTGACAAGTCTTATTGTGGCTTATAACATTCCTAACCTAGAGAACATAAGCTTGTGTGGCATCCACTGGGTTATTCCTCCAAGGAGAGAGCTAATAGCCAATTAGATTTGGAAAAATATATACACTGGCTGCCAATGTTGCACATATCTCCAGGAGTTGAGGTAGCTGATACTGACAGAGGATCTTGCTTGTCCTCAGGGAGACCAATATATTTTGCTATATTGCTTTAGTGCCTTTTTAATGCTCTCTGGCATTTCAGAGGCCAGCTGTATGCTAGCAAGTGACGTCTCATAACATTTTTTCATGCTCACACAGGTCTTCGACAACAGGGACTTACTGCCTTTCTCCTTGCATATATCCAACCTATAGGCAAAAGGCCTTATAATTTGGGGTGGGGTGGTTTGATCTCTAGCCAACATCTCCTAGGCAGAATAATTCATTGCTGATGTCAGTATTTCCTGTAGTAATATATTTTGCTTAATTACACACTTATAAACACTTTACTATTATCATCTGAACTTTGCAGGTAAATGGATGGAGCTGGAGGATATTAAGTGAGTAACACAATCACAGAAAAAAAATGATGAATGGTATCCCTCATATGTGGATGCTAGCATCAATAACCCAGTTTAGAAATTATTTACATTTTAATAAGACATTAAAAGAATTTTGTAGTTTGCTTCTTTGCTGTGATGAAAACACTATGACCAAAATCAGCTTGGGGAGGAAGGGTTTATTTGGGTTACAGTCTCATCACTGGGGGAATCAGGCAGGAACCTGGAGGACGGACGAACTGAAGCAGAGACCATGGAAGAATGCTGCTTACGCTTGCTCCTCTGGCTCAGGCTCAGCCCTCTTCCTTATATGACGGAGGACTGGTTGTCCATGGGTAGTACCACCTCAAGTAGCCTTGGCCCTCTGACATCACTCAATAATCAAGAAAATTCCTCATAGACATGCCCACAGGCCAATATGATAGAGTAAATTCCTCAACTGAAGTTGCCTCTTTCAGATGCAACCATCAAGTTGCCAATCAGAGGCCAACCATGACAGGAAGTTTCTCAGTCTCCATAGATGGTTCTACTTAGATTGATTGGATTGAGTTACTGAGGTGATGAGGAGAACTTGCTTCCAAGTTCACAGATCAAACTTGCACTGTTAGAAGCTGCTAAAGGGAGCAAGAATATACACAATAGCTTTGTAAAACTGTTTGGTGTTTCCCCTTAAAACCGTGTAAAGTGTTCCTCTCTGGATAATTCTACTCCCATCCTTTGCTGTTGCGTCTCTGACTGGTGCATTGGCTCACCCCCTCAGCTTACTCTTTGCTGACCATTTTCCATGTGAACCCTTGGAGTGAGTTTTTATTTCTGGTTTCATAGGTTACATAGTCTAACTTGTGCCTTCTTTGTTGACACCTGTTACAGAAGTGCTCCTCTGAGGATTTATATACCTCATAATAATCCACCCTTCTGGTTTATCTTGAGTCACAAGCTTGATTTAAAGAGATTCTATTCAATAAAGTAGAGGCAAGAAGGCCATCAATAGTGAAGTTCAGGAGCTAAGGGTAGACTTTTGGAGGGCAATTAGGCACTTAGAGATGTAGTGGTTTGTTTATTTACTTTCTTTACTTTCTTTTTTAAATTTAAGAGCTGGATTTGAAGGAGGTAATGATGTTTCTGGTTGGTTTGTTGTTTTTAGAACAATTTTTTAAACATGATCTTATGTTTGTTTTTGTTTGTTTTTAGACATGTTTTCACCATGTAGCACTGGTTGGCCTGGACTTTCTATGTAGACCAGGCCAGCCTTGAACTCACAGAGTACCACCTGGCTCTGTCTCTGTTAGGAACATAAAAATATATATATTTGTTATTCAAAGATTGCTGTGAAAAACATGTTGTAAAACTAAATGAAAACATGTTGTTGAAGTGTGCTGTGATAACCATATTGATGTGAAAAACATGTTTACCTTTAATATGTGCTGTGCAAGACATGTTGACCAAAATATTGGACCATATGAGTAGATTAGATAAAGGGAGGACACTCCCATAGAGAGCTATAAAAACCAGAGGAACCCACAGACGCATTGCCTCACATCACCACCGCACTCCCGGCAGAGTCCAGAGGCCCATCGTGGAAACGGCCTGCCAAGGAGCTGTCTGAGCCCCCATTCTGAACGCGAGATCGGGAGAGGAGAATATCCTTTGTTCGGGCCCCTCCCGGAGTGACCGGAGGACGAAGAGCCGCCTCCGAAGGCACGGGACAGATCGACATCGCTTGCTAGCTCCAAGGGACGCATCCTGACGAAGGCTCACCCAGCTGTAGTTCCTCTGGAATAGGTATAATGATAAGTAGTTATTCAATAAATAAGTTTGTTTAAACCTATGATACAGTCTGCGTATATTCTTGTCGATTCCTGCTCGCGGCAGTCTCCCATATGTTGGGATTAAAGGCATGTGCTATCACTCCTGGGTAAAAAACATGATCTTTATAAGGTTTGTCTGAAGCTTGGTGTGGATGTTTCAAATTACTATACAGGAAAGACTGCTCCTGGTTGAATTATGGCCTTCTTCCTGCAAATATGTTAGTGTTCTATCTTCTCAAACCTCGCAATAGGACTTGATTTGGGTATGTGGCCATTATAGAGATAACCCAGATGGCTCTAATCCAGTCTGACCAGTGTTCTTTTAAAAAGAAGAAATTTGAACTCTGAGGTACACATACAGAAGGAAGATGATGTTAAGATCCTCAGGAAGAAGATGGTCCTCTATAATCAAGGTCTGGACAGAACCCTGCCCCACAACCTCAGAAGCAGCCACCCCTGACTACATCTTTATTTTGGATTATAACCTCCAGAACAGGGAGACAATACATTTCTGTTGTCTAAGACAACTAGTTTATGGCAGATCTAGGCAATATTGCAAAGATCTAGGGAGACCTTTTGATATTAAGACCAAAGGAAAAGGCTTGTGGATAATGAACAGTTGGTCTAAATTAAGGCAATAAATAGGTAAAAGGGCTCTGAAAACACAGAGTACTTTTCATGTAAATGACATGATCTTTAGAGACAATGAGTCAAAATCAGCTCAAGCAGAACCACTGCTTTGAATAAAGTGACTAAGCTAACAGTAATCCCTTCTCCACCTGGTTGCCTGGGATGAGTATTTCGTGAATTGCTCCATCACTACCAGTGGGTCTGCCAAGCCTGGGGCCATGTAAGCAAGTTCACTCCCTTTCCTACACATCGTGTGGGAGCTTATTCTTTTTCAGAGTCAACTGGAAAACAACAGTTGTACAGTTATTTTGAAGACTACCCACTGGAGCGTTGAGCTACCTTTTCTTAGCTTAGAAATAAAGTGAAGGAATCAGATTAAAAATGAAATCTGTACATCCTGAGCCTTCTTCTCCAACAAATACTTCTGGAGAGCCTGCTCTGTTCCAGGTGCTGGCTAGGTGCTGGGGCTGATGCACGGTTTACTGAAAAAACACACAATCCCTGTCCACACTGGCACTTAGATTCATTGCTTGAGGAGCAGGCTTAGACTTGATCTGCACAGTAGAAGTGCTCATGTTCACAGAAGCAGGGAAAGATACTGTTTCAGTAATTTAAATGGCGGGAGGTTGGGGAAGCAGCAGGGAGGGCAGAGAGTGGGTGAGGCTTGGCAGAAGACAAAACCCTGTCTTCCTACCTTCAGTAGTGCCAGTGTTAGTGTCTCCTCTCTGAACACATACTGTGCCCTTGTTAGCAAGGATGAGCTTTGGGTAACAATGATTTTGTTACTCTTGCTAATTCTTCCCTGAACCTGAGCTGGCTGGAGAGAAAGCAAAGTGTCCTTAGGTATATTTTATTTGAAAAGTAAAGCTCACCTATTTGATACTAGATTGTTCTTCCTTCCTAACTTGGAGAAAATTAATGTTTGAAAGTGTTTCTGCCCTCAGTAGCTATTTATCTCAAAACAAAGGCCAACTTTTCAAAATGTGTTGCAATATGCACTCTTTCAGGCTTGAAGAATAGAACCTTGAAGAGACTTGTAGATACTTGTAAGGGTCATGAAATCCCGATAGTATTACATCAAGTTTCAAGACAGCACAAAGGAGCCAGTTCTCTTCGGAGAGCACAGCATGCTGGTGGCCTGTAAGCATTCAACGTCCGCTCCTACAGAGAAGGCTTCTATTCTGGCGAGAGCCACTGAAGGATGTTTGGAAGTCATGAGGGGGTCTGGCCATCTTTGGGGACCTTGGGAAGTCATGGGTGGTTGAATCCACACCTGTCTCCATTTCCTCTGAACTGTTATTTCCAAGGCTCTGCTTCTTTCTCTCCTTCACTATGTCCTGCCTCAGCCCTCCTGTCTCCTTCCTACACATTTGCATTTTCCAGAAACACACCATGGTAGTTTTCTGGGGTTGCTTAATTTAATCCAGACCCCCTAATCTTAACTTTACATTTGGAAATTGAAGAATTATAGAATGTCACACTGGATGGAACCTCAGACACGTGAACTAAATTTCAGTAGTAGAGTAGCATTTTATAACCCACTGGATGGCTAAAAATAATCTGTAAAGACAATGGAAACCAATGATCTAAATATGAGAAAAGAAACAGAGCCAATTTTAATTCATTCAATAGTTGCAGACGATCTGTATGTTCATACAGCCCTGGATGAGGCATGGATAGAATTCTCTATTCCTGTCCATAAGACCTTACCTATTGAACAGGGAAGAGGAATATTCAAGCACTCACAATACAATGTAGCACAATCTCAGAAGATCTGCCAAAAATAGACAGGGGACCCCTGTGGGTGAAGAAGGGGAGCTGCAAAAAGAAGATTCAGAACAGAGTGGGTACCGATGCCACTATGTCAGCAAGAAGTTTCCAGCCAACTGAAAATGATATTTCAGGCAATGGACCAGTGCTTCTTCTGCTCATAGAAAGTGTGGTATGCCCAGCAAAGTGCAAAAGAGAGAGTATAGCTGGCACATGGGAATTATGGAGACAGGACAGGAAATATGCTTTGGGACACTTCAAAAGAAGTCTTCTGTGGAGGCTGGAATCTCTACATGCAATGAACAGTACTGGGAAACCATAAGGTAGGTCAAATTTGTATACTAGCAGATGGTGCTGGAGGAGGGTCTGAGAGTGCTGAGCCTGGAAAGAAGAATGAAGATGTATAAATCTGCTTTCCCTTAGAGATCCATTTGTGAGAGATGCTGCCTCAGGTAGGTCTGCCTCCACGATATTCAGCCTGCCACTGTGATAATATGACAGCATCTGGTGCGATGCACTCGCTTATTTCATGATCGCCTGGACTGTTTGCTAACTGAGCCTTGTTGTTTGCTAACCATGTGCTTCGATGTGACACTCTTTCCAACTCTCAAACCCAGAGAAAACAAGTCAGTTATTGGTAATGTCTCTAGCTCTGAGGATGTAGTAGCTAACAAAAGTTCCTTCTGTGGGGCAGTTTGCATGTGAGTGGGCAGGGGAAGACCACATAAACAAGTTAACATATAAACATCAGGTGTTGGGTGGTTGTGAAGGTGCTAGCCAAAAACAAACATGGAGAAAGGGGCCTGCAATTTATAATGGAGCTAGTGAAACCTCAGAGAAGGGATATTTTATTTTTTTATTTTTTTTAATTAATTAATTTTTTTTTGTCTTTTCGAGACAGGGTCTCCCTGGAGAAGGGATATTTTAATAAGCTCGAGCCCAAGGGAACTTTAGGTCAAGGTTTAAGCTGTGCGAAGGAGGTCCAGTGTGCTCTAATGACACTTACAGACGATCTCTCTATGCTAATGGTACCCTGGGTTCTGGTCACTTCTTCGAAGCAGCCAGCCAGACTGATCACATATAACTTATCTGTAGCAACTTCCAGGGAAGGATGTTCCAGTAAACACTCTCCACTTTCCAGCTTGGAGCTGCTCCTGAATATTCAGAGCATCTCACCATTCCCTTCTCCCCTTGGGCCCCTAATTTGCTTATGAAGAAGATAGAAAGTTCCGCTCAATTGTTCCATCTGTTCTCCAGTAAGACTCCCACTTCTAACTATCAGCTTTCCAGCTGGTTTGACTTACCAGGACGTGAGTGGGTCACCTGACTGGCCCAGAGCCACACAGTGAGCAATGGATTCATCTAAAACATAATACTACCATCATCATCATCATCATCATCATCATCATTTTTTAGTTGCCAATTTTCAGGGAGCTGCACAGTTGAGGCAGATGGAATGCTAATTAGATTCAGTGAAAATCTGCACGAGGATCCTGGATGCAGAGCTCTGCATCTGCCTCAGAGAATCTGTCTAAATTCATTCCCCTGGTGGAGAAGAGGAAGCAGTGAAAACACTCCAAAGGGAAAAGACCACTTTGTCTAGGACTTGATGCTTCCTGGTTGGAGATTTTGGGATAGTGCCTCTTCGAATATCACACCCTGATGTGTGACTTACCCAGTGAAATGATGACTCTTCTCCCCATCCCACTTCCCATTCCCATTCTTCTTGTCCCTGAGCGATTTATAATTCATAATCAAATTAGTGCAAACATTAGGGAATTTCTGGATAGAAACTCTGTGCAGTTACGAGTGAACTGGTGATGGAGGAGTGGCATTTGCAAGGAGATTGAAGTTGGCATGGGTTTAGAAAATTTAAAAAGAATATTCTCACTTGGGAGTTTACCTTCAGGTCAACTGTTTCAAGTGATTACATTCATCTTCAATTCTCTAAACGTTTGATTTTTGCATCCACTTAAGCTACAGAACTCTACTTTCAAATGAAGATTAATATGGAAATAAACTGGAGATTGCTTTCACAGAAGCAGGATTGGATATAAAGCCTCTGCCCATGAGGCAGCTATGTTCCCCCTTCAGCCATCTCCTTTGTAACTCAGGGTCCCTCTGGGATCTTAAGCAAGTGTTATTAGCGTGTGCGTCTGTTATTTAAGCATGGGTGTGCAGACCTCGGTGGGGTGATGGTGAAGTTTAATGAAATGATGAATACACCGTGACTCACACACTGAAGAGTCAATTAGTGTTTTCTTTTCCAAATGCATTCTGATTTGAGTTCTAATTGAACCATACTTAAGGCTTTTTGGGTCAATATTGCTCCAAGGATTTTCAGGGCTGAAGATCCGCTAGTTCTACCCTTCCCACACCTTTGTTCCAGACCAAACTCCTTCACTCAAGACTTCATTTCTTTTCACCCTTCTCCAATGTATGTTAAAGACTTTTTATAAAACAACCTTTCTGTTGCTATGGCAAAAATGATCATAATCAACTTAAGAAGGAAAGGGCTTATTTGGCTTATGGCTTACAGTCCATCATCAAGGGAAGTCAAGGCAGGAAATTAAGCAGAGCAGGAACCTGGAGGCAGGAGCTGAAGCACAGGCCGTGGAGGATGCTGCTTATTAGCTTGCTCCTGGCCTGTTTTTTTTTTTTTTTTTGGTCTTTTTGAGACACGGTCTTCCTGTAGCCCCAGCTGCCCTGGAACTCACTCTGTAGTCCAAGCTGGTGTTGAATTCACAAAGATCCCCCTATTGTAGATTAGGCATCTTTTACTCAGTTTGTTTTGGCTATTTGGGGTCTTTTGTTTTTCCAAATGAAATTAAGGACTTTTTTTTCCAAGCCTGTGAAGAAACTCTTAGGGTTTTAATTGGGATGCATTAATCTATACAAGAGTTTGGGTAGAATGGACATTTTTACTATAGTAATTATTTTCCAATCCATGAGCATGGGAGGTTTTTCCATCTCTGATGTCTTCTTCAATTTCTTTCTTCAAGGGTTTATTAAAATTTTTGTGTAGAGACCCTTGGTTCTTTGGTTAGGTTTGTTCCTAGGTATTTTATTGTTTTTGAGGCTACTGTGAGTGGGAGGTCTCCTTGTATTCCTTTCTTCAGTTGCTTTTGTTGTTGTGTAAGAAAGGCTATGATTTTTCTAGGTTAATTTTGTATCCTGCACTTTACTGAAGCTCAATCTTGGAGAATTTTGAGTACAAGTACACATACTACAATTTTGAGTATCTGATGCCTCTAGAACCTTCCCTCTATCCCATCTCCCATAAGGATCTAGCTCCATGCTCCCTTACTTTCTCCACATCTCAGCTGCCTTGTCTCTGTTCTCACTGAGCTGGCTGTTCCTCTTATTGTCTAGAATGAAGTTGCACATCCTTAAACAATACAGCAGACACCTGTAGCATCCCTTACTGTCACTGTCCTGGGAAACCTATGAACTAAGGATGGTGGTTCAGGGAGAAGCAAGACTGGCTGCACCTCCTCCTCCTCCTAAGCCAGCACACTGTGCAATTAACTTATTCTCTGGATATGTAGGGTCAGGGACACACAGCAGGTGCAAGGCATTTGACACAGAGCAGTGACTCAGGATGCACAGGATGGGTTGAATGAGGTCAGAGGTGAAGGATCTATGAATTCACCTCCTCCTTCTGTTCTGCAGGTTTCAGGAGACAGCAGAGAGCAGCCTGGGTGAAGTAACTTGACCCTGGGAGACTCGCTATTTTTTCTAGCCTATAAATTAAGGATATTTGAGTTGTTTATGAATTCTGTGAGGAAAGGCCCGCAAAGTGCTAATCCTTGAGACTGGCCAAAATTTGGGACTCAAATCCATGTGAGCTGAGCTGTTCTCCCCACACAGCCCTTTGGACTTGACCATTCTAGGCTTTAACTTGTCCCCAAGCCCATGTCAGTTACTGTGGCAGCAGTTTTGATTTAGTAGTGTTGGGTTTGGCCCCCATCCTTATCAGTGAGAAGAACTGACCTTGGGAACTCTTTTGCCCTGGGCACCATCACACAGCTTCTAACCAGGCCTTTTTGGTGGATGCTTCGTATGCAGCTGAAAGTGCTTCGAAGAAGGACACAGTAAATTATGAAGGGGCTGACAAACCCAGCTGCCAAGGGCAGAGTTATACACGGCAGGCCTGCTTGTTTCTTTAGAAGAACTTAGAGTCTCTGGGGTAAAGTTTCCAGTAAGTGTGGGTGTTCAAATGGCTTGTTTTGGTAGTGTTTTTCATACATGCAAGTACTTCCAGAGGCTCTGAAAAGAAAAGGCACTGCCAGAAAATCCTCACAGAGGAGTAAATAATAGCATAACCGAATCCTGAAGCCCGGCAGCCACTCTCCACTCTCATCCTCCAATGCCCTTTCCCAGTCTCCAGCTCCAAATTTGTGGAGGTTTCAGTGGAGGCGCTAGGCACAAAAATGTTCCACAGCCGGCTGGGCTCAGGGCGGCCCGCCCATGCGAGGATGGGAAGATTCCAAGACAAACAGGCTGCGTTATCACCCCAGACTTTCTTGGCACACACCATGGGTTTCCAGCCCCAGAACACATAGTTTTGATGTGATGATAATAGGACAACCAGTTATTGGAATAACACACATGAGGAGTTTGCAGGTGTTATCGTCCTCTGCCTTCGCCAACCAGATGTTCTTCTGTGGATTTGCCTTTTGGCCCCTCTGTGCCTGGAGCTGAACCCAAATGCCATTCTTTACCTCCCTTTAAGTGAAATAAAGCAAATTCTCATGGGAGATTTCCCATAACATGAGTTGTTAGACTTCATTTACAAAGGCAATAGTCTACATTTTCCTATCCTTTCCTCCTTTCCTTCCTTCCTTTTATCCTAATGCTTTTTTTTTTTCTCTTGTTATGCTTCGTCCTTCTCTCCTCCCTTGTTCTTCCTATTCCCTCTTCTTCTTATCGTATTCAGTTCCTTCCCTTCTTTCATTCGTTCTCTCTTCACTTGCCTTCCTTCCTTCCTCTTCCATTCCTTCCTTCCTTCCTTCCTGTCTTGTCTTCTTATTTTTGAAAATTAGACCTAGTTTTTACTAGCTGGGTTGTGGTGGCACACGCCTTTAATCCTAGCAACTTGGGAGGCAGAGGCAAGGGCGGATCTATTGTGGTTCATAGGCCAGCCTGGTCTCAAACATCAGCTCAGTTCCAGACACGCGGGGCTACAGGATAACCCTAGTTTCGAAAAAGACAAAAAAAACATTAGACTTAGGCCAAGAATGCAACCAGGTCAAATAGCAAGCAGGCAAATGTTGACTTTTTGCAAAGAACTACTTCAGTCACAGTTGGGGATTTCAGCTGTGACTTTCACTCTCGTGTGCCTGTGTTTTGTGGTGGCATGGGGGTGCAGCAGGTGTTACACACAGTATTTTAAAGGTACCAGAGCCACTAGTGCTTGTGGTTTGCTGGGGACAATTAGAGAGTCTGATGAAGCTTTCTCTCATTGGGGCCATGGGTGTGATGGGATCAGTGGTCCGTTTGGAGATTGGAGAAATGTCTGGAAGATTAAAGGCAACAGGAGTTGTGAATAACTTGGGTCTGAGGTTAACTAAAGCTTATCAAAATGACAGGAAAATTCAATCTTAAGCTGTCTAAACCTGAATGATGTGCTAACCTGGGTTTCATTGATTGAATCTTGGGCTCTGCAGCCCTGGGTCGTGAACACAGGGATGATCAGGTAAAACCCTGTTGCTATTAAGCTTTGGGGTTCCTGTGGCAGAATGGAGTACCTTGTTTTTCCATCCTACATTTCACACCATGGTGGTATTGGGCATTTTGTCTCAGTGGCTGGGTCTTCATGTCCATCTTCCAAGAGATGCTCAGTGCAAGGCAACTGGGGCTATTATGGCTTTTAGGAATCTCTAGTTTCTTCAACTTATGATAAAAGGAGTTAGCCTGGAACCATCCAACAGGTTAAACGTTGATCGTGGAAAATGCACACAGCATGGGTGACTGCAGAAGAAATCCAGTTCCATATTAGAATATCATGTAAGTCTCAAAGCACTCAAGGTTTAAGATCTTATTTGATCCTAATTAATAATACCTTATGCTACCATAGTAGCTGTGATGTATAAAACACATTGGTGTGTTTTATGTAACCGTAAGGGAAAATTTAGGAAGAAAGGGAATTAGTTTCCTTTTTGTGGTGGGGTTATGCTGGTTTCAGTAGTTCATGTGATTTACTCAGTCATTTGACAATCAGCAGCAAAGTCAAACTTGGATATGAAACTCTTATATCCAATTCCAAAGTAATTCTCAGCAGTTTGACAGTTCAATGGTATGGGGACCACTGCTCAAATAGCTTGTTCAATGAATGAGGATGCATTAAGCATGGATTAAGTGTAAGTAGTTCCATAAAAAGTGTCTTCTGAAAGAATTCTAAGAAAATAATGTATTTCCTGATTATTTTTTTATCCATTATTTTTATTTCTTATGTGTATGGAGTGATTTGGCCTGCACGTATTGTAAGTCGCACCCATGTCCATACATGCTCAGAGTGTCAGAGAGGGTGTTGGGATTCCCTGGAATTGGGAGATAGGGACAGTTGTTTATGCCATTGTGGGTGCTGAAGAACTGACCAGGTCCTCTGCAAGGGAGTCACTGCTCTTAACCTGACGAAGAGCATCTCTCCAGCCCCTCAAGTAAAACATTTTTTAAAAAAAAATTTTTTTTTTCTGGTCTTTTTGAGACACGGTCTTCCTGTAGCCCCAGCTGCCCTGGAACTCACTCTGTAGTCCAAGCTGGTGTTGAATTCACATAGATCCACCTGCCTCTGCCTCCTGAGTGCTAGGATTACAGGTGTGCGCCACCATGCCCGGCTCAGCCTGGATTTTATACAACTCAAGGCCACCTGTCCAAGGGTGGCACCATCCACAGTGGGCTGGGCCCTCCCACATCACTTAATAATTAATACTAAAAGTAGGCTGAATCTTGGAGATCATGTGTTAAGTGGAATTCTCCTTGATGCAGTAGTACTATGTATATATTATACACAAGGCACCACAGAAGCCAGGGGACATGAAGGTTCAAATATAAATCAAGATGTCTACATTATGATCAGATCTAGATATCTGAATGTGATCAGTAAACTGGCTTCAAATACACAGTAAGAAGTAAATGGAAAGACAGAGGAGAGTTAACCTCCCCAGGACAAGGCACAAACAGGAAGAACTACATGCTTGGAAATCTGTAATCCTGCCCTAGGCAATGTTCTAAGCCTCTCCCCTGCCCCCTCTTTTTACTTCTCTGTTCCCATTTCTGTGCCATAGAGAGCTGTTTCTGTTTGGGTATGAAAAGAATTAATATCAAGGGGCCAACTGGTAGAAGGTATCTGAGACATACACACATATTTGTTTCTATGAGTTCAGGGGATAAATTTGCTTGGTCACAGCTTAGCCCGACATTTAGCCTGTTGTTGTTAAAATTACTTCCCTGGGGGAGGTGTAAACAACATCTACCTCTCCCTAAGGTCTCAATATCAAACCGAGGTATAATTCCGCCAAAGTTCATTCTGGGGAGCCAATGAGTTTGTTAGGCTAATTTACAGAGCAATGGAGTATGAGTGACTCAAATAAGCCACAACAGAAGATCTACACTCAGGATGGATGATGATTTCCCCATGGCTGTGTAGATCCTTAGTCCTTTCCAGCTATATATTCTAACTCCTCCCTGAGGCCCTGTGTAATTAGGGCAGAACTGCATACCACTGATTGGGAGGAGTGGCTAGATACTTGGGTGAGGGTACCATGACCCAGCCCTATCGCTCTAAAGAGGAATCATCAACAGTTAACAAGCCCAGCTGGGATGACCTTGTGCAAGCAGGCACAGCTGGGCTCATAAAGACGGTGGTGTTTTGGCTCAGAACATAGTCCTGCACAACTGGCTTTTAGCAGTGTATTTTAGGCAGAGGATAACTAGGCCTGATGTGATTGTTCTCACAAATATCCAATTTAAATCTTGGAGAATTTTTTAAATTTATTATATTTTAAGGGATTCACAATACAAGAGCACAGATTTTTTTCAGATCACATTGATGTTGCTCAGTTTGCCATACAATTAGGTAATTGGCGCTAGCATTCACAGATGTGTGATACCATTTGTCGTTTGTTTTTCTGGGACTGTGTTACTTTACTCGGCATGATATGTTCTAGCTCCAGCCATTTACCTGCAAAGTTCATGATGTCATCTTTCTTTACCACTGCATAGAACTCCATTGTGTAGATGTACCACATTTTCTCGATCCATTCATCAGTCGAGGGGCATTTGGGTGGGTTCCAGCTCCTTGCTATTGTGAAGAGAGCTGCAATAAACATGGCTGTGCATGTATCTCTGTGGTAAGATGAGTCTTGTGGACTTGGTATCATTTGTTTTCTTGATCCTAGCCAGCCTTATTGGAGTAAGATGATATCTTAAAGTGGTTTTGATTTGCATTTCCTTAATTATTAATGATTTGAACACTTCTTAAGATGTTTCTCAGCCATCTCTAATTCCTCACTTGTGAAGTCTCTGTTTAGCTCTTTGCTCCATCTTTTGAGTGGGTCATTTGTTTTCTTTCTTCTTTGTTTTTTGAGTAGTTTATATATTCTGGAAATCAATGCTTTGTCAGATGTATCTGCAGTGAAGGTTTCCTCCCACTCTGTGGGATTTCTCTTCATTTCCTTGATTGTTTCTTTTGATGTACAGAAGCTTTTGAGTTTGATGAGGTCCCATTTGTCAATTGTCGACCTTAATTCTTGTGCAGCTGCTGTCTGATTTAGGAAGTCTTTTCCTACGCCTATGTCTTGTAGTCTGCTGCCAACTTTTTCTTCTATCACCTTCAGAGTTTGGGGTTTCACGTTGAGGTCTTTAATCCATCTGGAGTTGACTTTTGTACAGGGTGAGAGGTAGGGGTTTAATTTCATTCTTCTACAAGTGGTGATCCAGTTTTGCCAACACCACTTGCTGAAGATGCTGTCTTTTCTCCATTGTGGTTTCTTGGCCCCCTTGTCAAATATGAGATGGCTGAAATTGTATGTGCTCAGATTTGGATCTTCGGTTTTGTTCCATTGGTCAACAGGTCTGTTTTTGTGCCAGTACCAGGCTGTTTTTATGACTATAGCCCTGTAGTATAGTTTAAAATCTGGTATAGAGATCCCTCCTGTGTAGCTCTTTTCACTCAGGGTTGATTTGGCTATTCGGGGTCTTTTGTTTTTCCAAATGAATTTAAGAACTTTTGTTTCCAAGCCTGTGAAGAAACTCTTGGGGATTTTGATTGGGATTGCATTAAATCTATACAAGAGTTTTGGTAAAATGGACATTTTTACAATGTTAATTTTCCCAATCCATGAGCATGGGAGGTTTTTCCATCTTCTGATGTCTTCTTCAATTTCTTTCTTCAAGGGTTTAAAATTTTTGTTGTAGAGACCCTTGGTGTCTTTGGTTAGGTTTGTTCCTAGGTATTTTATTGTTTTTGAGGCTACTGTGAGTGGGAAGGTCTCCTTGTATTCCTTCTTCAGTTGCTTGTTGTTGGTGTAAAGAAAGGCTACTGATTTTTCTAGGTTAATTTTGTATCCTGCCACTTTACTGAAGCTCAATCTTGGAGAATTTTGAGTACAAGTACACATACTACAATTTTGAGTATCTGATGCCTCTAGAACCTTCCCTCTATCCCATCTCCCATAAGGATCTAGCTCCATGCTCCCTTACTTTCTCCACATCTCAGCTGCCTTGTCTCTGTTCTCACTGAGCTGGCTGTTCCTCTTATTGTCTAGAATGAAGTTGCACATCCTTAAACAATACAGCAGACACCTGTAGCATCCCTTACTGTCACTGTCCTGGGAAACCTATGAACTAAGGATGGTGGTTCAGGGAGAAGCAAGACTGGCTGCACCTCCTCCTCCTCCTAAGCCAGCACACTGTGCAATTAACTTATTCTCTGGATATGTAGGGTCAGGGACACACAGCAGGTGCAAGGCATTTGACACAGAGCAGTGACTCAGGATGCACAGGATGGGTTGAATGAGGTCAGAGGTGAAGGATCTATGAATTCACCTCCTCCTTCTGTTCTGCAGGTTTCAGGAGACAGCAGAGAGCAGCCTGGGTGAAGTAACTTGACCCTGGGAGACTCGCTATTTTTTCTAGCCTATAAATTAAGGATATTTGAGTTGTTTATGAATTCTGTGAGGAAAGGCCCGCAAAGTGCTAATCCTTGAGACTGGCCAAAATTTGGGACTCAAATCCATGTGAGCTGAGCTGTTCTCCCCACACAGCCCTTTGGACTTGACCATTCTAGGCTTTAACTTGTCCCCAAGCCCATGTCAGTTACTGTGGCAGCAGTTTTGATTTAGTAGTGTTGGGTTTGGCCCCCATCCTTATCAGTGAGAAGAACTGACCTTGGGAACTCTTTTGCCCTGGGCACCATCACACAGCTTCTAACCAGGCCTTTTTGGTGGATGCTTCGTATGCAGCTGAAAGTGCTTCGAAGAAGGACACAGTAAATTATGAAGGGGCTGACAAACCCAGCTGCCAAGGGCAGAGTTATACACGGCAGGCCTGCTTGTTTCTTTAGAAGAACTTAGAGTCTCTGGGGTAAAGTTTCCAGTAAGTGTGGGTGTTCAAATGGCTTGTTTTGGTAGTGTTTTTCATACATGCAAGTACTTCCAGAGGCTCTGAAAAGAAAAGGCACTGCCAGAAAATCCTCACAGAGGAGTAAATAATAGCATAACCGAATCCTGAAGCCCGGCAGCCACTCTCCACTCTCATCCTCCAATGCCCTTTCCCAGTCTCCAGCTCCAAATTTGTGGAGGTTTCAGTGGAGGCGCTAGGCACAAAAATGTTCCACAGCCGGCTGGGCTCAGGGCGGCCCGCCCATGTGAGGATGGGAAGATTCCAAGACAAACAGGCTGCGTTATCACCCCAGACTTTCTTGGCACACACCATGGGTTTCCAGCCCCAGAACATATTTTGTGTGGATAATGGACAACCAGTTATTGGATAAACACATGAGGAGTTTGCAGGTGTTATGTTCCTCTGCCTTCGCCAACCAGATGTTCTTCTGTGGGATTTGCCTTTTGGCCCCTCTGTGCCTGGAGCTGAACCCAAATGCCATTCTTTCTCCCTTTCAGTGAAATAAAGCAAATTCTCATGGGAGATTTCCCAAAATGAGTTGTAGACTTCATTTACAAAGCAGTAGTACATTTGTCTTCCTTCCTTCCTTCCTTCCTTCCTTCCTTCCTTCCTTCCTTCCTTCCTTCCTTCCTTCCTTCCTTCCTTCCTTCCTTCCTTCCGTCCTTCCTTAAAAATTAGACCTAGACAGCTGGGTGTGGTGGCACACGCCTTTAATCCTAGCACTTGGGAGGCAGAGGCAGGCGGATCTTTGTGAGTTCAAGGCCAGCCTGGTCTACATCGCTAGTTCCAGGACAGCTGGGGCTACAGGGAGACCCTATTTCGAAAAGACCAAAAAAAAAATTAGACTTAGGCCAAGATGCACCAGTCAAAGCAAGCAGGCAAATGTTGACTTTTTGCAAAGAACTGCTTCAGTCACAGTTGGGGATTTCAGCTGTGACTTTCACTCTCGTGTGCCTGTGTTTTGTGGTGGCATGGGGGTGCAGCAGGTGTTACACACAGTATTTTAAAGGTACCAGAGCCACTATTGCTTGTGGTTTGCTGGGGACAATTAGAGAGTCTGATGAAGCTTTCTCTCATTGGGGCCATGGGTGTGATGGATCAGTGGGTCAGTTTGGAGATTGGAGAATGTCTGGAAGATTAAAGGCAACAGAGTTGTGAATGAACTTGGGTCTAGTAACTAAAGCTTCATCAAAAATGACAAGGAAATTCAATCTTAAGTGTCATAAACCTAGAATGATTCTACCTGGGTTTCATTGATTGAATCTTGGCCTGAGCCCTGGTCTAGAACACAGGGATGATCAGGTAAAACCCTGTTGCTATTAAGCTTTGGGGTTCCTGTGGCAGAATGGAGTACCTTGTTTTTCCATCCTACATTTCACACCATGGTGGTATTGGGCATTTTGTCTCAGTGGCTGGGTCTTCATGTCCATCTTCCAAGAGATGCTCAGTGCAAGGCAACTGGGGCTATTATGGCTTTTAGGAATCTCTAGTTTCTTCAACTTATGATAAAAGGAGTTAGCCTGGAACCATCCAACAGGTTAAACGTTGATCGTGGAAAATGCACACAGCATGGGTGACTGCAGAAGAAATCCAGTTCCATATTAGAATATCATGTAAGTCTCAAAGCACTCAAGGTTTAAGATCTTATTTGATCCTAATTAATAATACCTTATGCTACCATAGTAGCTGTGATGTATAAAACACATTGGTGTGTTTTATGTAACCGTAAGGGAAAATTTAGGAAGAAAGGGAATTAGTTTCCTTTTTGTGGTTGTGGGTTATGCTGGTTTCAGTAGTTCATGTGATTTACTCAGTCATTTGACAATCAGCAGCAAAGTCAAACTTGGATATGAAACTCTTATATCCAATTCCAAAGTAATTCTCAGCAGTTTGACAGTTCAATGGTATGGGGACCACTGCTCATGTTTTATGAATGAGGATGCTAAGCATGGATTAATTAATTAGTTCCCATAAAAGTAGTTTCTGAAAGAATCTAAGAAATAATATATTTCCTGATTCTTTTTTATCCATTATTTTTATTTCTTATGTGTATGAGTGTATTGCCTGCACGTATGTAAGTGCACCCATGTCATACAATGCCTGCAGAGGTCAGAAGAGGGTGTTGGATTCCCTGGAATTGGAGATAGGGACAGTTGTTTACTGCCATGTGGGTGCTGAGAACTGAACCAGGTCCTCTGCAAGAGGAGTCACTGCTCTTACCTGCTGAGCCATCTCTCCAGCCCCCCATGATTCCCAATGCTTTAAAAATTTTTTTGTCTTTTCAAGACAGGGTCTCCCAATAGCCCCAGCTGTCCTGGAACTCACTCTGTAGAACAGGCTGGCCTTGAACTCACAAAGATCTTCCTGCTTTTGCCTCCCAAGTGCTAGGATTAAAGGCGTGCACCACCACGCATGGCAATTCCCAATTTTTAATCTGTTATTTTTTCTGGATTCCCTACAAGCTGAGGATGAATCTATGAATATGGGAGATATTTGGTGATGACAGGAAAAATTAATATA
The DNA here is from genome assembly GCA_009823505.1 of Rhizomys pruinosus. Classification (NCBI taxonomy): domain Eukaryota; kingdom Metazoa; phylum Chordata; class Mammalia; order Rodentia; family Spalacidae; genus Rhizomys; species Rhizomys pruinosus. The sequence continues at coordinate 605,339 of VZQC01003677.1, read as the reverse complement.
TAAATTCTATCTTAAACTGAAATACAAATCTATGGTATGGGTACCATCATAATACATAAAATAAATTAATAATAAAAAGGCTTATTCTACTTATCCATAGAATCTACTATCCAATTCTCCCTTTACAGCATTTCAGATACTATTTGGTTGTGGAATGTGTCAAACTTGTGAAAGCTGTCATTTTGTATTCAAGATATGATGGATTGTTATGCGTTGTAGTTTACTTGAATTTCCCATCTGTTGACAAAATGATGGGCTCAGTCACTGCCTTGTGATTTCCTTTGGAAGAAATAGATTTATGTCCCTTTCCAATGAGAATTTTATGGATAGGCTTCACGGGTTGCTCTAGACTGTCAGGGAAAAGGATGACCCTAGGTTATTTCTGTCACATCCAGAAGGACCTGCACTGTTTCCTATCAGTGTTCATCTGGGTAGGAATTCTCAGCTACTGGAGATGTAGTAGCTCCACCCAGCAGCTCTGGTGGGGATGTTGGCTACCAGGCTTGTGTAGTGCACATACAAGTGAAGCACTTAGGCAGCTCCCCACAGCATTCCATTGCTGAGGGCTAGACTCCAGATCCCTAGGCCAAGCTAGGCGTCCCTTGCAACAGAGATCTCCCATGTTAGTTTCCCCCTCAACTTTACTGCAAGCCCTTGTACATTATATAGCTATTTTAAAAAGTTATACTTCAAAGGCCTTACCCAGCATCTGGCATCTCAGAAGAGACTGTTGTGAGGCTGGTAAACATATGCATAGAGGAATGAAAAAATGAAATTTAGGTAGAGCATTATAGATATTGCCTGTATTTCCTGTATATCCATGCCCCCCCACCCCCCATGCTAAAGACTTCACTGTCCATTCACAGTTTAGCCCCACTTGGAGGGCTGCAGCGTTTCATTCTCTGAAGAAAATCAGATGGCCATTTGATGTGTAGTTGGGTGAATTATTGACATGTTCCTGGGCCTGACTTGATAAAGTGGGATGGAGGGGTTTGGAAGAACCCCTGTTGTTTAGTGGATAAAGTCTAAACATTTTGGCAGAGCTGCTGAGATCTTCCTCTTAGTGCCTTGCTTTGTGGTGTGGAGTCAAGTTGTCTGCCCAAAGCACAATATATTCATAGGCACACACCAACCACCCTCACCTCCCTGCCCTGCTGCCTGTATCCTGGTGACCTCAGTTCTCTGGAAAGCATTCCTTCTTGTCAGCTGGGGAGCCCCTTTCTCTACTTTCTTTGACTGGGAAGCTCCGACACGTGGCCCAAGTCAGGTTGCTAATATCTTTAAAAAATGAAATCCCTTTCCCCTACTCCCTCTGGAAAATTTTATGGCATTTACTTATATAATAATTGTTGTGTTGATCACATTTAATTGGAATTATTGGAAGCACCTGCATGGTTATTTTTACTAAGAGCTGTAGTCTAAACATCAGGGTATTCTCAACATCTAGGAAAATACCTAGTAGAGAGAAAATGCTTAAATCTTTGTTGAATTTGAACTGATTAGCAGAATGAACAAGAAAAGGAAGTAGGGCGACTTCACGTACTTTGTTTAATTTGTAGAAAACGCTGAGATGGTTTATCCACAATTTGAAATCAACAGATATTCCTCTTATGATCTACTGGATGACAACACCTAGCTTAGTACCTGTGAAATTTCGTGCATGGAATGAATGAATGCCTGAACAAGTGGCTTCAGATTCTCTGCAAAGATGTGGGTTGATCTTTCACTCTGCTCGTTGCTTCGTTTGGCCTATATTAGTCATCCTATATTGATATGCCTCTTCTTATGCATTCTTTCTCTTTGTGTATTTTAATCCCAGGCCTTGGCACACTGATATTCTTAAGATAGTATGAAAGTTGATCCAGAGAAGTTTAGAAACTTTGTGAGACACAGTACCATGCAAAGTCTCACCAGTTATTTTTAAGCCTGACCTTTCTTCCTTGAGTCTCTGGCATTTGAGATCATTAAAAATAGATAGAACTTTAGACATTTTAAACACCTAACTTACTTTATTTCCACCATTAGTTTTGCCTTTTCTTCCTGCGGTTCTTTGAGGTTGAAGAGAGAAACCTCAAGGTCACTTTCAATATCAGGCGGTCTCTCTACTCACGACCGAGATTCCTATTTGCAGGTTATTTGTTTTTCATCTTATTCACCTTTTATTTTGGTTTTAAAAAAGATGGCTTGCAAAACTGTATTTCATACTCAAATTATAGGGTTTTAAGAGTTGAGATACTGGGAAAAATCTACCCACTCAAAGGTTAGCATCTCAAATGTGGTGAGAATATTTAACAAGATGTTCCATCTGCTAATGAATAGCTTGTGATTCAAGACTCTTTTCACATTAGTATTTCATCGTTAACTGAACATCAGTGCTGTAGCCTCTCCTTGCATCCTAATAGTCCTGCCTTTGCACCTGGGAGCTGCCTGATAATCCTTACCCTGCACGGGTGCAGCTCAGAGCCGCACATGGGTTCCCACTTCTCTCTCCTGCTCCAATTGCTTGCTCTTCGAATTGCCATCAATAGTTGTTTTCCACTCCATACTACAAGTCTCTTCCAGGCAGGGACTTCCCTCACTTAGCTTTTTCTCTTCCCCAGCCCAAAGCTCACTATAATGTGCAGTACATGTCCGTTGAATAAATACAGATTTTCTCCAAAGGATAACAGATCCCCAAATAGTAGCAATGACAGTCATCAAGACACGTTGACGTTTTTATTCTGCTTGAGTTCTCTGCACACCATCTATGACAGGCCTTCCATTTTCTCCCAGTCTGAGCACTCTTAAGTACACTTGTCACAATAATGAAAATGTTGTCTGGCTGGGTCATTGATTGAAATCTCAGGGAGTGAAGAAACAAGCCTCAGAAGGCCTAGCTCTCCTTTCAAAGGCATCACACGTGAGGAGGCTGCTGGTGCGAAGTGTCTTGTGTCAGGCTTCCCTGAGTGCCTGACAAGCTGCAAAAGCACACTCTTTCAGTTTTGTCCTGTAACAGTGTCTGAAATCAATACTCCTAGCACAGAACATGCGGGTGGAGGGCAGGTGCACCGTGCTGCGCCTGACATTTCAGGAGCATCACAGCTGTTCCCAAGGGCAGTCTAGCCTCGCTTGGTTTTGAAGCGGTGCTGCCTTGGAGCTGTGCTCATGCCGGGGGTTTCCCGAGGTTTTCTCCTCAGGAATCTTGCAGTAGTTTTTGATCAGTGTAAACTGATGGGAGGCAAAGAGACCCGAAGCCCATGACCTGTCTTTCGTTTTAGCATGGCTTGCTTTAATTCAGTGAATTGGTGTGCGGGCTGCTGTCTCAAAAAGAGTGATTGATTTTGCTCCTGGGTGAGAGAAATCAAGGAACCTGAGGCTGTTCTTGACAGCTCTCCGGAGCCAGCCCACCCAAGAGGTGGATGGGCCGCCAGGTGAGTGGCCAAGGGCTTCCGAGAGCTCAGTATGTACATTTCCTTTGCAAAAAGTACAAACTGTTCAGTGTAGAGCCTGGCAGAGTGTTGGTGTTCCTGATTATGAGTGTTCTTCTCCAATGTTGTGACACAGAAATTGTTTAGTGGAATTAATACTGGTGCATCTGCATTTTAAACAAAACCCGTGAGAGGCCCACACATGCTTACTTACAGAACTAGTTGGGGGCACTTGTCTCTGTGCCAGTTTGCATCCAGATTTCTTTGCGGGGTACTCGTTTTCCTGGGATTCTGTTCTTTCAGAAATTCCCGGGACAGGCACTCTCCTCGTTTCTCTCCTGTGGTCCAAATCTCATCTCTCTTTTGAATGATGGCAACAGGGTGTCTGAGCTGGTCTTTGTTTTCTCTGTTCTCCGTCTCCAGTGAAAGCCAAGGCCGTTTGCTTGCAGAGTGCTCCTTCTCACTCCCACAGGACCACCCTTGTGCTCAGCATTGAGGTCTTTTTCTTCTCATCACCACAAGTGTTTCCAAGAGTGTTCTGATGTGTCATTGCACCTCTGCTTCAGCTTACCTGCCAGGACCACAGTTGGGCCTCTCCTTCCTATATATTTGTTTTATAGGAAGGTCACACTGTCTATTAGTTACTTTCTGTCATTGTGATAAAACTTGCTATGACTAAAGCAACTTGTAGAGGAGAGTTTATTTTGGCTTATGTTTCCAGACAGAGAGTACATAATGGTAGGGAGGCCTGACAGCAAGCTACCTGAGCAGAAACTTCGGTGGTCACATCTTCAAACAGGAAGCATGGAGAGGGAAACCGGAAGTGGGGCAAAGATATAAGATCTCAAAGCCCACCTCCAGTGCCACACCTCCTCCAGTGCCACACCTCCTCAGTGCCACACCTCCTCCAGAGACACACCTCCTCCAGTGCCACACCTCCTCAATGCCACACCTTCTCCAGTGCCACACCTCCTCCAGAGACACACCTCCTCCAGTGCCACACCTCCTCAGTGCCACACCTCCTCCAGTGCCACACCTCCTCAGTGCCACACCTCCTCCAGAGACACACCTCCTCAGTGCCACACCTCCTCAGTGCCACACCTCCTCCAGTGCCACACCTCCTCAGTGCCACACCTCCTCAGTGCCACACCTCTTCCAGTGCTACACCTCCTCAGTGCCACACCTCCTCCAGTGCCACATCTCCTCAGTGCCACACCTCCTCAGTGCCACACCTCTTCCAGTGCCACACCTCCTCAGTGCCACACCTCCTCCAGAGACACACCTCCTCAGTGCCACACCTCCTCAGTGCCACACCTCCTCCAGTGCCAGACCTCCTCAGTGCCACACCTCCTCAGTGCCACACCTCTTCCAGAGACACACCTCCTCCAGTGTCACACCTCCTCCAGAGACACACCTTATCCAGTGTCACACCTCCTCAGTGCCCCCCTCCTCCAGAGACACACGTCCTCCAGTCCCACACCTCCTCCAGAGACACACCTCATCCAGAGACACACCTTCTCCAGAGATACACCTCCTCCAGTCCCACACCTCCAGAGACACACCTCCCTCAGTGCCACACCTCCTCCAGAGACACACCTCCTCCAGTGCCACATGTCCTCCAGTGCCACACCGCCCCCAGGGACACACCTCCTCAGTGCCACACCTCCTCCAGGGACACACCTCCTCCAGTGCCACACCTCTTCCAGGGACATACCTCTGCCAGCAAGGCTGCAGCTCCTAAACCTCCCATAACTGCCACAAACTGTGGAAAGGATGCCCAAATATTTGAGCCTAAGGGGATATTTCTTATCAAGACTACCACACATGGTGTATCCCACTTCAGACATGGAAGGCAGACTCCTTCCGTCTAGTACTGCGTGTGGCAGACTCCTTCCGTCTAGTACTGCGTGTGGCAGACTCCTTCCGTCTAGTACTGCGTGTGGCAGACTCCTTCCATCTAGTACTGCGTGTGGCAGACTCCTTCCATCTAGTACTGTGTGTGGCAGACTCCTTCCGTCTAGTGCTGTGTGTGGCAGACTTCTTCCGTTTAGTGCTGTGTGTGGCAGACTCTTTCCGTCTAGTGCTGTGTGTGGCAGACTCCTTCCGTGTAGTGCTGTGTGTGGCAGACTCCTTCCGTCTAGTGCTGTGTGTGGCAGACTCCTTCCATCTAGTACTGTGTGTGGGAGACTCCTTCCGTCTAGTGTTGTGTGGCAGACTCCTTCCGTCTAGTACTGTGTGTGGCACACTCCTTCTGTCTAGTAGTGCGTGTGGCAGACTCCTTCCATCTAGTGCTGTGTGTGGCAGACTCCTTCCATCTAGTGCTGTGTGGCAGACTCCTGCCGTCTAGTGCTGTGTGGCAGACTCCTTCCATCTAGTACTGTGTGTGGCAGACTCCTTCAGTCTAGTACAGTGTGTGGCAGACTCCTTCCATCTAGTGCTGTGTGTGGCACACTCCTTCCGTCTAGTGCTGTGTGTGGCAGACTCCTTCCATCTAGTAACTCATGTGGCAGTCTCCTTCAGACCCCTTACAATACTATTATCCCTTTAAGATAACATTTTATGTTCTGTATTCTCTTACTATTAATATTTATTTGTCTGTATACTAATATAGTATCTTTGAAGGCAGGGATTCTATCATAACTCATTTTGAGTTTTTGTTTCTGTATATCTTCATCTTCCAGTGATCATTAATTGTCAGTCTGTTCTCAGTAGGGGTGGGCCTTTATAATACTGGCTTCCTCACCATCCTTGCTGGGAGTTTGGCTGGGTTGATTTTATGAGGGTCTTGTGTATGCGATCACAGCCACTGTGGGTTCGTGTGTGCAATGGCTCTGTCATGACCAGGAAATACCTTCTTGATGCAGGTACACATGACTTCTGTCTCTTACAGTCTTTCCAATGTCTCCTCTGTGATGATCCCTGAGCCTGAGTGTTAAAGGTTCTTTATGAACTCTTGACCCACATGCCTTTTGGGTTTAGAATGATGTTTTCTTAAGGTTTTTCTGGCCCTGAATTTTAAACCTTATACACATAAAATTATATATTTAGTAATAAAGTTTTCTTTTAGTTCCTAATATCTGTACAAGGGGTAGACATAAACACTTTGTTTCTTTGATTCTTTGAGGATGATATACATACGTGCCAATTTTCATGACTTCTAGTTTTATTACCTGGACCAGCCTGAGACTAATTTGTTAGGCAATGAATTCACCATTAAATTTAGTGGTCATGATTTCAACAATTGGTGTATTAATGAATTTTATGTTATAATAGAAATATCTGAGTAATTTTTTTTATAAAGAAAAGAGGCTTATTTGGCATAGTTTTGGAGGCTACAGTCCAAATAGCCCAAGTCTGGCTCTGGCAAGGTCCCCCTTGACTATGTCACTGTACGATAGATGTCATCATAGTGAAAGCATGCTTAAAAGGGAAAGATCCTTTGGGAAGATAAGAAGTCAGAGACTCGGATGGGGCCAGGCTCATTCTATTATGACAACCTTCTTTGAAGCTATCTGGGGGGTCCATCAGTTTCTTCTGAGGCCAGCATCCAATAACCCAACACCTTTAGTTGGTCTAATCTCATAAAGATCTCACCACCTTCTAATATCACCACACAGAGACCTGGCTTCTACCTCATGAATGCTTGGGGGACACACTCAATCTCTATCTCAGCTGTAGCAACTGGTCTAGTCATAGCCTTGGCATTAGAGTGGTGAGGCTCCCATTCTTTATCCATTATCCATATCCAGTCAGGCATGCTTCCTGATGGGCAGGAGAGAGGCTCTGGAGTCAGAGTGTCTGGGTTCTAATCCCGACTCCATTAAGGGGTGTAAGCTAGGACATGTTGCTTACTGTGTTCCAGCTTCCTTGTCCTCATCCATAACACAGGAGCAATAAAAATTGCCACAAGGGATAAGATTTCAATATGACACATCACAAAACATCAAAAGACCCATGTAGAAGACCTGGCTTGGTGCCTGTTGTGACTTAAGAAATTCTATATGGTATGATTCCTTTAATTTAATGTTCTCTGTATTTAGACTTGGCCTGTATGATAGCCTATGACATCAGGGAAAAGCATTGTCATATATATATATATATATATATAATATGTATTATATATTATATATATAATATGTATTACATATTATATATATGTATATATATAATGTATACATGGGATCTTGTAAAATAGGTTATTGTGCATGTAGCACATCCAATTTCTTTTGTGAATTTGTGTGGAACTAATGTAAAAATACACATTAGTGATTAGTGATGCTGTAGAGATGGTTAAGAGCACTGTCTGCTCTTCTAGAAGACCGGGGTTCAGTTCCCAGCATCCGCATGGTGGCTTACAATCATCATTCATAACTCCTATTCTATCCTCCATGGGCATTTTATTGACACAGGTGCACATACATCACATGTAGGAAAAACACAAAATACAAATAAATAAAATGTTATTAGTTTCTTACTCTTCAAACTTTTCATTTCTTTACCTTTTTATTGTTTACTAGGCAGGTGTGTGTGTGTGTGTGGGGAGGGCTGAGTCCTAGCATGAGGTATGAGTGCTTCCTCTGTACATCAGGGATTCTTATAGCCTGATATTTTTCAGAAACAAAATCCTTCTGAAATTGTTCTTTGTGTGTAAAACAGCAGCTATCATGTCATTTGCTTCTGCTCTGACTGCTGAGCGAGTAGCAAACACCTGTTCTGGAAATATAGAGGGAGGAGTGGGGAAGCACAAGGCAATTGCTTGGACTTCCCATACCCACATAGACCCCAGCTGAGGTTTGGTCAAAGTTGGTTCCCTGCCCTTTCAGTGTGATGTAGGATTCTCTCTCTGAGATAATAAGAACAGCTTCTGTTTACATATTAATTTGATTATTTTATATTTCGTCACTATTAAAACTTTTGAAAAAGGCAGCTTTCTATAATGCAGTTAGAGGTATTTTTATTTGTGTGTGGAGATTTAGATCAATGATTCTCAAGCAGGAGTCCATGCTCTCCTATCTTTATAGCTAGGGAAACTTTGAGGATATCTAGAGACACTTTTGGCTCCACATCTGTCTGTCACAGGATTCTAGTGGATGGAGGCAAGAGATGCTGCTGGGTGTCTTTGTGTATAGGATAGACAATTATTTGATCCCCAAATCAAAGATTCAAAATCTCAGCATACTAAGGCTTAGAAACCTTGTTACTTAAAATTGCCTGAAATTTCTCCCATACTTTGAACTAGTTCTATTTAAACACACTTCTCCCTTCCAGCACGGGCAGAGTTAACACAACACTGGATTCTGTAGCTTTGTTTGAACTGCCAAGTCCGCTGAGTTGATCAATGCCTTCTTCCATGGTCCTCCGTTAGCTATTGACTTTCTCTCAGTCTCTGGTACCCAAGCCCTTGTTGCCGTGATGGCTGTGAGTAGAAAGGGAGATGAAGCAGAGTTTGAGCCATCTCTGAAATGTGCCTTTAATGAGATGAGGAAAAATGATCTAATAAAATCAATTTAACACCCGGCTAATGAAGAGATTAAAGAGACAGGAATAGATGATCGTGATAACAAGAATGAGGCAACATATGATCTGAATCCCTTTTATGGAAATAATTTATTTATGTGATGGATAGACTCCTCTCAAGTCACTTAGAAGTGAGACTTCTTCATTTTGTGCAGCAGCGTCTCTGCTAACCCCCAAACATTCTGGGTGTTTCCCTTAGCATTCCATCTGAAATATTTACTACAGATGCTGGTGCAGTTGTTTTGTGTCAAATTTCAATCTGACTTCCCAAGCTTTGTCTGCATTCTTGCATTAATTAACAAATTAATTTTCCAAACCATGCTTTCTATGCCCAATGTAGAAGTCTGCTAGTTCTTGCAGTGGAAATGTGGACAGAACAGGTTTCCTTTACTTGAGCAACAGATGAAATCAAGTGGCAAACAAAGGTTTTAAAATAAATATTCACAATTAATAGGATCAATGCTCTAAATGCAAAGGTTTCTGGGAATTCACACAGAGCAAATTCTGTTTAGAGACTTGAGAAAAAAATTGATGTACAAAGTAGGAAGTGAGTTCAACATTGGAGGAGAAATGGGAGTTGGCCAGGAACATGAGTGATGGACAGAGAGGAGAAGGGGTTAAGGAGCATGGGTTACACACATGCTGTAGCAGAAACACAGGGTGAGCGATGGGTGGCAGGAGAGGAGTGGTTACGTTCTCTCAAAGGTGAGCTCTTTGGGAGAGAGAAGCTCTTTACTCTCACCTTTTACTTTCCTGGTGTTTGTGACAGCGCCTGCTCTATTGTCTCTTAGCAGTATCAACAACGCCAGAAAGGGATTGTGGATTTTATGCTGCAAATTTATAAAATGGAAATAACATGATTAGAGTTGGAGTTCCTGGGGGAGAGACTTTAGTCACAAAGAAGCTAAATAGAAGAAATGTGCTAAGAAACTGCAGAGGAAAGAAGACGGATTCTGAGGTGTTCGGAGGTAAATCTAACAGAACATGGTAAATCAAACATGATGAGAAATGTGACAAATGGCACAGTCGAAGGTACCATATCTTGGACACCCTGGACAGAGAATTATTCTTCATAGGTGGTGCCACCAACATAGTGTCAGCTGGGGCTACAGGGAGACCCTGTCTCAAAAAAACAAAAACAAAAACAAAAAGCAAAACAAAACAGGCAAAAAAGAAAAAAAAAGAATCGTGGGTAAGCTGTTCCAGCTGAGAGATGTCAGTGGTTTCTGTTCCTACTTATTCCTCCAGTTGTTTCTTCTAGGGACTTTGGTTCCTGGATTCCAAGGCATCTTGCTTGTCATCTCCTGTAACCTACTAGTATGAGTCTCAGCCTCACCTAGTCTCTCTGCTTTTTCAGCCCCTTTACTCTTCACATGTGAACTGTAGATGCTTGCGCTTGTCTATTTTTAGATTCTGATATCAAACTACTCTTCCAGTTCTTACTGTCCAAGCACGTGTGACACACGAAGAGGCATAAGAGTCTTTCAGCCTTATGATGATCAAGCTGGTAGTTCTTCTTCATCCAGCTAGCAAGAAGAAGTATATTTTAACACCAAAGCCCCCCCCCCCACATCCTTTCCTTAATAGGATTTACATAAGTTTATTAATATGTATTTCTACCAAACTAAGTTTTGAGAACTATTTTTACATACTGATTTAAGACATTTTGGCGAAATGAACTGAATTTTAGCACGTGCAGTACAAAGAAAACCAAACAGCAAACTCTGCAAAGAACAAATTTGCTATGAGATTTACATTTCTGAATCTCCTAAGAAATAGCGCTGGCGGCAATTCTTACTGTCTTCATATTTTTATGCTTGGTTGTGCCAATATAGTTTTCAACTTTTATTCTAAAAGGAATATACTTAGTTCATTCCTTAAATGCAGGGTGGGTTCTGGTTTTACTTGCATTGGCTAGTATAACAGAATGCATCTGAGGCTGACTCTCCTCTTTAAAATTAGAGTTTCATGTAGCATATTTCTAAATAAAGAGAACTGTCTGGGAGGCACTTAGCCCACTGGGCTCTGCACTTCACTGCTTGATTTACTGTGTTCTTGTGAAGGATCCTTAACTTTCCATGATTGGGTTTATAAATTTTTTCCAGATTTGCCGTGAGTATATGATGAGGGAGTACAGTAAAAGTACCAGCATGTAGGGGCTGGAGAGATGGCCTAGCGGTTAAGAGCACCAACTGCTCTTGAAGAGGACCCGGGTTCGTTCCCCAGCACCCACATGGCAGCTGAGAACCGTCTGTAACCCAATTCCAGGAGAACTCCAGTTCCAGGGGAATCCGACACCTTCTTCTGACCTCCGCGGCATTGCACAACACGGGTGCACAGACCTACATGCAGACAGTACATTCATACACATAAATAAATGAATAAAATTAAAAAAATTAAAAAAAATACCAGCATGTAGTAGATTCTTCAATGGAAACTAAAGGTTATGGCTCAAGATCTACCTTTCAGTGCACACAAACAACATCACTGTCCACACGCTGCATAAAGCACAGGGCTTAACCAGAGCTTAACCTAGTCAGTCCATCTGGCATCATATGTAATTTAATTTAAATCTTTGTTATAACTAGAAGGTGGGTAGACATGGAAGCAGAGCAGTGTGAAAGATCAAAATGTACAAACGTTTTTCAATTCAAGTCTACGAGGCAGAGTTGGGCTTGGCTGTGAGGAAAGAATGATAGAACAGTGGATGGGTACCTTCAGTTTACTATAATCCAGTCTAGACAAAGCTAGGCTCTTTTACTTTGCTCTTTATGTACATCCTGCAAGGAGGTAGTGGTAGCTCAGTCTACAGATGATTTAACAAAGCCTTGAGATAATTCAGTAATGACTGAGATCACACTGAAAATAGCTATTTTTAATGTAATAATAGAAAATATAGCTAATAATTTAAGATATCCATTATCTAAGAGATTGATTTATCAATGCTGCCAAGAAATTGCTAAATATATTTTAATAAGCATGGCATATGTGGTTAAGAACTCATAAAAGACTTTATCAATCATTGTTAATTTAAAATATTAACTTTTGGGTTGATGTGAAAATGATGATATTCTGGGAAAAAAAGACACAAGCAAGCACAGAGAAAGGAATGAACTGGGGTCAAAAGCAGAAGCAAATGTAGAATGTCACAGGATGCACATCTGCCTGCTCCATCCTGAGACACTCAGGAAGTACCTACAGGTAGGTGGAAGATGGTAAACTGGATTCTTTTTTCAATTTGAGGATTGTTGTCCTCCTATCCTTTTTTGAGGCAAAAAATGAATTTAACTTCAACATCTTTCTAGTATGAGTGTTAGTAACACAAGGATATTAAAAACTATAATAAAACATTAAAATATGCTTGAGTGATTTGGCCGAGTGTATATAAAATGCACCCATGCATGTAATGCCCACAGAGGCCAGAACTGGAGTTACAGACCATTGTCAGCCTCTTTGTGGGTTCTGGGAAATGAATCTGGGTCATCTGCAAAGAGCAGCCAGTGCTCTTACCCTCTGAGCCATCTCTCAAGGTCCTATAATATATTTTTTTCATAAGGTTTATTGTCCAAAGGACAGATTACCCATTCAATAAATTAATTTCTTGAGGGGGGACACTTAGTAGACACAAGGTATCAGTGTTAATATGAATTTGAGATGGAGTTTCTTGAATCTACATTGAAAGGTATGGTTTGTTGAAAGAGAAAATAGCTATGTCAGTTCCACTTATATTCATGATGAAGTATAGAAATGACCACATATAACAGTTAGAGGGAACACATGAAGTCAGGAGGGAAAAATAGTGGTGGTGGGGATAAGAAGATTTGAATGGGTGGGTATGGGGGTAGAGTTCAACAAAACACATTATATACACATATGAAAAATTCTCAATAAAAATTGTCTTAGATACATTACAGGCCATATAAAATGGGTGAACAGGGTGGGGAATAGAACAAATAATTATGAAAAGGAATCTAACATTATTGTCAATCATGCAGCTTGGTCACTGAATTAGAGATGATGGTTTACTTAGAAAGTGTCAGTGTTGGAGTGCACAGAGCTTAGATCAGGGATTTCCTAGGACTACCTGAAGCACAGGTAGGAGCCAGGTGCTTCAGCCAGGAAGATTGTTGGATAATTCTATCACTGGATTGTTGGATAATTGAATCATTGTCTTGTGTGGCTGTGGGAGCGGAGTTACTCTGCTAGCTGGTATAAAAAGTGGGCCTGTTGCCACTGTGAGACATGAGTGGATAGAGCTTTGATCAGGGATTTCCCAGGACCACCTGTAGCATAGAGTACTGGGGCATGGGCTAAGCGAGGCATTCTTCCCTCCCCCACCAACTGGAATTGCTGAGGGAGTGTCCAAGTGGTTTTTTTTTTTTTTTACTTCTTTATTATTTTTTTTTCATTTTTTAACAATAAGTAATAATTTATGAGTACAAGCATCCTTC